>QXDR01000011.1:0-273894 GCA_003717165.1 Protomyces inundatus | reverse complement strand
CCGCCTGAAGTTGCGCATATTCGTGCTTATGTGTTGAGGGCAGTCTTGCCAGAGTGGCGTCAACAATTGGCATCATCAAGCCGTTGCAACCGGTTTACGAGCAGTTGCCAAGCCATTTGGGCACAGCCGTCTCGGCTGTCTACGCTGACAGCTGTAGGGGCTCGCGGCGTATGTGGCGCGGCCTGGAAATCTGTAAATCTCCTGTGCTGCAATTGGCAAGCACTCTCAGGTCCCGTCCCGTAGCAGATGACTGCGAAGTTTTCTTTACTGTTGTTGCACGCTAGATATAGTTCACGGTGCTCAGGATTATCGGACACTCCATCGTCCAATCTTTTCAGAGCGTTGTATACCGTATTTGCAGATGATTGAGCGAGTTGTGTTTTGACCAGAAGCGCTCGATATAAGTCTGACGGAGAGTATAGACTAGATCTTCTATTGTTCTAGCACCCTGGATACTCATCTCAGATGCATGAAGCCATTGACCATCTCTATTGCATTTGAAATGAACATGAGCGGCGAAGAAGCATTTGCTGGTGCGCATGCATACAAGATCACCAAATGCAATCAACGCACTGACTGCAGCTAGCACATGGTATGGGACGCAGAATTGCGAGGTTGATACGATTGAAACGAGCGTTGCTCAACGGAGCCGCCGTTCCTGAACGAAGCCGCGTTTCCTGAAGGTGTGACGCTGCAGGCAGCTACTCAGCCAATCGAGGCCTGTCTATACTTTAGGGACACTTCATGCAGCGGAGATAGCAAGCCATCATGTAGAATCAAACAGTCATGTCTTCTTACGCCAGTTACAAGCTCCGCTCACCACGGCTGCCGAAGAGTAGAAGGCAGCCTCGAGCTTGGACGATGCGAGCAGACAACGATCCTGAACGAGCTGATTTCACTGCTACAAGTGAGCTGAGCCGAGTTTTAGGTGTGTTGTGACAAGATGTGGAGCGGTATGAGTCACCTAGACAGCCTGGAGCGAGCTAGCTTGACGGTGGTCTCCTGGAACAGCGTGGTCGACGACCCTCTGAACGAAAGAAATGTTGCGATTCGACGGAGGGACAATTACGAAGGTGTTTGTCCATCGGAGGGACAAAATTTTGCGTATTTGTCCTGCGGAGGGACAATTACTGGAGGGACAATTGACGGGACCGCGATTTCGGGATTGTGAAAAGACTCTGCGCGCAATGCATGTGACCGAACTCAGATCCTGCCTACTTGAAAATGCACCGGATCAGCCGCCTGCTCGAAAGATCTCAGCCAGCTTCCAAATCTACTCCGATGGACTCATCCGTTATTTAAAAGCTCTCACGGCTCGCATCTCCTTAAGTTAGTCTTTAGACGACGACAACGGCAGATTGACCAAATGCAATCTGGATCATGCAACGTCGCGAATTCCGCCGATCAACTCACTATGGTTGTAACTATAGCACATACACGGCCCCAAAAGCCGAGATGACTGGACAGCCGTCTGAAGATGGATATGATTCGACAGAGAAGACCTGAGCTATGCCAACAGACCTGGAGAGCTAAGCGACGCCAGAACACCCGTAGCACGCTTTCTTGGCTGTTCCAACTCTAGTTTAGATGTTCCAGATGCTCGCTTGCGGCTCGTGACTTTGTCATCAGCTCGAGACTGGTCCACTCTGATCATTGAAGCCTGAGCAGAAGGTTCTGATTGTGTGTGAATCACAGACGGTCTTCCGGCATCTTGTTCCAGGCCATATGCCGGATCGAACAGCTTGTCGAATCTGCGCTGATTTGCGCTCGTTTTCAAGATGGCAGACTGCTTGCCGGACATTCGTACTTGTCCAGACTGTCTTTTGGAAGGCGCATTTGCCTTGGGGCGCTTGTAAACAAGCCAGCCGTCAGCATGTAGCATTCTCAGTAGCTTCTCAGCAGTCTCAAAGGAGCAGTGAAAATCGGTGGCAAAGCTTTTTGTACTGTGATGGTGAAAGCCCGAATCCCAGAGATTCCAAAGCACATGACGAAGCAACGCTAGGTCTTCTGCAATTGACAATTGCACTGGCAATTTTGCATATGTGCAACCATAACATGTGTGCACGTAGTCTGACGATGGATCAGTCAAAAAGCCATAACAGGCGAGGTGCGCCCAGGCACCACAACATTCGCAGGCAACCATCGCCCCATCTTCTGAATTATCGCCGCAAGCGCAGTCAATGTCGGAGCGTTCCGGGGCTTCAACGTACGTGTGTTGGTGCTTGTCTGTTTCGGTAGAGTGTTGTGCCGGAGAATGGAGGAGTGAGCCATCTTGCGTATCCAATATTTGCGTGGAATCCCGATTGGTCGCCAGGGATGCCTGCATGAGTGACCGAAACTTCTCGTCTTCATTCAAAGCACTCGTTGCAAATTCACGATCCTCGACAGCAACATTGCCAACAGTTCCTGTGGCTGTTTCATGCTGGATTCCTTTTTGAGAAGAAGGCTCCAATCGAGAGTCGGCATTTCGCGCAATCAGTTCTGCATCCCAGCCTCGCAGTTGTCCAACCGGGTTTGCGCCAATGCCTGGCAAGTCGCAGAGTGTCGTGATGAACATCGAGCAGCTGTGATGATGCAAATCTACTGATGCGACTTTTTGCGTAAATGGTCGATCACTTTTGGAACGCGTCAGCATGTGCAAGTGTCCGGCTGGCCCGGTGCTCTGAAAGCCAGGTGCCTGATAGACCTCCGGGGTTGAGTCCTTGTAAAAAAGCTTGAAAGAGAGGATACGATTGACATCTTCTGGTATTGGGTTCAATGACTGCGTGAGTAGGATGACCTGCCGGCACATTTGCTGCAAATTTTGCTTCGCCGAGTCCGCAGAGAGGACCTTGATATGGTTGAGCCGAGATGCGGGCTCAGATAGGCGCCTCAAGTTGATCGATTCTTCACCGTCCCTGTAGCAAAACTCGAAAGTGTAGCATTCATACAGAGCAGAACCACTCGAAGATTCTAGCGAGATATTGAACATCAGCGCCGCCAGGTGGCCATGCTGCAAGGCGTCTGAAATGCCATTCTCCTGCCAGTCAGCATTGTCGCTGCATTCCAAGGCACTCACAAGATGATCAAGAAAGTCCTCGGTGATGCACGACTCCTGTCGCGCTAGCCGCATCACGCTTTGACCGAGCCGGGTCGCAGGTGCATGTACTCGAGATGCTTTCTTGCTGCTTTGCTGATCTTCAAGCAGATGATCGAGATGATCGTTGACAAAGAGACTCTCGTGAAAAAGGCCTCGAAGATAGGCAATGCATTGGATCGAGATGCTCACAGTCTTGACAAGCAGCTGCTGAGAAGTCTTGACCGAGATGAGAGTGCGCTGCGTTTGACGCGCCAACTAGCTGTCAGTCATTGCAGCGAAGCGTGGGCTGCTCAAACCTGTTGCGCCATAGGTTCTGTTGAGTGTCGCGCCTCGCAGGAAGGCTCTATCCGGACGCGGTTGACACGACGTCGAGTCGGTTGGTGGAAGGGCGTCGCGTCGTAGCAGCTCCGAAGGCACCCCTGAGGGAGGAAGTAATGGCAGTCACAAAGGCAACTACGGACTATTGCATGCTCGTCGAGACGACAAACTCAGTCGAACTCGTGAGCCTGTGCAGAAGCGCTACGGTCTGTAGAACCAGTCAAAGGCCCGGCGATGCTGCTGGCGCGCGTGGAAGATTTGTCACTCCTGCGTCGCTGAGATCTCTCAGTCATGGTCTCTCGAATTTTGGCAGAGACCGCTCCAAAGTCCGGGCCACCCTCATTGGCAGACAAGCTAGACATCTGCACTGATGACAGACCACTTGTAAATGATTGTTGGCGCGAGTGTGATCTTCGTGAAGGGGGTGCGGTTGAGAAGAAGGGATTTGACAACAAATGCGAATAGTGGGCATCGTGCGAGGCGAGAATTCGATCGGCGCTCGGTGTGTTGGCGCCAGAAGACGAGCTCGTGCCACTGGGCAATGGAGGCGATTCGAGACCTCCGTGGGCACTTGACGGTCGGCGCCGATAGGTCGGCGAAGGAGGATCCACCATGTGATCTGGCAGTGCCACAACCCTTGTGGAGTCAAAGTCTGGGAAGATCTCTGGTCCAAGCGTATTAATCAAGTAGACGAGCTCTTCTGACAGCGCCTCCCGGCGGTCTTGTAATTCGTCAAGAATGTCAGAGTTCGTCACTGCCAATAGAAGAGGTCTCAATGACTTGTAAATGTCCATACCAATCTCGCCGAATCGCAATGCCGAGTATGTGACCATCGGTAGAAGAATGAGTGTGATGGTCGGTATGGTCCACAACTTCCATGACTGCCGAACGTATGCAGGACCTATTTCGAAGCGGTAGGCGATCCAGGTCCCGAGCACCGCATAGAAACTGTACAACATCGGGGCGAAGACCATTGCAACGAGAAGCTTCCACGTAGCGAGGACATCTCGAGCTTGGATTTTGACACTGCTTCCAGCGAGGGCTTCTTTGGCCTTCTTGATAGAGATGAGTTTCGTCGCGACGAAAACAGGCCCAAAGAGAAGGACGCCTGGAAGACTGCCAAGAGCGAGAACCAGAAGCTTCAAAGATCGGTAAATGAGTTTTGCAAGAACAGTGAAACGATTGAGCTTCAAGCTCGTCAATTGGTGATCGCGGATGCCCATTGAATAGAGGTCACGATTGTATCGCATGACATCCTCTTTGAGCTTGACGATACGCGGATCGTCACGGAAATGGTTGTAACCAGTGATGAAGCGTCGGTTCAGTTCAACCACACTTTGCAGTGGGAGTTTCTTGTGAGCAGGCTTGTACAGACGACGAGCAGCTTGAATGACCATGAGAGTCTCGTAGTCAGCAGCCTGCACGGTCACACTGGCAAGTGCATCGTAAATCAGGTCGAGCAGTTGCTTCGTGGCTTCCCGTTTGCTCTCTGGCTTCTTGTACATTTCAATCAAGTCTTTCGGCACATCTAGGGGACTGCCAAATTCAATGACAGCTCGTGATCGAAAGCGATGTGCGTGAAAATAATTCATGCCGCACGGGACGATTTTAAGATTGCAATCTGGATTGCGCAGTAGAGCGCCAAGAGCCATGATTGCAACGCCGGCCTTGAGGGGCAGGAGCTCTGTGCGATCGTGAGAACCACCTTCAGGAAAAATACCGACACAGCCGCCTTGATCTAATCGATTGAACACTTGCGTGTAGACTTCACTCTGATCGACCTTTGGCGCAAGCTTGTATGGACATCCAGCTTCGTCAGTGAGCATCTCGAGAGCTTTCAACCCTTTGAACTCTCTTTTGAGTGTCAGATGCGTATCATCCTCAACGCTGGCAACTTCTGCTGAACCAGTCGTCTCGCCAGGCAATACCACTAGACTACCTGGCTTTGCGGCTGATAGGAACCTGGTGCCGCGGCCAGTCAAACGCAGAGGATCGCGACGATTCCCCATCAGAATGGTTCCCACGCCCTTGACTTGCAAATCTTGCGCACGACTAACCGAAATGCCTCCAACCGCTGTGGCGACGGTGCCGATAAATTTACGGCGCATCGATTTCTCCGCAATGAGGAAAGAGATGCGTCTGCCGGCCTCCAGGCGAACTTGCCGCATCAACAAGAGCGGGTCGACAAACTCGATGTTAGTTCGCTTCGGACAATGGGTGGGCGCTAACCTGATTTGCATGGGGCGCTGCAACGAAGATGATTGGGTCGCGTCGCGGTACCTTGTAAGATCCCCTCGTCTTCACCTCGCGAAAGAAGAAATCAATCAGAACTAGAAGTATTCGTTAGCATCGTCTTCAAAATATCTGGTAGTCTCACGCGACAGCGTCCACAGAACCAGATCATACAGCCACGGGACGAATTTGCGAGCCATCGTGATGTTTCCGGGTGAATAGGTCTGCTCTGCTCAGGATTGGCCGAGCCTCTTCCAGCTGTCGTCGTCGTGCGAGAGACCCGAGGCGTCTGATCGACTCTTGCTTTGAACAGGTCGTGTCTGAGGCCTTGGGTGCTGCTGCTCTTCGATGTTCAACTTTAAGCTTCAAACTGGAGCTCGAGGTGGGTGTGTTTGACACTGTTTGTGCCCTGCCAGTCAAAATCTGGAGACGCGTCCCACGCCAAGCGCGACAACTTCCAAGATCCGCCGCCAGTGCGCAGGATTCACCACCAGAAGAGGCGACGGACAGGACCACACCTGACTACACTTCACCTCCCTCCTGTTGCTCTGGGTGGCCGTGCATCAACGTGCGCCAAATCAAAAAGCTTTGTACCTTGTGCGCCAGTCAAAGCCTTCACCATAAAACACCCCCTTAGCACTGCTAGCACTGATCGCACTACCATGAACGACGAAGCGATCGACTTGACTTCAGACGCGTCCGCAAATAACAGCCCGTCAACTTTCGAGCTGGCGGGCCTTGGCCGTCTCTCGCATGCAGATCGAGCCGAATTGGCGCTCGCTATCCTTGTATCAGACTCACCGCCCCAAAACAGTTGCTGACGATAGGCTACGCTTCCGGCGAGGTATATATACGACATCAACCACAAGATCGCCAGGATCTTGCATTTTGATTTCGTGCCAGTCTTACCGCAAGAGATCGCGGTTCAAGTGTTTAGTTTTCTTGATTACAAAGATGTCCTGCGCGCAGCTCGAGTCAGTCGGCAATGGTACCGAGTTGCGAGCACACCCACACTGTGGAAGGCTCTCTACTTTCAGCAAGAGTGGCGCGTCAACGAAAGTCGAGTCAAAGAGTTCGAGCACTGGGCCCGACACGCAGCTGATGGGCCTGCTGAGCCTGCTGGCGCTGCCATTGTTGCCTCTTTACCAGCTCCTTTCAACCCAGCACACATTGCACCCTCTTCCGAGCGGTCGAGCATAAAGCTTCATTGGCAATACCTGTTCAAGCAGCACTTAGTGCTTGACAAGAATTGGCGTACCGGCTTACACGATCTCTACGATCTGCCAACAGAAGCGGAGTCGAACGACAGTCGCGCTCAAGGTATCTACTGCTTGCAGTTTGACCACAAGTATGTTGTATCTGGTTCGCGTGACAAGACGATCCGTATATGGGATTTGGAGACCCGCCAGTGCATTGGTCAGCTATCGGGCCACACTGGTTCGGTGCTTTGTCTACAATACGACGGTCCTACCAGTACGGTGATCAGTGGCTCAAGCGATACCAACATCATTTCCTGGGATTTGCTATCTGGGTTGGCCACACAGGTCTTCACTGGCCATACCGAACCTGTTCTCAACGTACGCTTTGATGCTCGCTATGTCGTGTCTTGCTCCAAAGACAAGACGATCAAGGTCTGGCAGCGCCAAAACAACCCGGCATCCTCTGGCATGTGCTTGCGCACCCTTATTGGCCACCGGGCAGCTGTCAATGCCGTTCAATTTGTTGGCAATCGCATCGTCAGCGCAAGCGGCGACCGGTCCATCAATATCTGGGATCTCGAGACTGGGGATTGTCTCCGCTCGATTAATGCTCATGAGCGTGGCATCGCTTGCATCGTTTTTGATGGGCGATTCATTACGAGCGGCTCATCTGATCTCAGCATCAGAGTCTTCGATTCCCAGACCGGGGCCCTGATGGAAACGCTCACTGGCCACACCGAATTGGTCAGGACCGTGCAGACCGATTCGCGCAAGATCGTCTCTGGCAGTTACGATCAAACAATCAAGATCTGGAATCGTGGAGGGCGTTTGGATGATGAAAAGGTCATTGATCTTGGGCGGCACAACAGCCGAATTTTCAAGCTGCAATTTGACGAAAAGCGAATCATCTCGTGCAGTCAGGATTCTTCAATCTTCATCTGGGACTTTACCACTGGTGTTGATCATACATTCTTCTGAGCTTCAGCTGCAGTGCTGGCCATTTAGAGTTTCTATAGTACAAGTATGCAATTAGGTGATTTAGCTGAAAGCAAAGTGCAATTAAGACAACAACGCCTTTCCAGAATATTATGGCATTACCACAGTCAACCAACTGAACGTGTCCTTCGATAGACATACGCGGGCGCGGTCAAGATGGTTCTTGAGCGGCTTCTCTGTGTGCTACATCCGCATAGACCAGCCCTGGCTCTCGCGACGGTGCGTCGAGCGCAGCGCGCAGTTCCATCTACCACAGCCGCTGTAGCACACCTGAGCTACTGGGCCACGCGGCCCTTGCGACCAGCAATTTATCTGCCTCAGTCAACTGGAATCAACTTCGCTTCTCGCGCCATACAACATGCATGTCAGTCTCCATACAGCAAGTCGTTCTCGACGAGCGCCCTGCGTCGAGCGCCATCGAACGCTTACGGCATGGACCGGCTACAGGCATTGGCGAATCGTGCGCCCTCCAATGCGGACGCACAAGAGAGTCTGATGAAAGTACTGCGACACGATGATCCAGCATTAGCGGTTCGGCGGTATGAATCGGGTAGGTTTGCAAAGAATGCAACTTGCGACGAATACTACGCTGATGCACTCGAGTCTATTGGGCGCTTCGAAGATGCCGATTTAGTGCGTGACGAACTGCTGGGTCACACAGCTCCTGGCTCGGCACATCATTCTACGCGGCAACAGCCCGCACGAATTGCAAGCCACGAGTCCTTTCAAACGCTGGGTGCCACGCGTCAAAACCCGCTGCATGTGGTTATGCAGCAATCTCGAGCTACAATCATACTCGAATGGGTAAGATTCTTGCTGTCTTTTGGCTTGACCGTTTACATCGTGCTCCTCGTCATTGGCACAGTTGCAAGCGCGGCCGGGATGGCTGGCAATGCTATCGGCGGTCTTGATAGTAACAGCAAACGTCAGGCTGCGGTCAAGGAACTACCAGACGTGAAATTCAGCGATGTGCATGGCGTAGACGAAGCGAAAGAAGAGCTACAAGATGTCGTCAGTTTTTTGAAGAATCCGTCCAAGTTTACGACGCTCGGAGGGAAACTACCAAAGGGGGTCCTTCTGACGGGTCCCCCGGGCACAGGAAAGACGCTTCTAGCGCGCGCTATTGCTGGAGAAGCTAATGTGCCATTTTTTGCCCTCTCTGCGTCTGAGTTGGACGAAATGTTTGTTGGCGTCGGCGCCAAGCGAGTGCGCGAACTTTTCGCCCAAGCAAAGGAAAAGGCTCCGTCCATTGTCTTTATCGATGAGCTCGATGCAGTTGGCTCGAAGCGTAACCCCAAAGATTCAGCCTATCTTCGACAAACGCTCAATCAGCTGTTGGTCGAACTTGACGGATTTCAAGAGAATTCTGGTGTTGTCTTTATTGGCGCGACAAACTTCCCGCAGTCCCTGGACAAGGCACTGACAAGGCCTGGTCGTTTTGATGTGCAAATCAACGTCCCGTTGCCCGACGTTCGGGGCCGCCTTCAAATCCTCAAGCATCATGCCAAGAAGATGCGCATTGCTCCAGAGGTTGACTTCAGCCTCATTGCCCGCGGGACATCCGGATTCTCTGGAGCAGACTTGGCAAACCTGGTTAATCAAGCTGCTATCAAGGCGTCAAAAGACATGGCCAAGCTTATCAACATGACTGCACTCGAGTACGCAAAAGATCGAATTATGATGGGTGCTGAGCGCAAAAGCAAGTATACAACAGAGGAGTCCAAGCTGATGACTGCGTGGCACGAAGCAGGTCACGCCCTTGTGGCATTCAAGACGCCGGGTGCCATGGAGCCTTACAAGGCGACTATTATGCCTCGCGGCTTCAGCCTCGGTATGACCATGATGCTTCCCGAGATGGACAAGGACTCGCGATCCAAGAAGGAGTATCAAGCCATGATTGATGTCTCGATGGGAGGGCGTGTTGCGGAAAGTCTGATCTACGGCCCGGAAAATGTGACGAGTGGCGCGCATTCTGACATCACAAATGCCACGAACATTGCAAAGGAAATGGTCACTGCTCACGGTTTCTCATCTGCCGTTGGATCGATAGCACTGAGCGACAATCTCGAAACACTCTCTCCTTCGACAAAGGCTCTCGTGGAGTCTGAAATCAAGCTCATGATCACGAGTGCTGAAGAGCGTGCACACAAGATCCTCACCAAACACGCGGTAGAGCTCGAACGGTTAGCCAAAGCCCTAGTGGAGTACGAGATTCTCAACAAGCAAGAAATGGAAACGGTGATGGAGGGCGGCAAACTGAATAGATAATGCAAGAGCCTTGATTTGCTAAGCTCCCGAACGCTACTCGTCCCTTGGCTTTGTAAACTCAACGTGTAGAATCAGGTTGTCGTAACCGAAGCCATCCATCCGCTGTTGAGCCTTTTCTGCATCCGCTCGGTCATAGAATGAGATGAAGGCAAAGCCCTTGACACGGCGCGTCTCCTTGTCGCGAGCGAGAAACACTCTGGCAACAGCACCATGTCGGCCAAAGAGCGCTTTGAGATCTTCCTCTTCAGCGTCTTCTGACAAATTCGTGATTCGCAATGTAGGCAGTTCATCGCGTCCGCCGGGACCGCGCACACCATTCATGGTCTCGCCGGTGCCCTTGTTGCCGGCCCTCATAAACACGGGAATGTATTTGCCATCCTTCGAAGCAGCGCCAGCACCATTGTCCACCTCTTCCATGACTTTGGCAGCCGGGTCGACATCGCCTCCATCAAGCGGTTTCAGTGTCTCCTTAAAAGGGCATCGTGCCGTGTAATGATCACCAGTACAGATTCGACACTTGACGGAGGCAGAGGACAGCGAATTTTTCAGTGCCTTTTCCTGTGATTCGGCCGCAATCTCGGCCTGCTTCGCGGCATAAGTGGAATAGCCTTGGGTCAACTTCACCTTGATGTTTTCGCCGACCGATGTCGTGTCGCTCTGTGGCCCGGCAGACTTTCCCTTCTCGGCACCGAACTTCTTCCATTGCTTTCGCTGGGCCTCGGCGTGGCTGACTCGCTCCAATGCTTTGACGATTCGGATCTTTCTGGTGGTGCGCAGCTTCTTGCCGTCTTCGATGCGGTAAGAGACCTCTGTGATGACTCCGTCGGCATCGGTCGTACGTGTAGGCGACGGGAGCTCGATAGCGTCCGCATCTTCGCTCCAGTCGAGTGTCTTCGCTGGCGCTGCCATGATTGGTCTGTTGTGTGATGCTGCGAAGTGGTTTGTTGGAAAAATTTATCGTCGTCAACAAGCTTGCGAGTCTCGACGAGATGCCTTCAACCGCTAATGGGACACCAGGCTGAAGTAAGTCTACATCCCAAGAGAATGTGCAATGCAACTATGCCTGAATATATGGATTCAAACGCTACTGCTCTGCCGATTCTACTAGCCCCTTGCGCCGTGGCCGGCCTGCATGTCGCTTGGCCTTCTTTCGATAGCCAGGGACTCCGCGACCTTGGTTGCGCTCGCGCTCATCGCCACACAGACCTTTCACAGGATCACGCACTCCTGCCATGTCGGCAATGCCCAAAGTTTGCTGAAGTTTGGATGGTGTCGTCCAAAAGTAGACCCAGTTCATGCTTTCAGTCGCCTGCGCGACTTCTGGACACCAAGTCTTGATGTACTTGCCTTCAGGATCATAATCGTGTGCCTGTTTCGCCGGGTTGAACCTGCGACTGGTACGGGGATCGTTACCCACGCCGGCTTCTGAGTTTTGTTAGTATATGCCCTTGTGAAACCAGGAAGCGTACGGTATTGCCAATTGCCATAGTTTGCGGCGGGATCGTGATCCAGCAGCTTCTCCTCAAAGTACTCAGCACCTACGCGCCAGTCGACGTTGAGATCCTTTGTGAGGAAGCTTGCGACAATTTGACGAGCCCGGTTGGACAGATATCCTGTCGCTTTCAGCTCTCGCATGGCAGCATCCACTAAGCCGACTCCAGTAGTGCCCTCCTTCCAGCGAGAAGCCTCTCGAGACTCGGCATCCAGCCATTGCTCCTGTAACTCGGTTTGCTTAAGGCCATATTTCAAAAACATGCGCGAACCAAACTTGAGAGCGACAAACTTGAAATAGTCTCGCCAAAGCAACTCGAAGCGAATCCAATAGGTATTGACGTCGCCCTCAAGCCCATTCTCCTTCTCGAACTGCAACAGGCGGTGATGAATAAGCTTAGCCGAAAGTGATCCGACCGACAAATACGACGAGAATTTTGTAGAGTAGTCCGAGCCGAGTAGGCCATTCCGTGTACCTTTGTAGGACGCGGCAGGCGCCTTTTTGCCGCCAGTGAGATAGTATTCAAGTCTCTTGATACCTTGGGTCTCTCCTCCCTTCATGGGATGCGCAGTGTTGCTCGGAATCTGGCAGACACCACCGAGCGGCTGGCAAAGCAACTCGACGAGTGCTTTCATGTCGGATGGTACTTCGTATTCATTCTCAAAACACATTTTGGGGCTCGAAGGGAGCCTTTCAGGCGCCGCGTAAGGCTGCCTCACGCTTTCAAGAGGTTCGACCCCTTTGCGAAATTCCGTGTAGTAATTCGGCAGCTTGTCAATAGGGTAGCCAAGATCAGCAATGTCGACAAGAGTGCATTCTTCGACTGTGTTATAGGTGACTGTCTCAATCGACTGACAAGCAGCTTGAATACTGCGTTCTTCCTTGACTTCTTCCGTCGTATATTCCTTTTGCAACCAGAAATCAATTTGCTGGTGGCCTTTGTCCTGGAGTTCCTTGATGATGGCCTTCAAGATGCTTCCCGACTCGCCAGCTGTAACAAGAAGGTCGACGCCGAGCTTTGAATACGAGTTTTTAAGGTCCCAGACAGACTCGCACAGGTATTGGACGCGAACATTGCCAGTGCGCCAGGTCCCGAAACTTGAACGCACTTCTGTCCGTTTCTTGTTGGATTGTCCAGCTCTCAAGAGTGGACTTAGCTCAATCTGATGTGCCGGGAAGATGAACACTGGCAAGAAGTGTTCGTAGACGCCTTTCTGCTTCAGCTTCTCCAAAATGGGATTATCATGTAGGCGAAGATCATGCCGGTGCAAGTAGAGCAGTGTTCGTGTCATTGCTCCTTGCTTGGATGGGAACAATTCGATTTTCCAGTGATTGGACTTTGGTCGACCCGAGATGAGGTAGATGGAGGACAGAGCGGCTCACTGGTTTATGTTGTTTGCTGTTTGCATCTGCACAGTTGATGTCACGACTGCCACTTTTTGATGAGGTCACGAAATTCATGGAAGCATGATGCGCGCTTGGTCAACTTTCTCAGTCCGATGCAAATACCCGTCACATATTTAATAGGGATCTAGGTAGGCACGATGTCTTCGCCTCACCTCTACTACGCTTATTCTTGGTACTAGGGCCTTCCATCCACAGCAATAGACCAGCGCGTGACGCGTCCGTGATCATCGCCGGTGATTAATACTCCGTCATGGTAATTAAATGCTGTGACTGTGCCTGGTTGACCAATCTTGGTCTTTTGCTTGTAAGCCTGTAGGTGGACAATCTGCCAAGGACTTTGACCACGGCCAAGTACCAAGCTCCACAGATTGATACAGCCATGTGCGTGGCCAGTCCAGAAGAAGCGCTTGTGCCCGGCTTCTACATCACTCGGATGGAAATAGACAGTCTCCGGCTCCCCGCCGACCATGTCGCTAGAACTTGCCAGCAGCACGCCGTTGATGGTGTAAACACTGATTGAGGCTGCAGTACAAATCGCACAGTCACCGGTGTAGTCGTTGAGGGCGATGGCTCGGATAGCAGCAGGCAATTTGACAAGACGTGCGGGTGCCAATCGAATCAAGTCCCAGAGAATGACGGCGCCATCAGCGGCTCCGCTGGCGATGGACTGCATGGATTTTGAGACGGCCAGTGCGGTCACCCGAGCATGGTGACCAGACAAATATGCATCGATCGAGAGCTCGATTGTGCTGTGGCTTGATTGCGTCAATCTCGATATCGAGAGGGTCGTGTCTGCTGAAGCCAATATGAGCCTGTCTTCGAGCGCCATTCCCAGGACTATCGTCTGATGCAACTGCTCAAAGATGCCCAATGGACTGTCTGCTTCGCTGAAAACGCGAACAGAAGAATCAGGGGTTGTCCACCGAACGATCAAGTTTCTTGGGCTAGTGCAGTAAGCTGCAGAACGCGGCAAGACCTTGAGCTCATCTGAAAAAAGGATGCTCCCGACCGCTTCCTGGAGGGCGTTTGCTTGAGATACTTGAACTAGGTTGCTCAGTTGCCGCTCCAGTACCTTGGGCACACCTGGCATTCGGCCAACATGGGGCACATCGAAAAGCTGCTTTGGGGTCTGGCCGAAGTTGTTGATGATGCCAATGGCCGCTTGGCGCTCGACAGGGTTGTCAATCTTGTCAAGGTCAATTGCACCTTGATAGGAAAGAGGGTGAAAGACATTTGTTGCCATGACCGCTTCCTTGCCGCGTTGCCTATAGCCAAAAATCAGATCGATCCACAGGTGAAGATGTCTGGACACATATGGACTCTCCAGAGCCTGTCGGTTCCTTTCCACGAAAAGTTCGGCAGACCCGTGAGCCCAGGCTGGTAATTCGACAGTGTTGTCCGTCTGCGTATCTTTTCCTCTGCCCAACGTCAGCTTGTTTGGATTTTTGAACATCTCTGGTAGATAGAAGAATTCTGGAATGAGCTCGCGCACATCCGTGCCACGCGCCGACGCAGATATCCATGCTTTCTCGACAGAGTAGAAGAGCCGATCCGCGTGATCAAATTTTCCACCTTGCAAGAGCAGGTACGATTCTGTAAAGGGCGAGAGGCGAATTGCATACGATGCCGCTATCATAGCTGACGAGTAGTGCGTGCCAAAGTGAAAAGGCTTGTCATCAATTTCTGCAAAGGCGGCATAACGTTCAACAAACGTGCGGCGCCGATCCGGACGTTGAGAACCCATATTCTTCGCCAAATCTCGGAATGTCGTCACAGCGCCAAGATCGAGCTCCTCGGATGTGTAGTCGGCAATGATCCAAGGAAAGACTGGATATTGCGTCAAATCATTGAATGATCGTCCCGCTAAGGTATTCACTGTCATGAGATACTCGAAGTTTGAAAGATCGTGGCTGGCCCATTTAGCAGCTGCGTTGTCCCACGGAGAAGATTCAGTGAATAGCTGAAGCAGTCGTCCACCAAAGCCCAGTCGGGACTTTTGCGACCGTTCAAACGCATCGGCCTCTTTGAGATGGGTGGTCTTGGCGAAAAGTCTCATTCCTAGCAAGTCTCGCTGCGACGTCGTGAGCGCTGTGAGCAGACTGCTCCGTCCGTCAGCAAAGAAGATCTCGAGTGCAACGTCCCTCAACAAGAATTGCCTTTTCGATATTGAAGTGACGCTAGTGTACCTCCAGCTGCGACACCGGTGGAGGTCTTTCGCGGAGCTTTGAGACGATGCTTGCTTCGCCAGTGTCTCTAGGATGGAATCTCGCCCCGGGGAGGGCCTTGCTTCCCAAGCGTCATAAATTTCGCCAGACTCATCAACCAGATAGTTGTCAATGATGTAAAGAGAGTGTTTACCAAACACCAAAAGCCCTTGAACCGACAGCAATCCTGCGATACGCTGGTAGTTAGAAGAAGTCAACAAACATAGCTCGCTTACAGAAATATTGGCAACATCCAATATCACGTCATCGTGCTGTAGACTTCTGCTGACGCGTCGATACCTATCAGCTGGTTCGTCTGATACTCCTGCCGCTCCTGTGACTCTCGGGGGGCCAACAATATCCTGTTGGCTGACTGGAATATGGCTCGCGGTAGTCCCTGCCTGCAGTGCCAAACTCGGCAAAGGGCAGGCTCGAAGTTTCTTCCGAACGCGCGATCTGTTCTCTGTAGGGTCTACTTGCCATGTCGAAGTCTTCATATCGAAATCCTGGCAAACAAGCGATTCATTCAAAAAGAACTCTGCGTGCAAGGAGTTCCACATCCTTGAACTTAGAGCTGCTTGATCAGCCTGATCCTGGTGAGCTCTTGAATCCCTTTCTTCTGCAACTCGTTAGCAAAGCAAGCCCGTGAGATGAAGATGTCCTACTTTCGCTTGCTTGTAGGCTTTGGTACCAATCTCGTAGGTTGACGCGATGATTGTGCACAATTTCTGCGACCTGCGCCATCTTACGCTGCTGAGATCTGGCAGAGACATCCCGCGCATTGTTTCTCACCGTCATGGAATCTTCCATTATCCGATTCTCGGTGGAGACAAACTGGTCCCAGGGTTTCGCCAGCGTGCCTCGGAAGAACGGGTCTAATCTTGGAAATTCTGTACGTATCCAAGAAACAAAGGTCGTCGAGTCTGTTTGCAGCAGCATCCTGAGATCTTCCAAGAGAAGCGTCGTCGATACGTCCTCGGGATCGAATGCGCCGTCTAAGGCTTGGCCTTGCAAAAGAATGAAAGCGCGCCACAAATCGCACAGGCTTTCAGTATCAAGCTCTTCTGTTTTGACAGTGCATATACTGTAGAGCAGATACAGCACAATCTTGATGGCCCCGGCCTCCATTGGCTCCGTGAATAATTGCTGTTGCCAAAAGAGCATCACCTGGAGGCGACTCTTGGAGCTTGGGGCATTCTTCGCAGCAAGCAACAACTCCAGTTGTAGTATTAATGTTTTGTGCATAACTTTTAGCAAGGCAGCCATGAATTGTTGTCTTTGAAGGTCCCAAGTTCGTTTTTGTAGCCCTGCAGCGATCTCATACAGAGAAGCTGCAGAAACAAGCAGATGCCGGGAACCATCGATAAAGAAGCCTTGCCGCGTCAGTTTGTACAGGTTATCAAAGTACGATAAGGCCCCTTCGGATCTCAAATCGGGCGTATGCTCGTCTGCAAGGTTCTGTTTGAGAGCGTCGACGACTAAGCTGAGGATGCGCCGATGAAGCCTTGTCTCGTAGTTTGCGACATACTTGTCCAAATCTGCGGTTAGTCAAAATCCGGTTGATGGAAGTCTCAACTTGACGGAAGACAAGGAAGGAGTCCCCGGAATGAACCTCCGTCTAGGATGACTCGGCAAACGATCGTCGCTAGTAGACGAAGGGACGACTCATAAAGAGGCTGACCTTCATCAGAGGCATCCGCTTCAACATCTATGCCGTATTTCAGGCTTGTACTGGATTTCGTGATGCTGTTGCCGGACCACGACCGGCGTAGCAGCACATAAGAGCTTGCTCGACGGAGAGATAAGCCTCTCGGGCGCGTAATTTGATCTGGTTCGACAAGGTTGGGCAGTGTCTTTTGATTAGTTGACTCTTGACTTGCTGAAGGCGACTGCGAGTCGTGTGCCATCACGTCGCTGGTCCGTTCCGATGATGAAACCATCACATCAAAAAGCGCACAATAAAGCTCTGATGTTAGCATGTGCCAGGAGCGAGATTAACAGGCTTGCCAAAGGGATATGATGCGCCTTTCAACGCTTTGAGCATATAAGGCAATCCATTGTGCCATTCAACCAAGTTCGTGATAGCGGCTGAAAGTCGCTCGACGTCAGCGTGGCAAGCACTAGCATCTTTTGTAGCATGCGATGCCACGTCTGCCAGTACAGCGCTTGGACTTTGACCAGCAGAGTTTGCGCTGTCGCCCCGGAAGACTGTGATAGCCAGGAGCTTGCTCTTGAGGAAAGAGACCCATAGTGACAACGCCTGCGGATTGAGCAGTTCTTTGCAGCCCTCGACTGTTAGGCCATTGTCAGATATCGCGTCTGTGACAATATGAATGGATGCGAAAGCTATCCTGAGCAGATTCGTCCAGTCAAAATCTTCCAAATTGGTCACCAGCGCAAAACAAAGGTCAAAGCCATTGTTCTTGTCGGCAAAGCGGGATACAAATTGCGGCCCTTGGCTGACGAGCAGGAACGTCAAGATTCTGAATGCCGCCTTTTGTGTGGTCGCTCGGCTCAGCAGCAAGAATATCCATCGCGTCGTGACGGAGCTGGCAAATTTAGACAAGCGTTCAGGTTGTTGAGCGTTGCACAAGTAATCGGTAAACATTTCAAGTAGAGAGTGCGCAAAACCATGACCATAATCATCCTCCTTGTCCAGCGCAGTGACGATGCAGGTAGCAATTGTTCGAATGCTTTCAGTTGAAGTGCCTTCCTCTAGAAGTACTTTCAAGGCACCTGTGAGGTGAGAAGACACATCGGGTGAGTCGAGCTTCGCCTGATTGTAGGCTAACGTGACCTTTTTGAGTGCCTGCATCTTGCCCAGTCTGCGACAATTGTACGATGCTGTCTCCTCGGCGGTGACGACAATTCGGAACTGATTCAAGAGAGAAATGCGAATCATTTCTGACCCTTTGGACCAGATTTGCAAATTCAACACTAAGTTTCGATAAGCCAGAGGATTTCTGATGACTTGCTCTGAGACGCCAACAAAGTTCAATACAGTAGCTAGAAGATCCGACGTGACATAATCGTGGGAGCTGGTGCGAATGATGTGAGCCAAGATCTCGTAGCCATGAATGCGTTCAATCGTTTCCGAGTTGCGCCATGACGAGTTAATCGACATGAAGAGGAGCTTGACAAAGGACAAAAATGTGTTGCTGTCTGAGGCAGTGCCTACCAGGTACAGCAGGAGGCCGATGCCACCAATCTGGTAGAGATCATGAGAGAAAGAGCGCGCATGAATAATGTCGACATGGCGTCTTGCACCGGTCAGTCTTTTGCCGTGCTTGACAGATTTGACAGAAGGGCCACTCTGATTGTAAAGCTCAAAGCAATCCTCGGCCTCTTGCGTTCCAAAATCTTGAGCAATGCTCGGAATCAAGCTGAACAGGATCAACGATTCTGGCATGTTTTCGTGGTTGCGGAGCTTGAGTGGTGTAACAGGTCCATCGCGCTCCATCTTGATGTTGATAGCAGTCGAGGCCTGATAGGTCATAAAAGTGCTAAGCGTCCCTTGCATGTTTGCATTGTAGCGATGACCAAGGTTCTGGTAAACATCGAGCAGCGAGTTATTGAGAGCCTGAGCTACGACAAAGCATCTGCTCAATGCGAAGCTTGCAAAAGTTGTCCCACCGTTGCTAGTGCCCAGCGTCGCGAACAGCTCCTGAGATGGCCGTGCTCGACGTGGCCATGGGACGAGCTGACTCTTGGCGACTTTGAGCGCGTCGATGTACAAGGTCAGAGGTGGATCGAGGGTTTCCGTTCGTCGCGGACCATGGACAAGGGCAACGCTGTGCCACTGATCGACATGCATTGCGCAATCAAACCGTGTCACCTGCCCATCGATCGTTACGCGGCATGCATCTGTCCCGATCGCAATCTGTAAAAGTGATGACGATGTAGTTCCAATCGACAGAATGGTTGGACAATCTCCTTTTTGACATTGCGTCAGCCGAATCCAGAAGAACACCGAATAGCTCGGGGTTGCGGGCGGATATTGTGCACACGGAAAGTCAACAGTCGATACAGGATGTTTGTCGCCAGACATGAACATGATGCATGTTGGCCAATCCTGCTGCAACGCGGCATGTAACAAACGCTCTGCATTTCTAGCGCCTCTGGCCATGGCAAGAAGCAGGGCTCTGCTTGACTTCCTGCTGCAATTCACACGAACGACTCTCTCTGACAGCCGTAATAGCCATTCAGGTGTATCTTGGGGAAGTGCATCGGCGATAAGCTGGTCACAAATCCCAAGGTGAGAGACTTTGCATATTTCTGCTTCACAGAATTCAGCCTGGAAGGCGGTCTGATACAAGTTGAGCCGCTCTGTCCGGTCATCTGTCAATCCCAAAGCCTCGGTGAGATTCAGCCAATGCACTGGCGTTGCGTCGGACTCCTGAATGGCGTTGCTGTCAGCTGCAGATGAAGCCATGTCTTCTCGAAATCAGCATGCAGTTGGCAGCTCAGCTTGTGAGCGCATAGAGTTCAGCAATTGTATCAAGCGGATCCGCTCTTGTAGCAGCTGTGAGTGACAGTGTGAACTCTGTCCTGGCAGACAAGGCGAGAACTGCGAGGTCAGTTGCAAATTGCCATTGGCGTCGCTCTGTGTTTTGTGTTTCGCGCTTCAGTTTCGATTCGAGCTCGACAGCCAGACGACCGACCCTACAAACACACACATACACACCACAGGCCGAGCGCCTACCAGCTGTCAACTTGTTACTTGGACCCACCAGTTCTTCGACGCTCCCGCCAACAATCTTCTTCTTGTATCTTATTCCTTCTTCCGACGCGTTTCCCGACCCGAGCGCAGTTGTCTACCGTTTGCCCATAAGGGTCTGCAGCTGAAACGCGTGACGCCCTCCATCATCGTCCCTACCATCGCAAGTTCTGTACAAGGCTGCCACATGGCACAGACGCCTCCAAGAGAGCGTCCAGACTATGCGCCTCTTCAGGATGAACCATCACTAGACATGTCACAGTTTGCTTTGCTACCGACCACGCAAACCACAACAGTGACAACCACAACCACCGTCCGGACAAATTACCCGCCGCTGCTATTCAAGCATCTGCGCCGCCCAACGTCGGACTATGATGGTTCAGAGTATCCGCTGATAGGCTCAGCGACACCGTCAGAGCTGAAGCATTTTGGGTTTGAGCTTGACGGCATGCCAGCCACATTTACAGAGCGAGACAACGCCAAACACGCTCTAATCGAGGTAGACAGTGATCCACACCACTTACTGGGTCTGCTAACAAGAGCTTCAACGCACACTCACCTCCACAGATCAGTCCTACGCGCAAGCGACCAATAGAGACGCGCCAAATGGGTCACGGAAGAGGCGGAAATCACTAACAGCAAGTGGGGAGGATGGCGGCCCGGCCAGCCGCAGGGTCAAGGATCATTTGTCAGGTGACGTCGAAGCGCGTGAGGTTCGCGTGCCTCAGCCGCAAAGGCCCCCTAGGCGGCCGGAAATGCTGCGCGATCCTGCCTCAGTGCCAAGCGTTGCAGCACCGCTGATCAACGAGATGGGTGAAGGCCTCGCGGGCGTTGCAAGTCCGGAATCGCTTTCGCTGCCCTCGCCGTCTGCGTCTCCCGTTGCTGCTGATGCATTACGCGTGTCGCCCCTGGTTGAGACCGATGCCCACCAGGCACCACTTCGCTCTGGTCAGGCAGCCAACATGCTACAGCTGCCCGTCATGCTGGAGAGCTTTGAAAGACTACCCGCCAACGTCCAAAGCTATACAATCTACCAGATGCTCAAGCGCTGCAACAAAAACACCCTGCAATTGGTTGCTTCTGTGGTCAATCCTGCTCTCAAGCGAGATTTCTTGGACCTTTTACCCTACGAGTTATCTTTGCATGTGCTTTCTTATCTGGACGTACAGAGCCTTTGTCGTGCTCTTCAGGTGTCAAAACGATGGCGTCAGCTAATCGACGAAGACGAATTTACCTGGAAGCGTCGATTGGACATTGACGAGTACGACATTGAGGATGGAGACTTTGAGGAGGTCCTTGAGCAAGGCTGGATTCGCGAACCGACGTCAATCAATAGCCGTCGCCCTAGGGCGCCGAGCTCAGCAGGGATTGAGCGCGGATCTTCGTCGCCCTTCAAAGAATTGCATTCTGACGAGGCCGTCTTTGTTCGCAATCACTTTCAAGACATGGTTGACGGTGGCCTCAAGCAGCCTCTGGTGGGCCAACAAGTGTACAAGGCAATCTACCGCAAGCACCATACCAAAAACCAAAGATGGCTGAATCCCCGGAAGGAACCAAAACACCTGTCCTTTGAAAGTCACGGACGTCATGTGGTTACTTGCCTGCAGCTAGACGACGACAAAATCATCACCGGATCAGAGGATTCCAACATCAACATTTTTGATGCCAAGACCGGAGCACTACGCGTTTCCCTACAGGGCCATGAGGGAGGTGTCTGGGCGCTCCAATATTTGGGCAACATCCTGGTCTCCGGATCGACAGATCGATCAGTGAAAGTATGGGATATACCGAGCGGCCGTTGTCTTCAGACCTACGATGGCCATACTTCCACTGTCCGTTGCTTGCTCATCTGCCCTTCTGTGAATCCAAATAGCTCCGAGCATTTGATCATCACTGGTTCGCGCGATTCAACACTCAAGATTTGGAAGCTGCCCAACGCCGAGGACGTGCCGTGGCAAAGCCTGGACCCTTTGGCGAGCAACCCCTACTGGATACGCACGCTCGAAGGTCACACCCAGGCTGTCAGAGCCATCGCGGCTGAAGACGATATCCTCGTGAGCGGCAGCTATGACTGCTCTGTGCGGGTCTGGAAGCCGTCCACTGGCAAATGCCTTCACAGGCTGACGGGTCACAGTCAGAAAGTCTACTCAGTGGTGCTAGACAGCAAACGGAATCGATGCATAAGCGGGAGCATGGACTGGAAGGTCAAGGTCTGGGCGATCGATGCTGGTGCTTGCCTTTGGACCCTGGAGGGGCACACCTCTTTGGTGGGCTTGCTGAGTCTGTCCAATGAGAAGCTGGTCTCTGCGGCAGCTGACTCTACCTTGCGAGTCTGGAACCCAAATACCGGCAAATGCATACGGTCGCTCGATGCGCATACCGGAGCAATCACTTGCTTTCAGCACGACGGTGACAAAATCATTTCGGGGTCCGACGGAACCCTCAAACTTTGGGATGCACGCAGCGGGAAGTTCAAGCGCGATTTGCTGAGCAATCTTTCCTACGTCTGGCAGGTCAAGTTTGATGATCGGCGCTGTGTGGCAGCTGTGCAGCGGAGCAACATGACGTTTATCGAGGTGCTTGACTTTGGTGCTTGAGAGCACTCGATGTAGACAGCATGATCACATAGACAGAGATTGAATGGTTAGGGAATGCGGATTTGTCAGTGCTACTACAAGAAATTGAGATGTAATACTGCTGAACCCGCTGATGAGGCTGCAGGCGCAACTAGTTGCCATACTTTTCATATGCCGCTTGCAGCTTCTTCACCTCTTCCTCAGAGCCGAGGAAGATGCCAGAGCGCTCGTGGATGTCTTTCGGGACGATGTCTAGGATACGACGGCGTCCGTCTGTGGCGAGCCCACCAGCTTGTTCCACGATCATGGCCATCGGGAAGCACTCGTAGAGTACCCGGAGTTTGCCATTCTTGGACTTGGAATCAGCCGGGTAGGCAAAGATGCCGCCGTACAACAGCGTGCGGTGAACATCGGCAACCATGGATCCAATGTAACGGGCAGAGTAGGGCTTGCCTGACTCTGGGAACTTGAGACTCTCAAAGTATTTCTTGCAAGCCTCGTCCCAGTACATGGAGTTGCCCTCATTGACTGAGTAGATGCTGCGCGATTTCGGAATCTTCATGTTTGGGTGGGTCAGAATGAATTCGCCGAGGGCATTGTCGAGCGTGAAGCCGTTGAGACCGTTGCCGGTCGTGATGATGAGGTTTGCGGAGGCTGCGTACATGCAATAGCCGGCGACAATCATCTCTGTGCCTGAACGGAGCACGTCGCTGAGGCTACCGCTCGAGCCTTCCTTGCATTTGTAAATGCCGAAGATGGTGCCGACCGAGACACCGGCGTCCAAGTTGCTCGAGCCATCAATAGGGTCACAAGCGACGCAGTACCTACCATTGTTACCATCGACGATGATGGCCTCTTCCTCTTCTTCGGAGATGATGACACTGACACGGCCGCAGGCCTTCATTGCGTCGAGAAAGATGTCGTTGGAGATGATGTCCAGCTTCTTCTGGTCATCACCAGTCGAGTTGGTTGCTCCGGCCAGACCACCAAGGCTGAGCAGGTTTGCTCGGCGAATGTTGTGGGCAATGACCTTGCAGGTGAATTGGATGGCATTGAGCAGGATGGTGAAGTCACCGGTGGCCTTGGATCCATGCTCCTGCTGCTCTTGCAAGAAGTGCTTCGTCAGCGTCTGGTAGTCGGTGACGATGCCATAGGCGGCTGACTGGTTGTGTTGCTCTGCTGCCATTATGTCTGTGATTTGTCGGTACTCGGCTTGACTGAGTGGCTCTTGGAAGTAGAGCTAGAGAGTGTGTCGTGGCAAGTCAGTGAAGGTTCAAGTATCACTCGGCCGAGGTGGAGTTCTCCGTTACTGTAGAAGTCACCAAGTTGCTGCGAGGTGGAGAGGCGCGCGCCGCGATGGATGGATGGATGGTCTTTAACCCAGAAAGGGTTCTCGGAACAACCCGCATGGCTCAACCTTGGAACCGGCTAATCCCGGATATCGCGACTAACTCAGGGGCAATGGAAGCTTACCTAGGTAGGTAGGCGCCTAGGCATCATTAGCAGACTTACTACTAGACTACCATCGGACACAACACTGACTCTCTCTATACAAAAAGCAGCTCGTCTTCGGCAAATCAGCCAGACGCATCGAGCTCTGAATTATTGGATTAGTACACTGCTTGGATCCCATGGCCCAGACATGTCAGATTATGACGGGTAAACGTAAAAACCAATCGCAATGATGGCATAGATTGCCAAGAGTTGAGCACCCTCCATCCAATTGGATTTGCCGTCTTGGATGGTCGAGTTGACAACAATGACACTGACAAACAAACAGATGGTCTCAAACGGTAGAAAGTAGAGCGAGAGCGGTTGACCCATAGCCCAGGCTGCAAGATTAGCATTGAGAGACGATAAGAAAATCACATACCAATAAGGACAAGAAGCGGCGTCATGAAGATGGAAATTTGAATGGCACTTCCGAGAGAGACACCAATAGCCAAATCCACCTTGTTCTTCATTGTGACAACAACAGCAGTGACGTGCTCTGCAGCATTACCGACAATTGGGATCAAAATGAGACCGACGAAGGTCTTGCTGATGCCAGTGCTCTCAACGAGCTCATCGATGCTGCCAACGAGAATGTCTGCGCAAAACGACACAATCACAGTCACGACGAGAAGCAAGCCAGCAGCAGTCCAGGGCGAGATTTGTGCCTCGTTGTCGTCGTCATTCTCGGCTTCGAAGAGCTCGGAATGCGTTTTGAGCTGGAAGACCAGGTAGAGGGCGTAGATGATGAGCAGGATGATGGACGTGCCACGCGACAGAGCCAACGTCTCGGCATCAAGATGCTTGGATGCAGGTAGGGCAAGGTTGAAGGCAGCAGGCAACAGCAGAGAGGAAGTGCCAAGTGCCATGAGCGACGACATGGTCTGCGCGACCGTCATATTAAACTCTTGCTCTTTATAGTAGATGCCACCGCCGACGAAGCACATGCCCAAGACAAGCAAGATGTTTGACAGAATGGAGCCAAGCATCGAGGCCTGAACGATGCGAAGCTGACCTTTCGTCAGGGCAATCACCGAAACAATCAATTCGACAGCATTGCCAAAGCTCGCATTCAGAAGACCACCAAGTGTCTGACCCACTTTGAGTGCAAGTTCCTCAGTCGCAAAGGAAAGAAGGGAAGCGAGCGGAACGATGGCGAGAAAGTTGAGGGTAAAGCGTGCAACAGGGCCCCAGTGCAAGAGCTCAGCCAGGATTCCGAGCGGCACAAAGATGAGCAGGACATTGACATAGTTTTGAAACAGAATGACACGGGCGGCGTGCTTGAGTGTCGAGAAGAAGGAGCCGTTGCCTGATCCATCATGTCGTTGATGGCCGCCGCTCAGGAGATGCGAGCGCTCATCGCCTGGCGCTGCGTCGCTTGTGCGGCGATGCATTCCACTTGAAGCAGTTCGGCTCTTGGATGTCTTGAGGGAAAGCATGGGTGAGGATGCTTGAGGACGAGGGGTGGCGGTGCTTGTCCTGCGCGAATGCTTTGGGTGGATGGAGGGGGCTGGGTTCACGTTTGTGGGCGTGGTCTGGCGAGAGAGTCCAGTTGCTCGCTCCCTACGGACCCTACCTAGGTAACCTCATCTCACCGGGGGGTTTCTTTAAACTCTTTTTTCGCTTGCTGCCAATGCCTGCCATGACGATTGCAATTGCGAAGGGGAGCTGACAGGCGACTCTTTGGAGTCCATTGCAGTCTTGCAACACCTGGCCATGGTCAGCTACCTTCTAGAGACTCCTACCTCGGTAGCCACAGAGTGATCAGACTTTGCAAAAGCTAGCTCAAGCTGTTCTGCTGGTGCTGGTGAAAAGAGCTGCACAGACTGAAGACCGTAGCTGCCGCGTGGACTGTGCAGCCATCATGGCGGATGCTTGGCTGGACTCTCTCACAGACGAAGTGCCCAGTGCATGAAGAGCACTGTTAGCGCTGCATGTACATCACTCAGCCGGGCGTCTCAGCTTTGGGTTGTCATGCTCAATAATCAGCTGAAGGCTAAGCATGTTTGACTTCCACCGTACAGCGCTGCGCCTAGGTACCTAGGTAGATTCAAGCTTCAGAAGTCGTTTGCATCATCCACACACCCGTTCCTCTGAGCACATACGCATACCTAGATACGAAGAGACGAAAGCGCTCTGCTCGTCATGTCAAATCCTATCGACTCTCGCTATCGGAACCTTGTCAGCATCACTGCGCTACCCACGAAGGAACTACAGTCGATCTTTGCCGGCTACCCCTCCTTCAATGCTGTGCAATCCGGCAGCTTCAGTGCTGCTTTTGGCTCGGTAAAAGTCTCAAGCCTGTCTAGCATACACTCATTTGTCGCAGGATCAGAATCTCGTGGTGACGGCACCGACTGGCTCTGGCAAGACAGCGATCCTTGAGCTCGCCATCTGCAGACTGCTGCACAATCACCTTGCAACAGCGCACAAGATCGTCTACATGGCGCCAACAAAGTCACTCTGTCGAGAGCGCGTAAAGGACTGGTCAAACAAGTTTCGAAGCTTTGGACGTGTTTGCGCAGAGGTGACAGGAGACACGGACGCGCGCAATCTTCAGCAAGTTAGGTCCGCCGATATCATCATCACGACACCCGAGAAGTGGGACAGCATTACGCGTCGTTGGCAAGATTCTGAACGCTTAATGCAAAGTGTCAGGCTATTCATGGTTGACGAGGCACACATCCTCAGCAGTTCTCGAGGTGCGACGCTGGAAGTCGTGCTCACAAGAATGAAGCAACTGGGTCACGGGCAAGTGCGCATGATTGCACTGTCTGCAACAGTGCCAAACCTGGAGGATCTAGCAAGGTAAGTTTGTTGGCTTGTTTGATACAATGCTCATCTTTAGATGGGTGGGCAACACGACTGGCAACGGTCTTGCCATGCAGCTCAAATTTGGTGAGGAGTATAGACCTGTGGCGCTCGAACGCGTCGTCTATGGTTATGATCAAGGCAGAATGAACAAGTTTGCGTTCGACAGCTTTCTCTCGAAGCACGTCCATGGTATTCTCGCACAGCATGGCAAGGCGAAGCCAGCGATTGTCTTTTGCTCTACGAGACAGGATTGTGTCAACACTGCAAAAGCCGTCCGACAAGCTCAGCAGGCTAAACCATTGTGGAAGTCCGCCGATTGCAATGTTGCTTTTGCCGACAAGGGTCTGCAGAGCCTTGTCGCAGACGGCATTGCCTTTCATCATGCTGGTCTATCTATGTCAGACCGTAACCATGTTGAGACACTGTTTCGTGCCAACCTCCTCTGCGTGTTGTGTTGCACAAGCACATTGGCTGTCGGCGTCAATCTTCCAGCCCATCTCGTGATACTCAAAAACACGCTTGTCTACTCCAATGGGGCTTTCGAAGAATACTCTGATCTTGATGTGCTACAGATGGTCGGCCGAGCTGGTCGTCCACAATTCGATACATCGGGATGTGCGGTCATCATGACAGCCAACACCAAAAAAGCCATGTATGAGCAGCTGGTGACGGGGACTGAAGTGTTGGAGTCGCACCTGCATCTTGCTTTGCTCGAACACTTCAATGCTGAAATCAGTTCTGGGACCATCAAGAGCCTAGAGCAAGCCACTGATTGGCTGAAGCGCACATTTTTGTATGTGCGCATGAAGCAGAATCCTGCTCATTACCGCATGGTTGGACACGACACCGTTGGCGACACCTTGCAAGCATTGTGTCGGAAGGATCTCGCGTTGCTTGAAGAGCATGGACTCACGCAGAGCTCTGACGGCAGATTGCTCTCCACAGCCCTCGGTGACATTATGGCAAATTATTATCTACGCTTCAAAAGCTTTCAAGAGATCGTCAACTTGCCTGACGCATCGTCTCAAGCTATCATTCTTGAAGCTCTCTGCAAAGCGGAGGAGTTTGGCAATATGATTTTCCGCTCAGGCGACAAGGGAATGCTCAATCAGCTCAAGGCTTGCTCTGGCATCAAATTTACAATTGACGGCAAAGTGGAACATGTATGGCAGAAGGTCTTTTTGGCAGCTCAAGTTGGCCCTGGATGCATTGATCTCAGCGTCTTGAGAAGCTCTCATCTAACCAATGTGACTGAACTGATGGGACACGAGCACAGCTTGCGCCAACATCTGATGCGCCTGCTCTCTTGTCTGATCGATTGCAAACTTCTGTCAAAGGACGCAACGTCTATTCACAATGCACTTGAACTCCGCCGGGCAGTTGCAAGCAAGTGTTGGAAGGGCTCACCCGCCGTCCTCAAGCAGATCCGTGGCATAGGAGATGGTAGTCTCAAGACACTCGTCAACGCTGGCATTCGATCTCTCGACCAATTGAAGCAAGCCGACCCACGAGACCTGGAGCGACTCTTCAAGCGCAATCCTCCATTCGGCAATAAACTCGTGAAGGACGCAACGTCACTGCCGACGATCAGCCTGCATGGTCGCGGGATGCAAAAGCGAATCGATAAAACAGGCGTTCATGTGCAGTTCGATCTACAAATGAAGGCCTCGTGCGAGCCACAATGGAAACCCGAGATGCGCCTCGTCAACTTCACGGCGAGTACCGACACAGGCCTCTTGCTTGACTTTCGGAGGCAGCGCCTGGACAAGCTTCTGTCGGGGAAGCAGACACTCTTGAATATCTCTCTGCAGAAGCCATGCTCGGCAGTCAAGCTCTCAATACTTTGCGAGGATCTCATGAGCTGCGAAGCAGAATTGGCATTCCCAATTGACGTTGAGGCGAGCGAGTTTCCCGAGCAAGATACAGCCGAACGTAAAGCAGCTTCAACGGCTGACGAATGGGTGGAAGTCATCGGTGAGTGAGGCCGATCTTGTGAGCGAGCTAATTCCCAGATCAAGTGCCGGACATTGTCGATCTGACCCGTACTTCGGCACCTTGTGCCCAAGCCAAAGGAAAACTCGTGGCCATGCAGCCAGTCAGCGTTTCTCAAAGCGACGACCGCGAAGGTTGCGAGGCAGGTGTTGATAACAATGAACCTCACTTCGAGATCAACTATGACGACCTGCTGGATAGTGAGTGTCACTCGCCATCTTCGCCATGTCTTTCTGTTGAAGAAGTTTTCGAATCACGCCCAGTGAGCTCGAAGGATGCGATGCCCAAAAGTCCCGAACCTGATGCAGTCGAATGCGCTCGCTTGTCTGTTCATGACGAAGCATCAGCCGCCAAGCCTTTGCATCAGCAACAGGTGTTTCAGAAGAATGCAAATCCTGGGAGTCTTCCAAAGGCAGATATACCTTGGCTTGGAGACGGCTTTGTCATTTCAGACTGGGACTTTTCGACCGACCTGCAAACCACGCCAAGCGCGAACATCACATTCGGAAATTTTGAAGGTACCTCGTCGGCGAGCTCTGAAGAACCAAGAGCCCGAAAGCGTCTTCGCTTTGAGGACTGGACGACTACGAGCATGACGTGGTGACACTAGGATACTTCGTAGATTTATGCAGCAGAAAGAGCTCGAGCGTGCAGGTGGTCCTCCATCTGAAACAACGTGTGATTGTCATCCGCGCGAGCTGCATCCGCATCTCGCTCACGACTAATCGGCCGCGTTGTGTTGGTAGACTCATCTCCGGGTGCAGCTCTTCAAGGTCGTCGTGAAAGATGCGCTTGTCGCTTTTTCTCAGTCTGGTGACATCAGCGATAGCTGTATTCAAGGATGATGCTGGTAGGCTGCCCAAAGATGGTCGTCCACTAACGCTCTAGGAGTCGTCGACTTTCACATCCCGCTCATTGGAAGGCCACAGGATGTTCGTTTCTATGCGCCAGTCCAGGATTCAGGTTCCTTGTGCTATGCGCTGACGGAGCGAGATATATTGGCTGCATTGAGCTGCAAGACAGGTGAACTTCTATGGAGGCAAGAGTTGACGAGTGACCCGGCCGTTCAATTCGAGCCATCAGGACAACGGATCATTACTTTATCGGACGCGGGTCTTTTACAAGCCTGGAACGCCGAGGACGGCCGCTCTGTATGGACAAATCAGCTGTCCGCGGAGTCTGCTGCCTCAGCCCTGCACGTCAATCCGAAACGAGAGGCCATCTACGCGGTGATTGGCCAAAGTATCTTCAAGGTGTCTGCAGGAGCGCTTGTATGGAAGCAGGACCTGCCCGAGTGAGTGATCGAATCATAGAAGAGTATGCTAACACTAGACTCGCATCCAACTCCATCTTTATCTCTTCGGACGCAACCAATGTCTACGTGGTGATCCCGAAAGCATCTACAAGCACAGCTCATTCAAAATCCGGTCTCTTCTTTTACAAGCTTTCATCCGTCGATGGAGAACTCTTGGCCAGCGATCGCATTGCGAATGCCGCCACCGACCATCAAGTCCTTGCGTTAAGCTCGAGCGATACGACGCCGACTGTCGTTTGGTCTGAAGGAGACAAATTTATCCGTATTGCTGAGTTGGGAGATGCATCAATCAAGAAGATCAAACCGCTTTCGAGTTTCAGGCACGCCTCTGCGCAGGTCCGCACCGTCCCGGAAGGCACGATCCTACTGCTACAACTTGCCGACGATGACAGCACATGGTCCGAGGTGTATGAGCTGGATGACTCTGTGCGTCTGATTGCTCAGTTGCAGAAACATCCACTGGGAGATGCGACCTCTCGTCTAGTTTCAAGCGGTCCTGAAGATCTTGCTGTCGTGCAGGTTTCTTTGGACGGTCTCACCGCCATCACCACAGTGCTCGATGCGCTCAGCGGCAAGCAGCTGGCATCTGAGTCGGCACAACTCAATACTGCCGCTTTGCTCGTCAATGCCATCGATGCCGAGATCTCTGTCGAGTCTGGTGAGGTGGCTGTGCGAGTGATGGTCACGACAGCCGACGGTGCGTTGCTCATGCTTCAAAACTATGCCTCGACCTGGGAGCGAGATGAAGGCTTGTCTGAGGCAAAAGAGGTTCTGCTCGTCCAGTTGCCGGAACCGGTCCTCGCCATCTCGACAGAGTCAGCGGCCTCAAGCACGCTTCTTGGCAGATTCGCCACTCGATGGTCGAAAGATTTGCTCGCCTTAACAGCTTTTCTCACACGCCGAGCTCCTGATGCAGTACAAGATTCAGGTGCGCCACAAAGAGATCACTTTGGCTTCCGACAGTTCGCCCTGGCCTTTGCTGATCAAGGTCGAGTGTGGGCGCTCGATACAGGAAAGTCGGGTACTGTGCAGTGGCGCTCTGGATCGGCCCTGACTTCCGCCGGCAGCGTTCGCGCCGCTTGGCAGCTTCAATCGAGCGCGCAGAACGAGCAAGGTTTCCCTGTTGTTGCTGTTGCCTACGACCTGCCGAATGGTCAAGGCCTGTTAGTCCGATGCATCAATGCTTTAACAGGGCAACAGATTTCAGAAGATCGCTACGAAGACGCCGAGGGAATTATTTCGCTGCCTGGAGACAACCACATGGTCCTTGGGCTGGTCCAATCTCAAGGACCCGTTCGGTTGCTTGACCCTCTTGGCGATGATGCGCTCGCCCAGGCATCCCTGCAAAAGCTAACTTTGATCACACCCGAAGCCAACGCCCTGGCTGGCTATGGCTTTTCCAGCAATCAGCAAAAGTATGCGCTCTGGCGATTTGAGCTCCCGGCAGGCGAGACGATGGTGGCGCATGCGGTACACCAGCCCGGCGAGCCCATCGCTTCGGTAGGTCGTGTGCTCGGTGACCGTGGCGTGCTCTTCAAGTACCTGAACCGTGCCACGGCTGCAGTCTTGAGCTATCAAACAGCAGAACGCACGCTGACAGTCTCGGTTCTCGACGCGCGATCAGGTGCGGTGCTCCATGAAGCCGTCCATGCACATGTGGGCGATCCAAGTGTGCACAAGTTCCACGTCGTCTTGTCCGAAAATTGGTTGGCTTACCACTATTGGGTTGATCAACCGGCCAAGGGTTATCAGTTTACCGTCACCGAATTGTACGAAGGACCTCGCAACACGCGACTGACTGGTGAGATGGCCTTGCCACATGCCCTTTCGAAAAGCTACATCTACAACTATGCCATCTCTTTCCTTTCTGTGACGGACTCGGGCCAAGGCATCACATCGCGCGATCTCATCGTTGGTCTCGCGAATGGTCAATTGACAACAGTGTCGCGCAAGCTACTGGATCCGCGCCGACCTGCGACTGGAAAGCTTTCGGCGGCGGACAAGGAGGAGATGTTGATTGCGTACGACCCGGTGCTCCGAGTAGATCCCAAACAGGTGCTCAGTCATGCGAACGAGGTGTTTGGCATGCGCCATGTCGCGGCGTCGGCGACTCTTTTGGAGTCGACGGCCTTGGTCTGTGTCTATGGCTTGGACTTGTTCCTGACGCGTGTATCGCCGAGTATGGCGTTTGATACCCTCAGCGAGTCCTTTTCCAAAGCACAAATCATCCTCTCGGTGGTGGTCTTGATTGTGGCGATTGCCATTACTCGGCCCATGGCACAAGGACAGCAACTCAAGCGACGCTGGATTGGATAGACTATGTATACAGAAAGAATAGGATGCAATGCTCCAGACGCGTGAAGACGCGCTCGTGAATGGTCTCATCATTGCCTCTGGTAATACGTTTGCGCAGAGCCGCCGCTGTAATGCGGCAACGGCGCTGAAGACGCGCTGTAGCGATTGTCGGGATAGTCTTGCTTGTACGCATCGGCATAACCGCTGTCGGGCCGCCTCGTGTCGACGGGCTCATAGCGTGCCTGGCTCGAGGTAGCTGCTGGCATAGGCGTTAGCCCGACTTGCTGATTCGGCGCGTAGGAAAAGTAGGAGGGCGGTGGCTGCGCCTTGTACTCCATCTCCGTGGGTGCCTCATAGCCCCTTGCGCGTCCGTTGCGACGCGAGCCCCTGCTTCCTTGTGCACAGGAGTCGCAGCAACCGCAACACAGACACGACAAACATCGCATGCAAGCGGCGAAATAGCATACACAGCTTACTATTGCTGTCAGCTTGATGCGTGATGGGCGGCAGAAACTTACAGAGAATGAGACCTGCCACGACGCAGCCAATGATGAGCGGGATCTTGCAAATGTTGTACTTGAGACACTGTGAAGGCGAAGAGAAGGCGGTCTTTGCGTCCGAGGCGGCATCGAGGGCCGAAGCCACGATGTCGCGCTTGCTCATGAGCACAGAGGTGACTGTAGGCGCCATGCTCGTTCTTTGACGCGTCTTGCTATCGTTTGTGCGCGTCCTTGACCTTCTTGTAGCTGTCCTTGCCTATCGGGTCTATATTTGGCTTTGTCTGGGCATGCCCCGGATGCGTGTCTTCGCGAAAGGTGCAGGCAACACTTATAACCTGATAGACGAGAGACAGGCCATGGCTATGGGCTCAGCTTGTATGCCAAGAGTCAAGCTCTTTTAAGCTTGAGCTTGAGCAAGACGCTGCCGTTTGATCTATCAGGACTCAGGGGTCTTCATGTGTGACATTCTACAAAGGGTCTCCTGTGTATAGCAGTCACTCTACACTAGCTATAGCAACCCTATAGCTAGGCCTTGTTGTTCACACTGTATCACTACAGTACAAGTACATAGCTAGCACAAGCCGAGGCCCTTAATTATATAACTGCAGGTGCAACTCGAATTCGAGCAGCAGTCAACCTGATCAGTGGAATGCGGGGCCATCTACAGACAACACCAATAGTACTTACTTCCACCATCTCTCAATCAAATGCCTCCTCAAGAATTCAAGCGCATCGTCGCAGACATCAACGAGGACCCAGATTCTGACAACAGCGACGCACCCATTCCGCTTTCGCCCATCGAACATGACCTAGAACTCGAAGAACTCGACTCGGACATTTTCCGGTCCAAGCGCCCACTCTGGCGTCCTGCTGCTGCAAGGGCCATCTTTGGCGGTAGTATCCTGAGTCAATGTCTTTCTTCATGTGCCCGAACTGTGCCAGAGGGCTACTTCATTCATTCGCTCCATTCGTACTTTGTCCTACCTGGAGACGAAAAGCGCCCGATTGTGTACCACGTCGAGCGAGTGCGCGACGGCAAGTCTTATTGCACTCGCACGGTGCAGGCACGTCAGCGTAACAAGTGTATTTTGACCATGACCTGCTCCTTCCAGCGTCATGAAGAATCGAGCCTCCAGCACCAGGTGTCGATGCCGAAAGTGGCAGGACCTGATGAATCGCTTGCGCCCAAGGAAATGATTGAACTCTCCAAGCGCATGCAGATGGATCCCATCTTGCGCGCCAAGATTGAGGCCGAATCAGCCGTCAGCCCCATCGAATCGCGCATGGTTGTCTTTTCGCAGCGCGACATGAGACCCGACGAGCGACATGTGGCCATGTGGGTGCGCGCCAAGGGCACGATCTCTGGCGACTTCCACGCCCATGCGGCCGCGATTGCTTACTTCTCCGACTCGTGGTTCCTGTCGACGGCCTTGAGAGTGAATGAAAGGACGCCTCGCGATGCGTCCATGATGGCCAGTTTGGATCACTCGATCTATTTCCATAAACCTCTTGCCAGGGTGGATAAATGGACCCTATACGACATGAACTCGACATGGAGTGGACGAGGACGAGGCCTGGCACATGGCCGCATCTTCAGCAGAGATGGAGAGCTCATTGCCGAATGCGTTCAGGAAGGTCTGATCCGTATGAAGCTTTAGTCGTTGCTATGTAAGTCAATTGACAGGATCACAAGCGGCATCAGTGAGAGCAGTCGATAGTCAAGCACTGATCAGTTTACAGAAGCACGCTGAGCCTAAAACTTGGGCGCCGAGAGGCCGTTCCTGCCGTACCACGCGCCCCGCATGAATGGGCCAAAGTAGGCGGCCGGAAGTAGATCCTTTGTCAGATGGTATGCCCAACGGGTCGGCGCATCTTGAGAAAGACCGTACTTGGAGAATGTTTCGGCCAATTCGCCGCCATATTTGAACTCAGCCAGCAAGAGCTGTCCGCGACCGGTCAGAAGAGGGCAAGAGGTGTAGCCGTCATACAACGCATTCAAGTCGGCACCTTGACTTGCTTGATAAAAATTGTGCGCAAGCACCGGGGTCTGTGACATGACGGCTGCAGCCGTCTTGGACGTCGGCAAAGAGCTAGCATCACCCAGAGACCAGATGTTGTCATACTTGGTCGAGCGGAGTGTCTTTTCATTCACAGACACCTCACCCTTTGCATTTGCCACGTCAGAATTTTTGATAAAGTCCTGAGGCGCCATCGGGACTGTTGCATGCAAGAGGTCGTACTCTTTCGTCACCTCTCCATCCTTTGTCTTGAATGTAGCCACCTTGTTGCTGCCGTCGACCTTGGTCAAGACCGTCTCAAAGTGTGTGCCGACGTCTCGCTCCTCGGCCAACCGCTTGAGCACATCCGAGTACTTGACAACACCAAACATGCGCGGCAGAGCTGTAAAATAGTCGACCTGAATCTTGTCACGTCTCCCCTGTCTCCGCCAAATGTCCTCAGCCGCGAAGCAGGCCTTGAGCGGCGCACCGGCACACTTGACGAAGGGCGCACTTCCGGGGAATGTGAACAAGGCACGCCCAGACTGGAACTCTGCAATGTCCGACTTGGCTTGATTCACCTCTGCATAGTCGTAGATTGACGAAACTCCATTCTTGCCCATCGCACTCCTTAGACCCTCGACGGCATCATAATCGAGCCTGATGCCAGGGCACAGCACAAGCGACTTGTAAGTGTGCTTCTGACCATCCGTTGTCGTCAAGGAGTTATTGCCGGCGTCGAGCTTGGCCACAGCCTGCTTAATGTGCGAGACATGCTTCGGCACCACCTCGTCCATCGGCTTGCTCAGTTCACTCAGATCTTTGACGCCTGCCGCCACCATTGTCCAGCCAGGTTGAAAGTGATGGAGCTCGGCCTTGTCGATAATGCTCATATTGGGCGCTTCGCGATCATTCGCCTCAAATACCGCCTTGATTTGGTTTGCCACATTGATGCCTGCTGTGCCGGCGCCGACAATGAGCAAATCGTGCGAAGTCTCTGCAGAGAGAGAAGCGTAACCGCGAGCTAGAAGTCTTGAGGACTGTGACCGAACAAACATTGTTATGAGGAAGACGCTATTGACTGGCGCGTCTTGTTGCCAGCCCAGCCGGCGGTATTGAACATTTAAATTTGTCGCGATGCGCATCTGAGTCTGACAGTCGCCATCGCACGTGTTTTCGTGGGATACAAAGCAGTCCTATTACTCTGTCGCTCCGGTTCATCAACGCAGCTAGCCTACTAGTTCATCTCATCAAAGTAGCTTTGTAACAATCTTTGCTTCTCTTGACTCTGAACTAGATTCAGGAAGGCATTCATTTATTGTTGCGGTGGCCGACGACGTCACGACGCCCTGATGCGCATAGTTTAATCTGCTGCTGTACCCACCACATCCCAACGCTACGTCCATTGATGCCTCCAAAGAAGACTGTCAAGGCTCAAGCTGTTAAGGAAGACAAGACGGCTGAATCTCAAGTCAAGCCACGCTCCGGCTCTCGTGCCGCCAAGGTACAGGCTGCTGCTGCTCTCAAAGCTGAAGATCAAGATTTGAGCTCATCCGCTGAAGAGACTCCCAAGAGAAAGGTCAAGTCTGTCAAAAGTAAGCCTAAGATAGAAGACGCTAGCGTCGACGAGGACGAAGCCAAGCCGGCAAAGAAAAAGGCCAAGCGTCAAGCCAAGCCTACTGAGCCTGAAGAGCCATTGGCGATGCGGAATACTGCCATTCGAATGCTCGTCGGAGCGCACGTCAGTATGGCCAAAGCAATCGGCAATGCAGCAACGAATGCCAATCACATTGGAGCCAATGCATTTGCACTCTTCCTCAAGAGCCAACGCAAGTGGGAGTCGCCGGCAATGAAACCAGAAGATGCAGCAGATTTCCGTCAACGCCTTCTTACTCTTGGCTACGACGCCAAGAGAGACATCTTGCCGCACGGGAGCTATCTCATCAATCTCGCAAATGATGACGATGCCAAGCAAGAGCAAGCCTACAACTGCTTCCTCGATGACCTCAAACGATGCGAAACGCTAGGCATCAACCGGTACAACTTTCACCCCGGCAGCACTGCTTCAAGCACACGCGAAAAGGGCATTCGCAACTTGACAAAGCGCATCAACCAGGCAATCAGCGAGACTGAATTTGTTACGATTGTGGTTGAAAACATGGCAGGTCATGGCAACATCATTGGCGGGCCCTTGGAAGAGCTCGGCGAGATTATCGCTCAGGTGGAAGACAAGTCACGCATTGGTGTCTGTTTGGATACGTGCCATCTCTTTGCTGCCGGGCATGATCTGAGAACGCAGACTGCCTATGATGCTTTGATGGAAAAGTTTGACAAGCTCGTCGGCTTTCAATACCTGCGAGGCATGCACTTGAACGATTCCAAGGCTGATCTAGGCGCTCAGAAAGACTTGCATGCCAACATTGGTCATGGCTACTTGGGTCTGGAGCCATTCCGATGTCTCATGAATGATGAACGACTCGAAAACTTGCCGCTCATTCTGGAGACGCCGTGCGAGGATCTCAACAACAAGGTTGACCAAGCCGTCTGGGCCACCGAAATCAAAATGCTGGAATGGCTCATTGGTAAGAGTGCGGATAACAAAGAAGTCTTGGCGAAAGCAGAAGAGTTGCAAGCGCTCGGTGCCGCTGATCGCGAAAAGGCTCTGGTGGCAGCTCAGAAGAAGGCTGCCAAGGCCGCTTCGCCCAAGAAGAAGGGCAGAAAGCAAGCTGCAAATACAGAGAGTGGCGATAGCGAGTAGTTTAGTCTAACTTGTCTTGATTGATCTCAAAATGCTCTTTCTCGATGGCGTGCTCCTCAAAGGCAATCTGAGGTAGCGTGCAATCCGGCTTGAGCCATTGGAACGCCATGTCGTTGAAGACATTGTTGTGCTCAAAATTGCAAGGCAAGGATGCCTGTTGTAGCAAGGAGCCTGCTGCAAGGATGCAGGGCGATTCCTGCTCTAAGCGCTTGATTGCGTAAAACTCTGGATAATGACTGAGATCGTTGCCTAGGAGGACAATGTGACGATAGCGCGTGGCGTCCCAATGGGCTCGCAGGATAGTCTCATAGACCGATTTTGGAACATGCGGTGCGTAAACCAGACAAACTTCTAGGGCCTTTGTATCGATTGAACGAGTTCCCTCCTCGACAGAGACGTTATTGAGTCCCAATTTGCTGAGGAGAGCCTTGTCGAGGCTTGTGTACATGGGATCCGAGGTGCTGATTGTTTCCAGTGGGACATCTGTGGGTCAGCAGCGCTCAAACAGTCAAGATCTACCTAATGCTTTGGCCATGTCGAGCCCAAGAGCAAGTTGATAGAGACTCGGCGTATGTGTCAGTGTCCCTATTCCAAGCATTTTCATGCGCTTTATCCGAGGCATTTCTTCGCCTTCGACGAGATCCAGCACGAGTTCTTGCGAATCAGCAAAGCATCTTGAGCAGGTGACGTACTTTGAAAGTCTTTGTAAAAAGGAGACTTGCGAAGCGAAAGCCTCAGCGCCTCGAATTTGCGATTGAGAGCATCAAGGTCGCCTTTGCCATCGGCAGCGGTTGCAGCAGCAACTTTTGCGGCAGCTCTCGCCTTGCGAGACGGCTTGCGTTTCTTTTGAGCATATTGAAAGCCTTGTAGTCCTTCATCGGTCGTCGGGACAGCAGCGATTGTCATTGAGCTATGTGCCTTTCCCAAGTCTAGAGTGGTGGTTCAGAGTCAAGTTTAAGTTGTCAGAGATTTCTAAAGGGTGGCTTACTACAACATTACTAGACCCACTTGGCTCGCGCTGGTATCGAGACGCCCATCCTTGGACATTCCATCCTTGACTGGCTTCATCTTCCAGTTATAGAGATAATAATTGAGGAAACCGTCGCCGGGCCCGAATTTGAGCTCCTCCAAAAAGAGCGGATTATCGAGCAGCGTCAGGGCATTGAAAACGTCAAAGCCAATATTGTTGGCCAGAATCAGCGTGTCGTTGATGAGCTTCTTGAGTCGTGCGTCGTAACCAGATCGATCAGAGTAGTAGCTCTCAGAACCATAGTAGAAGAGGTAGGCGGCATTCAGAGTCTTGTGCTTTGGATTGCCAATGACGCTCGATGGGAGGCTGTAGAAGGAGGTAAAGTCTGTCACTTTGCCACCCTGCTCAACGACGTACGTCCACACAACCCTATCTTGCTGACTCAACTCAGGACTGCCGACAAACCAATGCGCCACCTCTTCGTCCGAAAAGACTTGGCAAATGTCGAAGCGCGCCAACGTGCGGCGCAACAGGTCACCCACAGAGGCCACATCAGCCTTGGTCATAAGACGCAATCCATCGGTTGCTGTACGGATCGGAAGCTTGAACTTTGTGATTTGTCGCGCCTTGGTTGTACGAGGTGGCAAATGGGAAAAGCCAATCTCATTAAGCTTGACCCAGTCGAGAGATCGGTGGTAGTAGCGGCATGATGAAAACGGCTTGGGCAGCACCACACCGGCAGTATAGACAGCTTGCCAGATACCAATTTGATGACACCGGCGCGTCACCTCCTTGATGAGAGTCGGCGCCAATCGCTTCGACCGGAGCTTCTTGTGCACACAGAGAAAGTTGATTTCGGACGCTTTGAGATCGTGATCGCGCGCTCGCAGCGTGATGGGCACACCAGCGATAAAGCCCACGAGCCGTTTTGAAGCGCGAACACGCACACCAACGTGCAATTCCTTTTCGAAACCAGGCGCCTGGAGCGCCCATCGTAGAAAAGGGGCCGAATAGTTGAAACGGAAAGAAGCGTCGTCATCTTCGACATAGTTCGCCGACAAGAGCTCATATACCTCTTTGAGCTCGCTCGGTTCCTCCAAGTTCATTGTGACCCACTCAAAGTCCTTGAGCAGCGGTGTCGTTTCGCTCGGGACGTCTGATGGCGCTTCAATGGGCCCTTCCTCCTCAATCTCCTCCTCAAACTTTGCAACCGGCTGCGTCGACCAAAATTTGTATGATGCCATGTCTTTTCTGTTTTTGCCCGTCGGCGCAGCACCGGTCAGGAGCTCGCCAGTCGTGAGCTGCTTCAGTAGCTGCTCCAATGACTTTTTGGAAAGACTTTGGTCGAGTGAGAGATTATTTTGCACCAGAGCGGCCGCTGAACCATCCTCGGAAGCCTTTTTGTCGCCATCCTTGCCCTTGAGCTTCTCCTTGAGCTTGTTCAAGGGCCCTGGCTTCTCTGGGGATTGTTCCGACATTGAGGTTTACGTTGACGAGCGCGATGTTGCGATGTGAACACGCCCAGGTGGTGGTGCAACGCGTGAGACGAAACCAAGTCAAGTGACAAGTCAAGTGACCCCACCTCCCACTGACTAGCGCTACCAGGGACGACATCAACCTTCACAGTCTTCCAGTCTCTCGCTTCGAATCTTATCTCACAAGCAAGGTAGCAATGCAGCACGGTGGTACGCGTTGCAACAATAAGCAAAGTGCGGGTCAAGGCTATGACGCGCAAAATTGGTGTAAGTGCGGGTATATATAACTCGGCGAAGCAAGGCTCAGTGACGCGCTCGCTTAGCTAGGGTCAAATTTGCTGCCCGATCGGTTAGCCGACTTCTCCAGGTGGCCGCTAATTCGTGCTCAAGTCGACGCGCGAAGAGTTGCACGACAGTGGTGCCAGCAATCTCCATGTCGGCGGCCTCTTGCGTGCCGACGGCCAGGGACGCCCGTGCCAAGCTGCCGCTCAGACCGAAATCGCCGTGTGTGCCGGCGAAGATGCCCACGACACTCAGAAGCCACAGCTCGTCGCCGTGGCGGATAATCAGCTCGGTCATGTAGCAGACCTGAGTGTCGGGCCTGACGAATGCTTTTGTGCGGGTCAGGCACATGGGCGCGAGCCTCTTCGGTGGGACAAGGTCGCAATAGATGCAAGTCCAGCATGCCCCACACCAGCAGAAAAGCTTCGGGCTCGCGCCCATGTGCCTGACCCGCACAAAAGCATTCGTCAGGCCCGACACTCAGGTCTGCTACAAGGTCGAGCTGATTATCCGCCACGGCGACGAGCTGTGGCTCCTCAGTATCGTGGGCATCTTCGCCGGCACACACGGCGATCTCGGTCTGAGCGGCAGCTTGGCACGGGCGTCCCTGGCCGTCGGCACGCAAGGGACCGCCGACATGGAGATTGCTGGCACCACTGTCGTGCGACTCTTCGCGCATCGAATTGGGAACGAACTAGCGGCCAGCTGGCGAAGTTGGCTTGACGATCAGGTAGCAGCTTTGACCCTAGCCAAGCGAGTGCGCCACTGAAAGCTTGAGCCAGCACCCCGATCAGCACAAACGACTCTTCCAATCTATGCTTATGCCTACGCCTGTAAAGCATTTATTCCCCTGGTAAGGCTTCCAGTTTCTCAGTGTCGATGCTAACGATTACCATCGAATGATTGCAGGTGCAGCTTCCGTACGTAGCCGGCGTAGATTGGCCTTCTTTACACGTTGTGAGTCTTGTGGCCAACAGGAACTGGAGCTGATCCGGGGTGCTCTTCATCATCATGTATTTACATGCATAGTTGAGCAGTCAGAGAATCTGTCCCGTCATGATTGCCGCTGCCTGCCTATCAGACACTACCTAAGTATCAACGAAAACTTCCAAGCCTCTGGCTAGTACTTCTGGCGCTTGGCCAGCACGGCATCTGCGTACAAGTTTCCCGCACGCTTCCCCAATGCCCCCAACCTCGACACCGGCGGGAGTGGACGGCAAAAGAGCCTAACTGACATCAGCCCGGTGCGCTTGGCCATCTTGAATGGCTCTTTGCCGACGCAGAGAGTGTCTCTGACGAGCCACGGGGGCTGCGCCAATGAGCCGCTCGATGACGCCTTGAGCGAATACAGCACAGTGAGAAGCCATACTTCTCTGCCATAAACGGCGATGAGCTCGCCGAACTAACACACTTTGGCATTGGTTGGAAACTTGGCTTCGGTTCTAACCAGGCGAAAGGTCGTCGAGGACGAAAATATCAAGTTCGTCGTCATTTATGGCAGAGAAGTATGGCTTCTCACTGTGCTTTACTCGCTCAAGGCGTCATCGAGCGGTTCATCGGCGCAGCGCCCCTGGCTCGTCAGAGACGAACTCTGCGTCGGCAAAGAGCCATTCAGGATGGCCAATTGCAAGCGCACAGGAATGATGTCTGTCAGACTCTTTTGCCGTCCACTACCGCCAGTGTCGAGGTTGGCGGCATTGGGAAAGTGTACAGGAAAGTCGTATGGAAATACCGTGCTGGCCAAGCGCCAGAAGTACTAGTCAGAGGCACGGAAGTTTACGTTGATACCTAGATAGTGTCTGGTAGGCAGCGGCAATCATGACGGGTCAGATTCTCTGCCTGCTCAACTATGCACGCAAATACGACGATGATGTGCTTACATTGTGTCAGCTAAAGCGTGGACATGACAACGCCTTGCTTCAAAGTTGCTTGCATCGATATCAGCTACCTAGGTATACGTAGTAGGTACACCTGGGCAGCTGCCCGGCGTACGCGTATTTCCGATATCGTAGATAAGCATTCAGCCACAAATAACACGAACGCGAAATCACCTTGGAGTACTGACAAAGACACCGATAAGCTACAGTTGCGGGCCGCTCGGTGTCGCTTAAGATGCGCAGGGTCAGCTCCAGTGGCCCGAGCCAGCTATAGCACTGGCTATAGTGCGCTTGTTTCTACATTGCTACCTACACCATGGGCCACCCACTTGATCAATTGACGCCTGACGAAATCAAGGATGCGAGTCGCATCTGTCGAGCAGAGAGCCAGGCTCCGCTCGCCTTCAACACAATCACGCTGCAGGAGCCTGCCAAGACGCTGCTGTTGCAGTACTACAAAGACTCCTCGACGCATGTGCCTCGATTGGCTTTCGTGATTGCCTATGAGACAGGAACCTCGGTGCTGGTGGAGTTTGTGGTGAATCTTGCCGAGGGCAAGGTTGTACAGAGCGCCAAGCGCGAGGGCGTGTGTCCCATCATCACACTTGAAGACTTGCAAGGAACCGAAGCCATTGTCAGGGCGGATGCCGGCGTTATTGCGCTCTGTGCTGAGCTCGGCATCAAGGACATGAGCAAGGTCTATTGCGACGCCTGGACGATTGGCTTTGACGAGCGTTGGGGCGTCAAGCACCGACTGCAGCAGGCACTCATGTACTACCGCGCCTCGCAAAACGACAATGGATATGCGCACCCGCTAGACTTTTGCCCAATTGTCGACATGCAAGCCGGCAAGGTCATTGAAATTGACGTCAAGCGCAAGGAGGGCTCCAAATTCGAGCGAGCGCCGGTCCCGCTTGAGGAGCAAAACTACATGCCCGAGTTTGTCAAGGAGTACCGAACGGATGTCAAGCCGATTCAGATTACGCAGCCAGAAGGCGTCAGCTTTGAACTCCAAGGCCAGGAGATTAGCTGGCTTGGATGGAAGATGCACATTGGTTTCAACGCGCGCGAAGGTATCGTGCTCAACAATGTTCGTGTGGAAGATCCCGAGACACGCCAAGAACGGTCCCTCTTTCATCGCTTGTCGATTGCAGAGATGGTTGTTCCCTATGGCTGCCCTGAAAAGCCGCACCAGCGCAAGCATGCGCTCGATGTGGGCGAGTACGGTTGTGGTGCCATGACCAATTCGCTGACGCTTGGCTGTGACTGCAAGGTATGAAGACTCCAGACATGTTCGAGCTAACCGAAGGGGAGCATCAGCTATCTCGATGGTTACTGCAGTAATCGTGCAGGTGAAGCGTTTGTCATCAAGAACGCCGTGTGTATTCACGAGCAAGACGACGGCATTCTCTTCAAGCACACCGACTTTCGAGATGGCACGCAGATTTCGACGCGCGACCGCAAGCTCGTCATTTCACAAATCTTCACGGCTGCCAACTATGAATACTGTATCTACTGGAACTTCAAGCTTGATGGCACGATTCAGCTCGAGATGCAGCTGACTGGTCAGCTCAACACCTATGTTTTATCGCCTGACGAGGAGTCTGGGCGTTACGGCACCGAGATTTCGCCACGCGTCACTGCACACAACCATCAGCATATTTTCAATGTGCGCATCGACCCTGCAGTGGATGGACAGCGCAACACCGTCGTCCAAAGCGACATCGTTCCTGGGGAAGCCGATGTCGGCTCTGATGATAACTTTTACGGCAATGCATTCTATGCTAAAAAGACGCCATTCAAGACGGTCAAGGAGTCTGCCGCGGACTATTGCCACGAAACGAGCCGTACCTGGGACATTTGCAACCTTGACCAACTCAACCCAGTGTGCAAGAAGCCCGTCGCCTACAAGATTGTCTCGCGCGAGTCGCCCATGCTACTCGCCAAGGAAGGCAGTCTTGTCTGGAAGCGTGCCTTCTTCGCTCGCAAGACCTTGTATGTGACACGCTACAAGGAAGCGCAGCTCTACCCGGCTGGCAACTATGTGCCTCAGACGAGTGGTCTCCGTGGCATCATTGGCAACGACAACCTTGAAGATTGGTTCGAGGGCCAGGCTGAGGAATCAATCGAGCAAGAGGATATCGTTATTTGGCTATCCTTTGGTCTATCGCACATCCCACGAACGGAAGATGGTCCCATCATGCCGACCGAGCCGGTGAGTTTTATGCTACGCGCAAACAACTTTTTCAGCAAGAATCCTGCATTGCACATTCCGCCTTCGTATGCTACGTATGGCGTGGATGGCAAGACTTGGGATTTGGCAGACAAGACGAGTACGCTTGCTCTGACTGATTCCGGCGCCGAAGCGTCTGGCAAGAAAGGATGCGCAGTGTGTTAGGCGTCTTGCGCAAGCGTCAAAGTTTGGTGCTGGCCGCTGAACTCCTAGCCTAGCTCATCACTTGCTCAATTAGATCATCATGTTTATCTATTAACAAATGCCATCATCAATCAACACGTAGCCTAGAGCAGATCGTGCTGTAGGAGCTCCCTGTCGTGCGCATTAGGCCCCTCATCCTCCTTCTCTCTATTACCCGGAACATTTTGCTGTTCCTCAAAGTCTTCCATGCGTTTGCGGATCTCGCTCGCGAGTTTTGTGCCATCTGAGACGACGGCATCGAGCATGCCACGAATACCCTTCGAGACGTTGGCTGTGCCAGTTGTCGGGGTAATCTGGATGCTGCGGACGAAGCGATGTGTAAAGAACGCTTCAAGAAGCGGATCCGCCAGAACCACCATGCGAAAGGTTGGCAACGTAACGTACATACTGGCATGATCTTGCAATACCGGCGCCTTTTCGGTTGGAATGTCCAAGAGAGGAGCATCTTGTCCGTCCGCCTCGTCGTCTTCTGCAAAGGTGAAGCAAGTCTTGATAAAGGACGAAATCGAGGACAGATAGAGATCATCTTCCTCCCGTCGAGCAATCCAAAGGAGCGCCTCGGTCAGCTTCAAGACATCGTCTCGATGCAGCTTCCCATCGGCATCATCGTCAAAGAGCTCGAAAAAGTAGGCAATATGTTCCAAGAGCGCTTGATCGTCCGTCTTGAGTTCAGCCACGCCACGCACGACATTTTGAAGGCTGAGCGTGCCACGAAAGTCGACGTCCCAGCGCCGGAAGAGCCGGTCTGTGAATTCAGACTCGGCGTCAGGCTCTTTGGCCCAGTCAGCGATACCAGCAAGGAATGATTTGAAGGCTTGCTGGTCCATGCGTTGATCCGACAGGCCGCCAAAGCCGACGCGCTGCTTGTAGATGGCGATGTGAAAGCGATCATAGAGATTGGAAACTTCCTCAGGCGTGAGTCTTCCAGTGTGGTTCAGACTGCGCAACTGGGTCCGCTTTGCAAAAGACTCGATCGAGTCGAGTGTCTTGTCCTTGTGCTTGCGTCGCTCGTTGACCACCATTTCATGTGTCACGAGGGCAAACTCTTTGAAGGCGACGACCATGAGTTCCTGAAACCGCGTCACAGCTCTCGCCTTTGGATTATCGGAATGCGGATGCGCCGAGTCGTCGAGTGTCAAAAAGTAGCGCTTGAGACATTGGATAAACGAACCGTCGTCTGTAATATCGAGCAATTCTTCGCCATTGATGCGCAGGATCGCCAGCCCGACCTGGAACAAAACGCGTGGTCCCTCGAGAAAGAAGCAATCGAGCACTCGAAAAGCTAAAACCAGGGGCATCGAGTTGATGTAGAGCGAGAGAAACCAAGGCAGCGATACGAGTGAGAGTTGGAGATCAGACTTTTGAAAGTGGTTCCAGAGCACAGGCATGGTCCGCTCACAAAGCGACTCAAAGACGCTCTGATCGAGCAATGTGCCGTACATGGTTGTGGAGTAATAGCCCGGTAGCATTTCGGAGCAAAGTGTATGCAGCAGCCAAAACGATTGTTCTTCTGAGGTATAGATGAGCAGCGCAGCCACAACAATATTCATGGCTTGACAGTAGCCAAGTTCAGGGTCTTTCCAAGAGTAGGCCGTCAACACACGACGCAGGGCGCCGATGCCATGGTCTTCTTGGTAGCCCGGATATTCTGGCAGACTCCGGTTGAGATCCTTTTCAATCTCTTCCATACTCAACGTGCTCTTGCCTGCATTGTTGGCCTGCAAATCGCGATACTCGTTTGGATGCGCCCATCGTGACAGCATCGCGCCGCTCGTCAGCTCCCAAATCTCACCACGCAGCTTGTTTGGCAACCCGACCCGCACCAATTTTGAAAATGTCGGGAATCGAACGAGCGTCAGGTTGCGGCCATTTTCAGAGAGATACTCCTTCCAAAGCCGAATCTTGGACCGGTCTTTGAGCTTCTTTGCATCGCCTGGGTAGCCAAACTTGTCGCCCATGCCGCCCGGCGGCTCTTCAATCTTGGGCGCCAGTAGATGCTCCGACCAGCAGCCCGCCAAAAAAGGCTTCAAGATCTTCATGTTGGACAAGTTATCCTTCAGGCCCTTCTTGAGCAAGTCGCAAAAATGCTCGTTGGCATGGCGCAGGCCGATAAACTGGATCGTCATGGTCATCTTGTGCCAAGTGCGGATCGAGAGACAAAATTGAAAGGTACGCGACGAGACGCGCTCGACGCGACTCACAGCATAGAGTGGCAAGATGAAGAGCGCCGTTTGCCGATCGGCTGCCTTGAAGCAGAGGTAGGAGGTGGTCAAGTACAACGTGCCTGGCACAGAGCCATTCACGGCAGTCGACTCGACGAGTGTGAATTCCACCAAGGACTCGCAGCAAAGACTCTGTCCATCCGGCAGCCGGAACGCGCTGATGACTTGCTGTTCATGCGGAATCGTCTCTGAGTTGAGGTTGATGCGCTGTGCGGCACTCCGGATTTGATTCCAGATGGCGCTCATCGGCGCGGCCGGGCCGTCAAGAGAGGAGCGATGTTGTGCGCGTGATACGGCTTGCCACTTGCCAGTAGATGGTCTTGTGTATCTAACTCTAGGTCCTAGCGCGTGTCGATATGCAATTTGTGTTGTGTCATGTCGCTCCCGGAGAATGGCACAAGGACGACCCACAGTCACATTTCCGCAGTCAGTCATGCACTGCGTCGCCGACTTTTGCATCATTCCCATGGGCACAGAGAGTGCGTCTGTCTCACCTTATATAGCAGAGGCGCAGCGCGTCTTGCAAAAGACAGGTCTCAAGGCATGTCTACCCATCAGATATCGTGACGCATGCCTGACTGTCGTTACTGACCAGCTCGTTTAGTTTCAGATGCACTCGTACGGCACAGGCCTCGAGGGAGAATGGAGCGAGGTGATGGAGGCGATTGGCAAGGTACATGCGCGTCTGCATGAGCTTGGCGTGCCGCGGTGTGCAACAGACATCCGCATCGGTACCAGGACAGACAAGACAGGCACGATGGAGGACAAGGTCAAGTCGGTCGAGGCGCTCTTGGCCAAGGACTCCGAGGCAAAGGCGTGATGCAAAAGAAAAGGCTCGTCGCTTTGCTATGAAGGGGGAAGAGGCTCTAGAACACACAAACTGTATCTGAAGCACCTACTCGGCCAAGACGTCGACAACGACATTGACAATGGCAATCAGAATCTCGGCCGCAATCAAGATGATGACAATGTATTCCAGATACTCACCTTGTGAATGCGTCATTTGCTCCTTGAGCATCGACAAGAGATCTGAAATGACTTGCACGCGTTGATTGAGCAAAGTAACACGCTGGTTGATTTCGAGGTACGATCGCGCCGCCTTGTAAACGGGCTCGAGATTCGGTTCTGACCAGCAGAGTTCGGGCGAGTCGAGGACCGAACCCGAGAGATTGATGTTGATGCGCAGGATGAAGAGTTCGCCAACAGACATCATGATTTTTTTCCGCGACATGTGGACCTTGCCCGACTCGGCCACCGACTGTGGAATATCCTTTGTGTCTTCAATCGTTGAATCAACGAGCTCTTCAAAGAGCGAGATCTTGACGGACTGTGCGATCGCATGACTGATGGCCAACTTGATCATGTAATTCTTGCCATCTCTCAGGGTGATAAAGTCATTGTAGATTCTTGACGTGTACTGCGTCGTCGTGTAGTAGTTGAACTCTTCAATCTCGACGTCGTCCTCGAGCAGCTTTTCCACCTCAAACTTGGCCATCTCCTTGAGGAAGCGCTTCTCATTGCTCTCTGTAAAGCCCCAGAGCACGACGCAGCCATACTCAAACAAGAAGACCTCGCTCACCACGCGCTCAAAATTGCTGATCGCCGTCAAATCAGGTTCTTCGTCTTGGCCATCTTGACCGAGTCCCAACAGATCCGCTGTCGCTGGCGGCGAAGGTTCCGTATCCTTGTAGATATAAGGCGAATAAATGCACTCATCGAGTCGTTTCGGCAAGGTGTAATGCGACTGTTTGCGCGCCTGCAAGAACTTGAAGAGCGCATCCATCTTGTAAGATCCAGCGGTACAAAATGCCGTCACTCTAGGCAATCTCGTCCGATGCGCCTTGCCAAGTCGTTCGGCATCTCTCCGCGCCGTTGTGCCTTTGATTTGATCGAGCTGGGAGTAGACTTCCCGCCCAGATTCTGTTTCGCGCACATCGTCTAGGTTATCTGCCGGCAGGAGCTTGAGTTTTGAGGCGGTCTTGGTGGAGCGCTGTGGACCTTGCTTCTTGGCTGGCTGTTGCTGCGCTTGTTGTCTAGACATGATGGCAGTTGCTCTCTGTAGCGATCTCAGTAGTATCGGCAGCTCTTTGCGGATGATGATGTCTCTTGCCGTCGAAATAAATATCAGCGACCATGAACGAGCACTAGCACTACTTGTATAGAAGAAGCTACAGACGATAGGCACCCTGACTCTGCGCCTCAATGACCTGCAACTCAGGCTGGAAACTCAGATAGTTGCCATTCGCCGTACCGATACGCTGCCACGTCTCAAATGCCTCTTGTTCACGAATCTTGTGCGTCTCGACACCAAGACTCTTGGCGGCACCATCGGCCAGCAACTGCACCTGGCAGCATCGATCCATGACGCCAAACAGGTAGACGGCTTCATCGACCGTAGCTCCACTTGTCAACAAACCGTGGTTCTGCAGAATCAAGGCGCGCTTGTCGCCCAAGGCTTCAGCAATCCGGTCGCCTTCCTCCTGTCCAAACGCGACACCGCCAAAGTCCTTGTAAACGGCATGATCATTGTAGAAGACGCACGCGTCCTGTGTCGTGATGTCGAGTTCGCGACCGAGTGTGCTCCACGCTTTACCGCCAACGGAGTGACAATGCACGGCCGCTTTGATATCTGGTCGCAAGCGATGAATCGCGCTGTGAATCGACCAGGCGGCCGTATTGATGGGTGCCTGCTCATTGCCACCTTGACCCATGACGACCTCGCCGGCATGATTGACGAGCACGAGATCCGATGCGCACATGAGTTTAAAGTGCTTCGCGAGCGGGTTGAGCCAGAAACAACCTGGCAGGACGGCATCTTCACAGCTGATGTGGCCCGCGACGCCTTCTTTGCCGTAGCCTTCGTTGCCGAGGTAGCGGAACCCGGCGGCCATGTGTTCTTTAATCCATTGGCGATGGGCGTGGGGGTCGTCAAAGTGGGGCGGGAGATAGGCGCTTGTTTGGGTGCCTTTGAGGACGGCTGGTACTTCTTGCATTTTGTTGTCTGTCATATTGACTATGATTGAGATGTTGGTCAGTGTCTAGCTTGCGAATGGGCGGCCTGGGCTCTGTTATAGCCTTGATCCGAGCTTCTGTGTCGCCTGATCCGAGTCCTGCTCGCCTCGCCCCGTCTTGTCTCGTGTCCCTCCCACTTGGCGCGCATTCGGCATTTCCGCGATGCACACAATAGCAATATTAATACCTACCGTAGAGAGTAGAATAGTATACAAGCAAACATGCTCAGACTATACCTAGATACGGCTGGATCATGTTCATCATCCTCTCTTACTTATTGATTCATGCATCATAGGCTAGTCGCTCGGAGAAAGCAGATCACTGACCCGACTGCGTTTCAGCGGCGGCTCTTGTCCTTGAGCTTGAGCCTGCGTTTCCATAGGACTCGGCATCGCTGGTCGCGCCTGTGCGTCTGCCTGACTGGAACCACTTGTCCTTGCAAAGTCAGGCATATAGGCACCTGTTTGAGATGCATGCGCGGGTGCCGGCATCCCTGTAGACGCCTCCGCCATCCCTGGCAACGGACTGGACACTGTCTGCTGCTGTTGTGACTGAGGCCGTCCACGCGCCGGGTTCGTACTGCGCTGTCTCGGCCGACGCCCTTCTGAACTACCCCCTGGACCGGCATTGCCTGCCGATCCTTGCTGCACAGGCGCCTGGCTCACTTCCGGCAGCTTCTCCACCTGATCCTCCAAAAAGTCGAATTTACTGTCGGCCTTGACGGCAAGCTTCAAGTGACCTGGCAGGACACGCTTATGACCTGTGTTGATGGCTTGCTGGGCCGCAGCTTGAACAAGATTTTGCATAAAGAGCTCGAGCGCCTTTGAGAGAATGACGGGCACGACTTGGGCGACTTTACCGACATCATCGTCGGCCTGCATGATTTTCTTGATGCGCGCGACGGGGAAGCGGGATTTCCATTCTGTGGCTTCTGACTTGAGCTTGGGCGGCATGGTGAGCTATTGTTCGTCGGTGTTGACACGGTTGCGTGCGTCTACTTGTACTTGTGCACCTGTAGAGGGTTTGTCTTCTTGTCATGGACCTACAAGTAGTAGTGACAGCACAGCTAAACTTTTGAGATATGCAAGAAACGCGATGGATTTCAACTTGCGCGACTCGTCTCTTGTCGACCGAGATTGAATTCCAATGCAAGACTGACAAATATCAAATGTTTTACTTGTTTTACTACAGATATCAAGCAGGCTCCTCACTTGCACCGCTTCTCGAGGAACTGAAGCCGATCAGCACCATGCTCTGCAAACTCCTCCTTGCTCACCCAAAGCTGATGAAACGTACCCAGCGAAGCCAAGATGCTGCCACCCAGCCATCCCGCACATTTACGTTCCACCGTGTTGCCGGCCGCCGAGATACGCAACCGTGCACCGGGAAACAATTTCGCCATCTCGCTCTGTAGGCGCTGCTCGAGACCCGGAATCATGCTGCCGGCACCTGTGACAATGATATTGCTGAGCAAAGCTGGTCGAATGTCCACTTCCGCGACCGCCAACGAGGCCTGGAGCATCGCCTGCAAGGACATGCGTCCTTCATCCGAAGTAAACAAAAGTTCCGTCAAGGCGAACCGTTCTTGCTTGAAGAGCTCCTGTCGACCTGTTGGGAACTCAAATGCGCGTGCCGGTCGCGCCGCAGCACCGGCTTCATCCAAGGGTCCTTCAAACACCTGCAAGACATGCTCTTTGAAGGCCTCGACGACGCGTCCGCGTTCATACTGCAAAAAACTGTCCGACAGTCCCTTGACTTCCTTGAGCACGGCACCGGCACCCGTCTCAGCCGTACCTTTACGTTGTACGAGAAACTGCGGCGTGACTTCAATACCGCGCTCCTTGAAGAGCGTCAAGACATGCTCACTGAGGGCGGCACCGGCAAAGGCCTGTTTTTGCAATCCGCGCTTGAGAATAATGCCATCCAACACCGGCGTGACACTCGTGATGCTGTGTCCGATATCAACGACAAGCGCCGTGGATTTCCCACTCGCAAACGCCGCCGCGACACCGCCTTTGAGTAAATAGGCAGCCGGCACCTCGAGCGTCTCAAACGCCAATTCGAGCGTCTTTTGCCGTTGTTGCGGTTTCGACCAGCTCGTCTCAGTAATCATGAGTGGATGCGTCTTTGGGTCCGCACGCAAGCCTTGACTGAAGATGTGCTGCCACAGCTCGGCGGCGGCATCAAAATCCGCCACCGTGCCTTCCTGCATGGGATTTTGAATCTCGTAATCGGGACGCGGTCGGTGAATGCTATTGTCACCGTAAAACGTCTGCTTGCTCGGTTGCAGACGAAGACCATAGCTGGAGGGGAGATAGGCTTTCGGCGCGTCTTCACCGGCGTAGCCTGCGCGTGTGGTGTGAGAGCCTGGGTCGAGGACGAGGGCTGAGATCTCGTCTCCGCCGTATTGAACGGCACCTGCAGACATGGATGGCGCTAGCTTGGTAGCTGTCTGACTTGTCCTAGCCTAGCTGAGTCTAGCCTCGCCTTGCCCAGCTCTAGCTTGTTGCTTGTTGCTTGGTTGCTTGCCTGAGCAGCACATTTCCACCACCACGAGAAAAGATCTCTATCGACCAAAAGATCTCTATCGCTACGAGCTTGCTTAGCCAAACCATGAGCGACGTCGAACAGCAGCAGGCCGCAGAGGACCTCGCCTTTGACCCAAGTGTCAAGAAGAAGAAGAAATCCACAAAGCCCAAAGTCGTGAAATTCGATCAAGACGCCGCCAACCTCGAAGACGCAGGCGATGCAGACGACGTGCTCGAACTCGGTGCACAGGTGAAGCAGACAAGTCTCGGCAATGATATCGAGGAACCCCAGGAGGAACCGGCCGCCGATGCTGCAGAAGAAGTCGGCGAGTTTGACTTTAGCACGGCAAAGAAAAAGTACGTGGCCACGTCACGCGCCCTGTCGCTTTGCTTTCTGCAACGCATACTAATATCGATAGGAAGAAGAAGAAGGTGATTGATACGGCGGCATTGGATGCCTTGGAGCAAGAGACACCGGCAGCTGGCGCAGAGGTCATGGATGAAGACGACGACGAGGCAGAAGGCAGCCCCTCTGCCGCCGCTGCACAATCTGCCGAGGGTGAACCTTGGGTGGGTTCTGACCGAGACTATACCTACAAAGAGCTCCTCCAGCGTCTGTTTACGCAACACCGCGTCAACAATCCCGATGCTGATTCTGGCGAGAAGCGCAAGTACACGATTGTGCCGCCTAATGTCCAGCGCGAAGGCAGTAAAAAGACGTGCTTTGCCAACGTCGCCGACATTTCGAAACGAATGCGTCGGTCGCCGGATCATGTCATTGCGTTCATCTACGCCGAACTCGGCACGAACGGATCGATTGACGGTGCAGGCAGGCTGATTTTGAAAGGAAGGTTCCAGCAAAAACAGATTGAGACGGTCTTGCGTCGGTACATTTCAGAGTATGTGACGTGCAAGACGTGTCGCTCGCCTGATACGCGTCTCAGCAAGGAGAATCGTCTCTTCTTTCTTGATTGCGAGCAGTGCAATTCGAGGCGTTCGGTTGCGGGTATCAAGGCTGGTTTCAGTGCCCAGATTGGCAAGAGACGGCTCAACAAGCCTGCTACGTAGGTTACTCTTTAGTCTTATCGCATCATCATCATCATCAATCGTCTATCATCTGTCCGTGATGTCCATCATCCTCCCTTCATGATCATAGCCGTGGAGTAGATTTGCCTCGTCCAACTTTTTTTTATTTTCCTGAAGCAACGCACAACCACAAGCTGAAGCACAAGCTGAAGCAATAACCTACTCTCCCCTTCAGCGCCATGAAGGTCAAAGCCCTGTCCAGGTCGCAAGACAACTTTGCGCCCTCGACCAAGTCCTCGCAAACACCCATGCCCCGCTCCCTCAATCCGGCCCTCCACCCGCAAGAACGCGCACGCGAATACACCCGCGCCATCAATGCCGTCAAACTCGACCGCATGTTTGCAGCGCCGCTCTTGGGGAGTCTTGGCGACGGCCATGTCGATGGTGTCTATGCCCTCTGCAAAGACCCGAAACGCGCCGGTGTCATTGCATCGAGTTCAGGCGATGGCGTTGTTAAAGTCTGGGACCTCGTTGCACGTCGAGAACAGTCACGGGCATCAGCGGCGCACGGCAAACGCCATGATGGCATGGTCACAGGCGTCGCATTTACCGCTGCCGGTGCGCTCCTCTCTTGTTCACAAGATAAATCAGTCGTGCTCATGACGCGCGATGGTCAAGAGCAGCGTCGCTTTCAGGGACAGTATGGCTTTACGGGCATCTCGACCCATGTCGCCGAAGCCACCTTTGCCACTTCTTCTACGGTGATTGAGATTTGGAACACGGAGCGCGATGCGCCGGTGACGGCCTTGACGTTTGGCAGCGACTCGCACCAGACCGTTGCCTTCAACCAGACGGAATCTTCTGTCTTGGGTTCCCTTGGCTCAGATCGCAGCATCACGCTCTATGATATCCGCACCGCGTCTGCCTTGTCGCGATTGACAATGGCACAGCGCGGCAATGCCCTTGCTTGGAACCCGATGGAAGCCTTCAACTTTGCCGTGGCGAATGAGGACCACAATGTCTATATCTACGACATGCGCAAACTCGATCGTGCACTCAACGTCCTCAAAGACCACGTCTCGGCCGTCATGAGCGTTGACTTTTCACCCACCGGTCAAGAAGTCGTCTCTGGATCGTATGACCGGACTGTCCGGCTCTGGAACGCACGCCAGGGTCGATCGCGTGATATTTACCACACCAACCGCATGCAACGTGTCTTTTCAACCACGTTTAGTGCTGATGCGCGGTACGTCCTGAGTGGTTCCGACGATGGCGGTATCAGGCTCTGGCGCGCTGAGGCGTCTTCACGGTCAGGCGTCATGAATGAACGCGAGCGCTCGCATCGCGAGTATGAAAAGACGCTTGTGGATCGCTATCAACATCTACCGGAAATCAGACGGATTCAAAAACAGCGACATATTCCGAAGGCTGTCAAGAAGGCTTCTGAGATTAAGCGTGTGGAAGAGAGCAGTCTGAAGCGGAGGGAGGAGAATAAGCGGCGGCATGAGGCCAAGACGGTGGGTAAGCGGCGCGATGAGCGAAGTAAGAATATTGTGGCCCAGTCAAAGTAGCTGTCCCTCTGTAGTTGTCTTCAAGGTCAAGAAGTCCTATTTCTGGTCACTGAGTACTTGTACCTACTGACGCCGCATAGCTCCTCCTTTCTGACGGCATACATAGCTCGGCGATGGTCCTCCCTTCGTTGAGCCGTTACATCGACAAACCCCTGGCTCTGTGCTACTGATCACACAGCCTAGCTCGCAGCGCATCAAAAGCAAGTGGCCCTGCTCATCACCTTCCGAGGTTTCTGTGTACTCTTGAACTGTCACTCGAAAATCAAGCAGCACCGTTCTTTGCATCGCGCAGCGTCCACCTTCAGGGACCTTTTCCCAGCTATACAGCACTGCTGATTCAGTGCTCTTCTTCTTCAGTCACTCTTCTTCAACACTCTAGCAGCATCAACCATGCAGTGGACTCAGTTTATTGCGGCTTTTGCCCTTTTGCAATCCGTGGCAGCTGCCCCTGGCGGGCCCATGCCGGTCGCCCACCAGCACCAAGCTCGCGCTGTAATTGCCGCCGAAGATGACAATGTCGTCTACAGTACCAACTTTGTCACGCAGTACATCACCATGACCGCCGACGACAATCTACTTCCGGGAACGTACTGGAGCACAGCTGGCCAGGCGCTGCCGACGGCAAAGGCACCGTTGGCAGTCAAGGCGGCTGATCATGTCGTGCAAGCGCCGGCGCCGACGACACCAATCGCTGCCAAGACGACGCCCTTGTCGACCTAGCGCACCACCACGAGCCCACAACCCGCTGCCACCTCCGCTGCTGCGCTTGCGCCTGTGGTCGCGCCCGTGTCTTCCTTCAAAGGTGGCAAGAAGGGACTCGCATGGCCGAGTGCCAACTCTGAAAGTATGGCGCCGCTCTTCAGCAAAGCAGCCGGCATTCACTGGTACTTCAACTGGGACAGTCGCGATAGCCCAGGCATGACGGCCGAGTACCTGCCTCAGCAATGGTCGCGTGTCAATATGCAGAATGTCGCCACGTTGCCCAAGGGTTCGACCTTTTTGGTTCCAATGAGCCAGACGGTCACCTGCCGAGGCCGCAGCATCTTACAAGACGTCGCTTGTGCCGTTGCGCCAGTCTGCCGCGCTAGATCTTTTGAGGATGCCAGCTATGACGAATGCAGGCAGCGGTCTTCCTTGGCTCAAGGAATTGAAGGGTCTCGCGAGTAGTGGTGGGTTCACGGACAGTCTCGACGTGATTCAATTGCATCGGTACGGTCCGAGCATGTCACTGCTCGAGGCCGTGCATGCCGCCTTCCCAGCCCAGAAGATCTGGCTGACGGAAGTCGCCTGCACTAACTGGAACGCGGCTGCGAATCCGGCTGCCGCAGACGTCACGGCATTTATGGGCCGGGCGGTGCCATATCTTGAGTCGCTCAACTAGGTTGAAAAGTATGGCTGGTTGCCACGACCCTGACCCGAGGGTCTGCTTTTACCATCTGCGGTTGGCGGAGAGTCTAAGAAAGCCGAATCTGAGAAACAGAGTACAGACGCTACTGAGTAAAGGACGGCGCCAGGCCGCCTTTATCAGTCGTGCTCCTGCATCGTCAGTACTAAGCGGAGGATCGAGATCGCACCAGCAGCCCCGTGATTGAGCCCCTAGCCAACCAATTGGTGCCCCAATCATGGTCTCCTGAGCAAACACCAATCCGCTCTCAACTTCGCACGCTCATGAACCTTTAGTGATCCTTCCCCAGAACGCTACTACTGAAGTAGTTGCCAACAGCAACAGCCATGCACGTGCTCAGCCTGGCACGGTTCGTGACACTGGTTCGGTGCCTTGACGGTGGACGATGAGAATCTTGGACGGCAGAACATGCTCGTCACGTCGGATGGATCTGCCTTATCGGACTTGGGCAAGTACTATCTTTCTTCGTAAAGGTCTCGTATCTTATTAATATAGCGGAAGCGCGTTGTCATGCTCAAGTCATCTATTACGCAGGTCAAGTCAGTCAAATTCTTTAAGTGCTGAAGAAGAAGGAAGATATGTAATGGCTAGATGATCATAGAAGCGTCCGAGGATCCCAGTGGTGTTGCGGTGCTGATTTCGTCTGACTCGATGAGGGATGAAAAGACGCTGAGACCTGAGACGGACGAGACATCATCCTCATCACCGCATTCGTTCTCGTTGGCGGTGAACGTGCCTGGTCGAAAGACTCGGTTAAGCGCAGGTGCTACAACAGGAATGCTCGATCTGAGAGCAGGGTAGAGCTGGTGTGTAAATTTGATCAGCCATTCGTTCGTGCGATTGCAAGTCGAGTGAGCTAGCCATTCGTTCGTGCGATTGCAAGTCGAGTGAGCTAGTGGATCCAATTTGAGAGCCAAAAGCCGTCTGTTCGAAAGAGCCGCGCGAGATGAATGAATGGCTGTAGTGCAACGAGTCCGGTGGCGATAGATTAAGTACACTCAGATCGTCGTGATGCTCGTCTTCGTCACCATGAATAGACACGTGGTGATTCGAGACGATGCTGAGGCTTGTGCTGCTATGCCATGTTGGCGAACAACCTGCTTGAGATTTGCGATCAGAACCATAAGAGCGCGATCGAGGCAAGAGCGAGGCATGAGAACGGGACGTAAGGTATGCTGCAGAATGACGTGGATAGGCAGGACTGGTGCCGAGACCGCTTGAGGAGGTTGACAGAGATCGCATTGAACCGCGCTGTGGTAGTGTTGTGCCGTACCCGCGAAGAGGTGGCGCTTGGCAGCTCACGCACCGACAATGTGGATGGACAAAATGAGAATTGTTTGCAGATTGTTTGTTGCTGATTGCCTGAAGGCGGTGTTATCGGTTCTGCAGCTGTAGCTTCTGCAGCTGCAGCTGGCGGCGAATGCGGTTGATCGAGAAGATCTCGCTTAATGGGATTTGTAGCAGCAGATGGCGCTACTGACAATAATGCAGTGGGATCACGTATCAGAGGTGGAGCAAGTTCAGCAGGCGCCGAGAGATGCCGATTTTCGATCGTACTCTGCACCTCTGCAGCTGTAGTATGAAGCTGTGTCGATGCACATTTAGAAGCCGCCTGAACAGGTACACTTGGCACAAATTGTGTCCAGCTTTGAGCAACATTCGTTTCCGACGACAGCCGTCCATCGCCTTCGCCCCAGACATGCGTACGATTGCCCTTGATGGCCACTTTTGCCTGCATTTCGGCCTTTACCGAAGCAATACGCGTCTTGCGGCGGGCCTTGGTCATGCCAATAAAGCCAAACCCGATAGGCCGCTTGTCCATATTGAGGTTCTGTTATGCGCTGTTACAGAATGTCCTCTGAGTCGATCCTCAAGCTTTCAACTCAGTTCGCAGTCTGGTAATTCGGAATTGGCCTGTGGTGTTGAGGGCGATCATATATTATACGGTCATCTCTCATTCATCTCGCGCGAGAAAGCAAGCAAGCGAGGCGCGAGGACGAGACCGTTGCAATGGCGCAGTAGCGCAATGCAACCACTGCAGACACGAGCATACATAGACATGTATATTGACATGGCACGGAATGACTGGGACTACATAGCAGTCCCTGGGAAGCCTCGTGCCACAAGATAGCGCTTGTCCTCATTTAGGGAAAGGTCATTCAATCGTGAAATCGTAATCGAAAAGTAACCTAGGCTATACACATTGATCAAGCTGTCAAGTATTGATAGGCTCGCGCTTATTGCTCGAGTCGAGCCCGTCGATGACTGGACGCCATTCAGGATAGGCCGTGTCCAGCATGGAGCGGGCCTGGGTCGCACTGTGGCCGGTCCGTTGCATGAATTTGATGAGAAAAAGCCGGTTCTTTTCAACCTCGTCCATGTCGTCGATGAAATCCTCGAGGTTGGCGATGTCTTCCTCCAATGGTTCCTGAGTGTCCGATGGGTCCTGGCCGGATTGGGCGGACGACGGCTGGTCGTACACTTGTCTGTCGTGAAGAAAATGGGCGGGGGTCGGGCTCTGGCCGCCGTCAATAGCATTCTGATAGAGGGTCGCCACCTGAGCTTGCCCACTCATCTTGAATTGTGCGAGGTTGCCTTCCTGCTGGAAGTAGTAAAACGTCCCGGCAGTGAAATTTGTCAATAGCACAAAGCCTGACAAACCCACGCGGTTGGAGTTGATTGCGTGTAATTGCAGAATGGCCTGGCGGTCGGCTTGAGCGCCAAGGAGCCCTATCTTCAGCTCAATTGCGCCAATACACTGATGCACATGCCCTTGGAGAGAGTAGCCAACAAGGGCATTAGGGACAGCAAAAATATCCGTATGCCCAATAAAACCTTTTGAACAGCTTTCCTCCAGCACTGTGCGCGGAAGCTGGACTTCAACGAACAGGTCAATACCTTGACCGGCAACGTGGTTGACAGAGCCCGTCACCTGGTTGAACCAGTCGATTGCTGCTGGCATGTCATCCACTTCCCTTCCGTTGGGCGTCCACGCGAATGGAGGTGCATGAAGTAGTGTCATTGATGAGATCCAAAACTGCGCGTCAAGCTGATGGACATTTGGAGCAAGAAACGGCTTCACCGGTGCCCACTCTGTCTCGCTGACATTGGAGAAGTGGCCACGTTTGGTTCGAGCCGAGGTCACTATTTGAAGCGCCTCCTTCAACATGTCGGGAAAACGTTCCACCGCAGTTTGGTTGACTTGCTGGATCCTCTCGAGCATCCGCTCTTGTCGTGCAGCTGCCATGCGCTGCTGCTCTTGGGCAGTTTGTTGGAAGATGCGCTGCTGCTCTTGGGCAGTTTGTTGGAAGCTCTCAAGCATCCGCTCTTGTCGTGCATCTGCCATGCGCTGCTGCTCTTGGGCAGTCTGAAGGAAGCCTTCAAAGAGACCACGAAGATCAGCCACTTGAGAAGAGGCTTCAGCAGGAGGATTTAGCGGTGCGCCTTGCGAGTTCATAATGACAATGCGCTACGCAAGCGACTCGAGTAATTGGTATTGCAAGAACGGCTTTCGTCGACTATGCGCAGTCTTTGTCGCCATGTGATCCGAGGGTGTCGTGTCGATCTTGCAAGTGTCAACATGACTCAACAAAAGTGGCACCAGGGTTAGGGTTCGGACAACACGTCCCTGGAGGCTCTAGTATATGACCGTCACACTCATGCGAACTTTCCGGAAATTGGTATGAGGATGACCATACTCATACTCATATCATACACCAGCCACAAAGGTCATACTCGTACTCATACTCATACAGCGAGTGGTCAAAAGTATGAAAAATGTATGAGTGTATGACCTCTGATCATGCCCCTAATCTAAACGATTGCTTTCCAGTCGACCAGGCCCCCCACTGGCTCGCAGCTCTCGATATAGCGGTTGCTCAGCAGCTGCATGACTCAGGAGACGGCAGCTACCATCGAATCTGCTGAGTGCATGCCTAAGCACGTCGCATCACACCTTCCGACTGCAGCGGCTCACCCAACTGCAGACGCGCTTACAGTGTTTGTTGATGCACTGTGCACTGGCTGTCACTCTTCGCCACTCACTACTCAGCTGCAGACAGTCGCAGACACATCGCGACTTGTTTTTTGACCGGACTCTATCCGTCAGACGTCTCATCACCGTCATCAAGACTTGTTATGCTTGACAACAAACCACAATCGAAGCAAAGGATGTATCAAGGATCGGCAGAGGCTGTCAATTCTCACATTAGCCATTATCTGCGCTGAGGCCAATCCTTGCGATAATTGTCAGCCCCCTATCTAGCGTTCGCGAGTATTCTTAGCCCATCTTGGATGCAGGTGATCATGACTGCTTCAAAGCGATTCACATTGATAAATTGTCATACATTATCGTACAAATGCATGAAGTACGACCTGTATATGAAGTCATACTCATATCTTACATCGCCGCTGGACTCTGTATGATTATACCATACCTTCCAATTTCGGACGTATGACAGTCATACGACAGGCCATACATTGACCGCTTTTGTCTGGTATGGGTGTCATATTCGGAACCCTAGGCTCTAGATGTACTTGTACATGTGGTTAGGACATCCACCGGAAATAACTTGTAGTACTGAGTGAGTGCACTACGACGAGTCCAGTCTTTTTTGAATCGACCACCACCACGACCTGCAGAACACTCTCACAAAAAATAGGCAAGCATCATGTCGCTGCGGCCTCTTGTCCATACCCTCGTCTCCCTCATCAACAGTCAAGTCCGCACAAAAGTCTCAGTCACAGCCATCCGCAGACGCAAGGCCAATATCCAACGCCAAAAAGACTTGCGCGAACAACGTCTGCCGGCGCACTTCAACCCTATTCTAGGCTCACCGACGGCGTTTACCGAGGGCCTCTTGACCCCGGACAAGATTTGGACGAATGCGAGTATCAATCCCGAGATGACCGGCTCGAGTGAGCAAGATGTCACCGAAGCAGAAAGTCAAGTGACCGTCAAGGCGAAACCAAGCGACACGCTCTACTTTAATAAACGACAACTGAGTCAAGTGCAAGAAGCCGTCTTGCAGGCAAGTCTCAATCGCGAAGAGGCAAATCCTACACCGCCGGCCACCTCTCTCCTTTCTTCAAGAACAGCAGAAGCACGTGAAACGCCGACAGGCGCCGTGAGCAGTCTCTGGAACCAAGGCCGCGCCTCCGATCTCGAGCGTCGCAACGCTGCAAAAGCCCAAGCGTCGTCGCGTATCGTGTCGCTTCAAAACGCCAATGCACGAACATTACGTGCTTATAATACAGCCACGGCCGTCAAGACCTTTGCGCGGCAAGAGGGCGACACGGGCACACCTGAAGTCCAGGCGGCTGTCTTGACGGTCCGTATTCTCGCACTTCAGCAACATATGCAAGGCAACAAGAAGGACAAGCACTCCTACCGTGGCTTCCGTGGACTGGTTCACAAGCGGCAGAATGTACTCGCGTATCTCCGTCGCGAGAGTGTCGAGCGGTATTTCGCCTGCTTGGCCAAGCTTGGGCTCGAGGATCAAAGTGTCACGCGCGAGATTTCCATGTAGGCCTTGATCAGGAGACGCAGACGTAGCTGTTGGTTCATTCATATTTCATAGACACGCATAGCGTTTTCCTCATTCTAGCTTTTCCAGCATCGCGAGACGCGTCATAATAGTCGCCTTGTTGACCTCTTCAATCTCGCCTGCGAGAAAGACTTCATCGAGAATGGCATAGACCTTGTAGAAATTAAAGACGAGGTCGAGTTCGCAAACGTTGCCAAAGAAGCCATCGAGGACTTCAACGAAGAGATGAATCGCCTCGAGTGTGAAGAGCTCGTTGTCGGTGACATCAACGCATGCGCAAAAGAAGAGACCCGCGTAACGACGGTAGATGATGCGATGCGATTGGTACTCGACAAAGTTGGACTGGCTTTTCTGATCGCGCGGTGCAACGAGGCGATGGACTTCGCCTTTGAGTCTATTCTTTTCCGCATCCTGACGGGTCAGTCTTCGTCGGCTAGTACTGTCAATTGAATAGAATAGAGCATACAGAGTAAGGATCATAGTACTTCGACAGGCGCGTTTTGCCCTGTCTGTTTTGTACGAGAATGAAGTGCAAGGGCATTTCACAAGCAGCGCAGCAAAGAGACTAATGCGCGTCTCAAGCAGCTTGCATCCGCTCTGTAGATATAGATAGTAGCGATAGCACTTCTTGTAATGTAGCAGCTTTGAGAGCGCAAGTATACGTGGTCAGTCGTTCGGTAGCTCGATGGGCGTGTTTTGCCGCGACAAAAAGAATCGCGACAGACCCACTACCAACGGTTAACCGATCAAACCAGCTGCTCAAGAGTCGGCCCAGGACTATCCTTGTCAAGTGACACTCTATCAGCAAACCTACAGATTCTTGTGCGACTGCTCGGCGCTTCTTGCGAGTCCTTCAAAAAGCGCAGCCGCTCCGCCATAATCCATGGCGTACGACCCTCCTCTCGCTGCTTCCTGTGCGCTAACCTGCAGTGACCTCACCGGTAAACCCAAGAGCGAGCTGACGGATGCCGAGCTCGCCAAGCTCGAGGAATTCGAATTCCAAACTGGCCCGCTCAGCGTGCTCTTGAATGCCGTCAAGAACCGCAACCAGGTGCTCATCAATTGTCGCAACAATCGCAAACTGTTGGCGCGGGTCAAGGCGTTTGATCGGCATAGTAATATGGTGCTCGAGAATGTCAAGGAGATGTGGACAGAAACACCGCGGGGAAAAGATGGTAAAAAGGGAAAACCAGTGAACAAGGATCGGTTCATCAGCAAGATGTTTTTGCGCGGCGATTCAGTCATTCTCGTTCTGAGGAATGCCTAGGCTTCTTGAGAATATGCGCAAGAGCTGTAGTTGTAAGTGCCTGCCTCTATCTTTAAGATAACGTACAAAATCATGTGAATGTATCCTTTTCAATGACATCCTCGCCACCGGCATCTTGCTTCTTGAAGATGGCCGGCCTCGGCACACCGCCTTGCACAACATCATACTCGTATCCTTCATCGGAGAGGTAGTACCGTGCATCATGTGCGTGCGGATTCTCAGCCGGATACCCAGCTTTGAGCCGCAGGTGCGATACAGCGTCCCGAATCTCCTTGGCGAGTTCGCGACGTAGATCCATGGCTGCCTGAGAATGATCCAACGACCGCGGCACAAGTCGTGCTTCATCCGCCAGACCTGCCTTTTCATCTTGTCTTCTCGCTTCAGAGACCATGGCCTGCCAGCGGTCCACGTACGGCTTGATGCGTTCATCGGCGATGGGTTCGCCGAACGTCGTTGTGATTTGCTTGCCGACGCGCGGCAGGAAACGCGGCCAGGTACGCGTCTCGTGCATGATTTGATCAAAGCCTTCGATGAAGAAGGGCACAATAATGGGTTGTTCGCCGAGCATCGATGTTTCAAGGACGATGCGGGCAATGCCCCATTTGAAGTATCGCACTGCACGTTAGCGTTGTTCTTATCATTGGATGGAGTCGTACTAGAATAGTCCTTGGACTGTCGTATGCGGCCTTCGGGAAAGACATGGAGCCAGGCATTCGACTGGCTGAGCAAAGTGATGGCATCGTCGAGTGCCGGCTGGAACATACCGCGACCATGACGATAGGTCGCCAACGTTTGGCCGGAGGAGAAGAAGGTGGAAAGCGCCCTGAAACTGTCAGCTTGTTGATCAAATCACAGAGGTTGCCTACTTGTTGGTGAAGCAAATGTCGGCACTGCCCATCGACCAACGGACATTATGCGGATTGAAGAGCGTCTTGGCTGGCATCAAGCCCCATAGAAGCGGTTCATCCATGCTATCGTCAGTTTCTCATGAGCGGAAGAAGAGGAAGGCATACACGCTAATGTGGTTGCAGACCGAGATGATGGGCCGTTTGCGTGTCTCGAGCAAGTGGACAAAGGCTTCACGACCATGCGTTGTGACCGACTGCGTGCCGTAGAGGAATGCCTTGGAGAGCATGCCAACGGTGCCCAGCGTCACGACACTTGCAGCCTTCCATCTTCAATATTAGACCGCGGTGCAGTGATAGTTTAGCTTGGGATTACGGTTTAGAGCCTTTGAGCTGGATGCAGCGCTGAGCTTGTTGAGCAGGGATGTGCTCCCAGCCATGCTTCATGAATTTCGCAACGACAGAGCAGCAGAAGAGACTTGGACAGAAGAGTAGGTCGACTAAGAGCTACAGAAGCTAAAGGCTTAAGCTTCGAGATTGAAAGGACTTGAAGAAGAGAAGGTGTGTCCTTGGAAGATGAATTGATGGAGTGAGTGGCGGCAAGCTCGAAAAATACAAAGTCGAGGTTCAGCTCAGCTCAGCCTGCAAATCTATAGACCAGCCCGACCCTGAGTACGCTCCCTCAGCACAGCCGTCTCAAGCGAATGCAACGCCAGCATACGATCCGTCGCCAACTCACGCTCCAAGCCGTCCATCGTGTTCCAGTCTGGCACATCTCGAATACTCGCCAGGAATCGCTACACCATGAATGTCAGCTTCATCGGATCAAGATGGTTCAGGGGTGGGTCCATACCCGTTGATGACTCGAGGTAGGACTCACAAGTGAGGTCGCACCCGGCGAGGGAAGCGTCGCACCTGCAGGAAAACAAGGCGTGCGCGGTGAAATCTCCTCCTCTAGCTTCATGAGATGCTGCGCCTGGCTAACGCTTCGACGACCGTCGTCTTGGCCCATTCAGTGGAACGAACGCTGATGACGAATTGCAATGTGATGGGTGTCGTCAGCGTCAAGACCTCCTTGATTGTTTCAGTCTTTAGTGGGCACGGCCGGCAGAGTCTGTTGTCGTCCCTCCTGCTGTTTGCGCATCTCCTGAATCTGCGCCTTTTCCCCTGACAAGTCCTCTTGTAACTTGTTGACCTCTTCTGCATCAAGCAGCGCTGCGCCTTGCTCTTGCAACACGGTGCTCATCTCGTCTACTTCTTCGAGTGCCGCATCCAACTGATTAAACGCCGTGAGTTGTGCAATACGCGTTGTCCCGGCACGAAGCCAGTCGATCAAGAGTGCATCCGCCTGGTGCGTCTTGTTCTCCGTCACCGGCGATACAGCTTGCACCGAGCTCGACGCATTCACAGTCGAGAGCTTGCGCACACTCTCGAGAATCGACTCGAAATCACCCCAGCTGACCGACATGGCATCCAACCGCAGCCGCATCTGCTGAATCGTTTCGGAAATCGTCAAGATGCGTCCATAGTTGTCATAAATTAAAGCCCTGCGCTCGCCATTGAGGCGCCGGATATCCTTGACGAGGTTGTTTTCAAGCTGCAAGAGCGCCTGTGCACTGGGCTTTTCATTGACCTGGGCCACAAAGTCTGCAAGTTGAAACGCATCGCTGTCAAACACTGGATCGAAGCCAACAGGCCCGCCCTCGCCTGTGCCGGCTGACGCGCCGTTTGTTGTGCTGGTGCTACTGCTCGTGCCGTGGATGCCGTAGTAAGAGCGCAGATCTTGACGCTTGCGTTCCTTTGGACGCCGTCGAGGCAGGTCTGAGACGGAGTTTGGGATCCGCGGTGACGAGGAGAGGGACATGCTGGATGGGCTCTGGTTAGCTGCTTTGCTCAGCTCTGCTCAGCTCAGCTCATGGGTCGTCACAGAGTCTCCCTGTCGCTATAGGATGCGTCTCGACTCTCAAGTTGAAATCGGGCGACGCACGAAACAAACACATAGACACCAAGCTTCTACAAGTAAGATAAAAGAACAGGCTATGGCCGTCGTGGAGCCCTTGTTAGAGGATCTTCTCGTCGTCCAATTCGCTCGCCACTATGGCACTTCCGACCTCAGCGCCGCCGCCCAAGGTCTCGCGCGCTCCCCACTCCTCTCTAAAGAAGCGCGACAAAAGACACCTGAAGCGCTGCAGGCGCATTTGACGAGGGTGGCTGCACGCGAACACCTGACGGCAAACTCAGATCTCGATGCCTTGTTTCTCAAGTTGCGGAAACGCAAGATGGATGCGTTGATCAGGGGGGTTAGGGAGCAAGAGACGATTGCAGAAGAGATGCGACAGGCGGCCGCAACGGAAGCAGCGGCGAAAGCGCAGGCGGCGAGTATAGCAGAAGCGGTCGAGCCTGCGGCTACTGCGACTGCAGAGAAAGAGAAGCGCTTATCTGCTGTAAAAGTCGAGGTTGCGGCTGTCGTTGAAGAGATGGAGCAACCCGCGAGTCCAATGGTTATTGAACCTGTTGAGCACGTATCAGAGCCCTCTGCAGCAACCTCGCCACTAGCAGAAGATGAAGCTGAGCTGGTGGATGAGCTCATGCAGGATGTTTCCGATGGTGAGACAGAAAGTGATGTGCGACCATCCCGTGAACCGACGGCGGCACCACCCGAGGCGACGCCGCCTCTCGTGGCGTCTGAGAAGGCGACACCGACCATTGCAGAAGTGCCAGAGGCGGAGGAAGCGCAGGCTGCAGAAGATGAAACCAAAGAGCCGGTTGAGGAAAAGGTCTCACCAGCAGCCTCGCTCGTCAAGGACAGCAGCGATGAGCTCTCTGAACCGGCGCCTGAAGAGCCTCAGACGCTTGACGTCTCAACGGAGGCGACACAGGCCGAGTCGCTGGCAGAGACTCTCGAGCCCGAAGTCGTCTCGGAAGCTGTTCCTGAACCGCAGGCCGTGGAGGAGGTGGTCGTCGAAGCGAAAACAGAAGCAGAAGCAGAAGAAGATGAAGTCGAGATGGAGTTGGTCCCGCGTGGTCGACGCAAGCGCTCCGAGACGATGAATACGGTTGCGAGTGTCGAGTCTGTGACACCTGCTTCCAAACGTGGCCGACGCAAACAAGCTGTGCCCTCGACGCCCGCTGCCGGCAACGAGGACATGCGTCCATTGAGCGAGCAGGAACAAGCGGCCCTCAAGCGCTTTCAAGGTTCTGTGCTCCAAGTGCTCAGCACCATCTCTGGCCACAAGTATGCGAGTCTGTTCGCACAGGCCGTCTCGGACAAGGATGCGCCCAACTATTCCAAAGTGGTGCATCAGGCAACAGACCTCAAGCTCATCAAGGCGCAAGTCAAGGCTGGACAAATCACGAATACGAATGGCTTTCATCGCGCGATTCTAAGGATGCTGAGCAATGCGGTCATGTATAATCAGGAAGGCAGCGAGGTGAACAAGATGGCGAAGGAGTTGGCGGAGCACTGTGAGGGTGCGATTGCCATGTATCGATCGGCTGAGTTTGAGCCAGAGCAAGAAGAGAGCAGGACACCGAAGCGTCGGCGGAAGGCTTGAGCTATTCGTTCACTTTGGCAGCTCTTTGTATGCGTCTTTGTATCCTCTAGCAGGTCTTGCAACTGCCAACTGCAGCTGGTCCTTGTCCCTGTCTTTTTCTTTGTTTGTTTGGTGACAACACGCACAAGGGAAAACAACAAGCGACATCAGGCAGGCAGACATCGCGACCAGCTTCTTCTACAGCTCCTAGCTTCACTCAGTACATCGTCACAGCTTCCTAGAACGGCTCTCAGACAGCTCAAGATGTTCTGATCATACTTGCAAGCTAAGACGGCCTTCTACAACCTCATACGACACAAAACCGCCCCTGCCAATCCAGCAACGCGCCTTGAACGCGCTCAAATCACATGGCGCAAACATCCATTCCCAAGATCTTAGATCGCTTATTTGACCGCTATGATCCAAACAATACCGGCAAAGTGAGTTCCAGACACCTGCTCGAGATGGTGGACAACCTCGACGATGCCATGCCAGCCGAGGCAGACCCAGTCATGACGGAAGACAACCGAGTCCAGGCGCAGACCTTGGTTGAGGCAGACTTGACCATGACGCGCGATGAGCTGGATATGCATCTCGCCGACTTTGGCGTCAAACTGGCACCTGAGCGACCCTCGTCGCGGGCGCCCCCGTCGCGCTCGCGTTTGCCGTTGCCAAGGACCGGCAGCGCTAGTTCCTCAGGCGGTGGCAGTTCACCAGCGCCAACAAACAGACCGACACTCCCAAGCGTCCAGACCGAGTCCAGTCTGCCGTTGCGTATCGCTAGGCGCCCCTCGCGGCCAGACAAGAGCTTTGCGGAATTGAGTGAAATCTCCATGATTCCACAATCGCCCTCGCTCATGAAGCAATCTGCTGGACGCAACGGCAATGGTGCAGCGACCAAAGAGACGCGCACAGGAACATCTCAGCCGCTCGCACAGTCGACGCCGCGACGGCCTGCTTCAAGTGGATACCTACAGACAGACCTCACAGGCGTTGCCGAAAAGGAAAACGCACAACCGACTGCCTCGAGCAGTTCCAGTCCTTACGGCAGCGACCATCACAGCAATCAAAGTTTCACGCGACCCATGTCGCAAGGTCGACAGGCTTCGTTCAGTGAACGCTTCGGCAATCGCGGTACACCGACCTCGCCATCGACGCGTCTCGAGCATCCACCTGGCCCGCCACGAGAAATCCCAAGCCTCGTCTTGCTCCAGGAACATATCCGTGAGATGCAATCGAAAGTGAAACAGCAGGCACAGACGATTGACATGGGCGAACTGCGGATTCAGGAACTGGAGCGACAGGTGGAGGAGGCGACGGTGGCTTTGCAGACGCGTATGCGCGAGGCGACAGACTTGAAGGCGGCGCAGGAGGCGTCGGATCGGCAGGTTCAGCAACTTGAACTCGATCTAGACAATGCGCAGTCCGACAAGGTAGCGCTACAGCAACGGGTTGGGTTGGCGCAGGTGGAGTTGGCGGAACACAAGGCGGCGCTGGAGCATGCACGAGCGGGTCAAACGCAGGACGAAGCAGCCCTCCAGATGCTGCGTGAGCAGACGGCGGCTGCCGTTGCTGATCGGGACAAGTGGCAGGAGGAAGTCAAAGTCCTCAAAGCTACCGCCAATGGTCTCCAGATTCAAGTCGACCAGCTCCTTGCGACAGAGGCACGCCTTGAGAATGCCGAAGAGGCCTGTTCACGCTATGAAGAGCAAGTTGCCGTGTTGCGCTCGGAAAGGGATGAAGCGCTGCGCGAGTTGGCCAACAAGGAGACGTTGATGCAGCGGCCTGGTTCACCCCTTGCTCGCGTCCGTGATCAAATTGAAGAGAAACCAGTCATGGTGGACAAGCATGTTCAAGCCGTGCCAGAGGTGCGCATGCGACAGACGCAGACGATGCGACAACGGTCACAGAGTGTCTCGCGGCTCGTTCAAACGGACGCCCAAGTCTTGCCCTCTGGACCGCCACCCGACTACCCAGCACAGTGGAACGCACAGGTCCAAACAGAAGAGGACGAACGACAGCGACAGCGTGATATGGCAGAGATTGCCAATCAGCTCGGCGTGCAGCAGTCGTTGCTCGAAAAGCTGAGTGCGTTGCAGAAGCGACAGAGGGAGCAGGCGCAACAGCAGCACAAGATGGAGCAAGGTCGATGGCTGCACAAGCTACGTCTTGCCCTTGCATGCCTCGCCGTGTTCCTGTTTGGGTATTGCTGTCACCTCTTCCAGGCGGCACCTGCGTCAGGCACGACTTTTGCAGAGTTGCGTGCGACGCATGAGGCGAATGATTTGGCGTATCTGCTTGACAATCATGGCTTCATGGGCGGACAGTACTATCTCCGCTGGTGGGAAACGGGTCCTTTATTTTTGCAAAAGCTGTGCTGGTGGTTGGATGAAAAGCTGTCGGATGGCACGCCATGGCCGACGTGAGGCCAGTCGCTTGATACGTTTTCTATATGATGCTATAGTGTTACAATGAATGCTTTGATTGCGTGAGGAGACGATCGAGCGCCTTGGCTGCTTGGATGCCGGCCTCCCCTGCTTCGCCAATCAGGCCCGGGCCGAGTCCATCCGATGCGACCAAGATGGGCACGCCACTTGGCTCTGCGCGCCAAGCAGGATCTCCTTGCAATACGACAGCTTGTTGATCCACCTTGGGCTGCGCAAAGCCCCATTTCTTGAGTTGGACCTTGTCGAATGCATCGCGCGGGACGTGAGCCATCTCTAATAGCTTGTCTTCAACAGCGATGGGGTCTTTGGCTGTATAGTGCGCCTCGGTAAAGTCCTCACCGACGTAGATAGAGAGCGGAATCGGACCCGCAGTCTTGTTGGCTTCAATGTGATCATGGAGGACGATGCGCTTGAAGCCTTCATGGGCGTTCAAGTCGGCCACTTTCATCGAGCGTTTTGGCCAGAGGAGGAGCATGAGTGCGCGAAAGTAGCCAGGACCTTGCGTCATCTCATACGACAAGCCCGGGAAGCTCTTGGCGACAAGTTTGTCTGCTTGTGGTACAGGAGCCGTGACAATGACCCCTTGACTCTCAAATTGAACTTCCTTGTCTTGACTACTTGCAAGTTTCTGTGTAGCCTTGACGGTGAAAAGTGAAGAAACCTTGTCGTAGGCTATACCTGAGACAGTGCAGCTGCACAAGACTTGATGCTGATCAGCAGGCAGGGCCTTGGCAAAAGCCTTTGCAAAGCTATTGATGCCAGGTTCACCCGTGACTTGTGTATCTGTCTCAGTACAGTGGCCCAACTTGACAAGCAACGTTTTGAATTGCGCCGTTGAGGGCCCCTGCAGTTGGATATCGCGGCTGGCAGTATCGATATACCGCCGCTTGCCCGAGGCCCCGTCAAAGTAGCGTGTCGCTATGCGGCCACCAACGGACGTGCCTTTATCGAGCAACAGCACTTGGCAGCCGAGTGCGCAGAGTGTATGCGCAGCTGCCAGGCCACTGACACCTGCGCCGATGACGGTGACGGTACGCCTAGCCATGAGAGCTTGAAGCAGATGAGTGGTTCAAAGTGGATGATGTCAAAGTCGCCTGAAAGAGTCAAATCTGGAAACAACCACAGACATCACGAGCTGGAATGCATATGGATGAGCTTGCAAACTAAGTAGCTGAGCAATGACCTATTCAGACTCTAGCGATTCCGGTCGCTGCCGCGATGACAGCCATGAAGGCGACCGCGCAGGCTTTGGCTATCCACCAGCGAAACGGCGGCGCACCAAGGAATCGGCCATGCTGGGTGTCTTTGGCAGCGACTCTGATGAAGAGGACGCGCGCGCTTCGAACAAGACGATGCGTCATCGTGCGCCAGCGTTTGAGAAGAGCGCGCTATTGGAAACTGAAGAAGTGATAAAGGCGCATCCCGCTTCACCACCGCGTGCAACGTTTGCTAGGGCTTCTGTAGTAGATGAGCCTGTGCCGACCATCAGACCGGCAGTCTTTGGCCAATTCGACGATGATACTCCAGCGAACTACCCCAAAGCGCGTCATTCATTTGCGCAGGCAACCACGCAGACGACCCGCAAAGGCAAGCAGGAGGCGCCATCGAAGCTCAAGTCAAGCAAAGGCGCACGCATGATGGCCATGATGGGCTACAAGGAAGGCACAGGCCTTGGTGTTGGTGAATCTGGTATTGTGAATCCAATTGAGGCAGAGCAGCGCGTCGAGGCGAAAGCTGGTCTGGGTGCTGGCAGCGCGCCAGAGGCAAAGCGCGATCAGAGTCGCAAGCAAGGTAAAGTGCGCACACGGCCCTTGCAAGGTTCTCTAGAAGATGGCTATGAGGTATCGGACGTGCCAGCGAAAATCAAGTACAAGACGGCGAAAGAAGTGATTTCAGAAGCCGGTGGCAATCTACCCCTGCCCGAACCGCTTCGACATTTACTCGACATGACGGGCGAGCAACCGAAGATGATTGTCGATGGTGCACAGCGCTTCACGACGGCCAGTGCGAATCAAGTCAACCAAGAAGCAGACAAGGCCTTTCAACTCTCGCAAGTTGCCAGGCGCGAAGTGGAGATGCAAGCTGTCAACTGGAAGACCATTCAAGATCGAAGGCTATATGCTCAGCAAGAGATGCAGCGCTGTCAACGGGATATGGAGTCGCTAGAGCAGGATGTGCTCAAGCTTGTATCGCTTCTGGCGCAATCATCGTTACTCAATACCGCTGACGAAGAGCTTGCAGACGACCTCTTGTTTACAAATGCATGCAACCAACTTGCTTCTCTAGCAGTATCGCAGGCAGACATTGAACGTCTCAAACTCGGTCAGCTGTGTCTGTCTCTTTTGACGCCTATTATTCGGCGCATGCTGCCCGCGTGGGACGCCCTCGCAGATCCAGGCAAATTTGATGCCTTGCGCAAAGTACAGCGTTTTTTGTTACTCCCCGCGGTTTTTGACCAAGAGATCATACAGCAACCCGGTCGAACGAGCTCTGTATTCGAGTCCTTTATGCACACCATCTGGTTTCCAAAAATCCGCCAAGTGCTGAGTCTCAATGCATGGCAAATCAGCGACTCCCCGCGGGTCGTCAGATTGCTAGAGCATTGGTCAGACTTGACACCACCCTTCTTAAAGGCGCAGATTCTGACACAGCTCGTGACGCCCAAATTAGCCGCCTCTGTCAAAGAATGGGATGCTCGTGCGACAAAGGCGGCCCCCCTGTCTTGGCTATTTGAATGGCTCCCGTACTATGGACCACAAGCAGTTGAGCTCATGGATCCGCTCAAGCAGAAATTTGGCGCCCTGTTGCGCAATTGGCGCACCTCGGACGGACTCCTGCCAGAGCTCAAGTCTTGGCAAGTCTTACTCGGCGGTACCTTTGTACAAAAGAGCCTCATTACACTCATGCTTCCGAAACTCGCCGCGTCTTTGCGTCAAGAGTTTGTGGTGGATCCAGGTGATCAAGACATGTCGATCCTTGAGCGTGTGCTCGCCTGGAGCACAGCCTTTGAGCCGTCAATCATGGCACAGTTACTCGAAGCTGAATTATTCCCAAAATGGCAGGAAGTGTTGCATCTATGGCTCAGCAGCGAGGGCAATCTCGAAGAGATTAGCGGATGGTTCGAGTGGTGGCAGGGCGTTTTGCCCAAAGCTGTCGCCGCACAACCTGTCATCAAGGCGTGCTTTGACCGCGGCCTTGCACTCATGGAGCACGCGCTCGAGCATGGTATGGATCAATTACCTGCACTCAAAGTCGGACCGCAAAAGCCGCTTGATCATGCCACTGAAATTGAGCGACAATCGGCACAGCGTAAAAAGATCCTTGCTGATGGTGCCGCCAAGGCCTTGCTCTCGGAGACGCACGAGGTGACTTTTAAGGAAGTCGTCGAGGACTGGTGTGATGGACATGGCTTCTTTCTATTACCACTACGGCGAGCAGATGAGGCAACGGGCAAAACGCTCTTCAAGATTTCTGCCAGCGCCAAGGGTAAAGGAGGCTTGACGGTTTTCTTTCAGGGAGACTTGCTTATGCACATGACAGATGATGAAACGAAACCAATCAGTCTCACGAAGGCGGAGGAGATGCTTCGAATACCTTGATATGTATGATTGTATAAATTGAAAGTGCTCAGCATGGACCTCAGGACTGTGACTGACTATCTCGGTATCTTGAGCCACGAGCCATTTTAGTGCCATCTCGTCAATTTGATGTTTTGTTTCGGATCGGCTGCTCAACGGCAAGGACGTAGCCATCACCTCGCTTTCGTCGTCCTTTATCGCCACGCGTCGCGCTATTCAACAGACCTGCGCAGATGATTAGGCCGCATTCCTCGTCCTTTTCGCGCAGGTCTCGGCGCTCAAGTCTCTCCGGCGACCATCCCAATGCGCTCGGCGACAGCCAAGGCACAGGCGCCACGACGCGGACGCCTCGTGAGCCGGCATGCGCCTTTCTCGCAAAGCAAGAAACGACCCTGGTTGCCAATGATAGTCGCAAATCAAATCGCATCTTGTCTTATGCGATACCGCCGATTCTCGTCGCGGCAGCCAGCTACTCTTGTGCGCCATTTTGTCTGTGGATACCATGACGTTGCATGCTAACATGCAGGCTATTGCTGGTACTACCTTTGCGATTCTTGGTTTATACGAAATGGCAAAAGAAGGACTGGCGGTATGCAATCAAGTTGTCCGTCCGCCTCTTACTGACGCTTAGTCTGCCTCATTGTCTTTCAAGTCATCCTCCTCCTTCTCATGGCGGCCTGCTTTTTCAGAGTCCTCTTGACACCGGCCGGCTACCTGCCCAATGCACAAGATCGCGCAATCGCTGCGAAAAAGGACCCAGAGCATTCTGGCCAGCCCGACGCTTTGCCCGCAAGTGAGCCAGAATCCGAGGCCGAAAAGTCATACGGCGTTCGGCCATCAGCCAAGGAAGTACGCGCCTTTTTACAAGCGCCGCCGCTTGACAGTCAACGCATCTGGATTGCACGCAACGACGCTACCGATGGAACGCGCTACTGTGCCGCGTGTCAAGTCACGAAATACGACCGTGTGCATCATTGCTCAGAAATCAACCGATGTGTGCGCAAATTTGATCATTTCTGTCCCTGGGTCGGTGGCGCCCTCGGCCAAACGCGCTACAAGTTCTTCTTTCAGTTTGTGACCTATGTGGCGCTCTATTGCATCTTTCTCGTGATTACCTTTGGCGTGGCTGTTGCGCAACGCAAAGCGGCGATAGGGCGGGATGACGGCACGTTTATTCCGTCGAATGTCGGACTTTGGTATTCCTGCATTGCACTTGGTGGTTTGTTTGGTCTTATGATGGTGCCCTTTTCCTTCTTTCATGGTCGACAAATCTTGCTCAACTTGACGACGCTCGAGAGTATCGATGCGCACAACGTCACCGTCATTTATCAAACACAGCGCAAAGGTCCGGACGGGGAAGAGCAATGGGTCAAAGAGCGTGTGACGCTCTCGACTGACCTGAACCCGTTTGATGTCGGGCTTTGGCAAAATTGGCAGCAGGTCATGGGTGAGTTCAAGGCGGATCGGTGGATGCTCTGCCGGATACTCAATTGGATCTTGCCCGTTCAAGAGAGTCCAGGTGACGGACTCTTTTTCGCTTGGAACCCGACCATGCTGCGGGAATTGGAGCAACGCGAGGCGGATCGACAAGTAACATTGCTCTCGGAAAGCATTCAGACGGCAGCCAGTGAGAATGCGCCTGTGCGTGAGAAGCTAGGCCAGGATCCGCCTGTGATCTGAGGATTGGCAGTCTGGTCTTATTGTTTATTACGAGCCTTTCGCATTCGATAGCATACAGCAGCGTACATAATCCTGCTGAGGTTGCACTCCTTATCCCTAGCCTCTCAGCCTGGCTCTTGAATTTGGTCGTGCGACAAAGACGAATCCAACAAACAGCAAACTTTGACGGCACCTGCAATCGCTACACCGTCTTCCAACATATGGAGCCTCAAGATGCAATGTCTGCCTGGATATGACGATGCTGCTTCAGCTTGTTCATTAAGTCTTTTCTTGATGCAAAGATCTGACCTCCAAGCGTCACAGAGTCGACATGTCTAGGCAGACAGCATCAGGATGGCTTACAGCTTTCAATTCACAGCTAGTCGGTAAGACCTCCACAGCGAGTGTGAAGTGCGACCTGGGACCAGAATCGAAAGACGCATGATGACAAACCATACTAGAGTCTCAGACAGGCCTTTTAGTAGGGGCTACATGGCGATGAAACATTTAGCTCTAGAACTGACGTCTTTCGCTCTATCCAGTACACTTCACGTTTGTCAACCACATTAGGATTCTTGCTGACCAGAATAGAGTATTGCAGGCATTCAATTGCTAGTCGGCTCCTTACATTGCCCCTCTATGTAAGCATCTCTCCTCGAGACCGTGCTTGTCGTCAAAATGTTGCAAAGATGAAGAAAATTACCGACTGACGCCCTTCATGCGGCATGGCTTCGGCTTGTGTTTGCATGCTGGGTAGCTGCTTATAATACTTGGCTGTATTTTTTTGCTGAGCTTCATCGACGACGAGCAACGCGTGTTCCAGATGAACACGATTGACTGATGCTGACCAACAGAAACATGTAAGCGCTTGATAAGCAAGAAGCTCGGCTTTGATCTGATGAATGCTGCACTGGGCACTAAAGTATCAAAAAAGATGCTTGTGATGACAAGTGCGCAATTAGAAACTGCTTTCTGATCTTCAGTCTCGCTTCATGCTATACACAATGTGCAACAACTAACGAAAGTGCACAGCTTTGCCCCCTCTCTCGTTCACTTTGCTTGCTCGCCTGTCAGATCGTAAGTACCCACGCAAGACGCCCTGCCAAATCCAAAGCTGGACTTCAAAATGATGAAGTCTTTAGATGACGAGTCCGAGTAAGTTTCTTCGTGACGACACAACCTATTTATACCATTCATGCCTTTTCTGACTCAAGTCCAGCTTTGGGTCTTTGGCATGGCGATCTTGCTGACTATGCTTAGCAGTGCTAATGTGCAACAGTGTATTCGAATCGAGGACCTAGAGTCTGAAGCGCCGACGAGCCGCTTTACCGTAAGTCGCTCGATACCAAGCAGGAGCACATGGTTCGCCGCACACGATGACCAAAAATTACAAGCATATGTCTGACTCTCATGAGGACCCAAATTAGCTCTATCTGATGCGGCATCTTGTGCTTCTGTCTTGCGCCTTGCTCTTGGCATTTTGGCTGACTTGAACAGATTCTTGCGTCTTTCCACCAAAGGCTAGAGACGAAAGAAGCGTTGCAGGGTGATTTGGACTAGCTGGCTGGCTGGGCAGTTACCATGATGACTTTGACAACCTCACGACGGACTTCATCAGCTCTTTAGCAATGATGAAAGCTTTGTATATGGTCTGACACTGTTCCTATTCCAGTCGAGGCTATGTATGCCCCGCGGCAGTCTCTTTCGTCCATGGCTTTTCACAATGAGCTAGTCTATCATAGTCAATATGATAGTCAATATATAGTTGTATTGATTCGTCGCGTCTTAAGCTTGTCCTTTCACTCATTAAGCTTTATTTGGAAATTCAAGGAAAAGCATCGCAACCGCGTCTAATTATTGTAGATCCAGACAGGCAGGCAGGCAGGCAGGCAACAACAAACCCGCGTCTCCATCAAAAGCGCTGTGGCATACGAGCCCTCCCTTCTAGCAAGCAGTCAAAAGCACACTGGTAGGCTCAGCTTGTGTCACAGAAGTATCTAGGTATCCAGCCCCGCTATCGGCGCCCATCGCGAAATCAGCGTGTGGCCCCCCGACAGAGATCTTGCCAGCTACCACGCTACAACGCAACAAGCAGACCCTCAAAGGAAAGCGACACAGAAGAAGAGACGCCATTGGGATTTCCAAGTCAATTGACATCCTGATCTGACGCGCATCAAAGGTAGCCTGCAGGAGCAACAGGCAAAGAGGGGGGATCTTTGAATGGCTAGAAAGTTGCAGCACTTGCAGGAGAAACAAAGCAGCCTACGCCCAGACCCCGTCGGACGCCCAGCTCATCACCCTGATCGTTGTCGTTCATCTCAGAGCAAGCCAGTGGCCGCCTCATCCTCTACACCTCCTTCCATAACACCTTCATCCGGCTCGATCCGTCCAGACACCACCAAGTCGCATCCACCAGCGGCTGTGTGCGCAGCGACGCCCATTCCGGACCTCATTCGCCCGCCTGTTGCGCAATTAGAAACAACAGGTCGCTTGACTCTACACAGCCCAGAAGAGAGACCCCTTACGCTGCCAAGTGGTACCCCGAGTCACGCGCCCACGCACACCCCTGACGTGGCCTCTCACTCAAGCGGCAATTTACACCTTCAGGAATCGCACTCAGCAAGTCAGTCTGCAACCTTATCAGCCAAGACTGCTTCCACGACACCATCTAGCATTGTTGTCCGGATACCACCACAAGAAGCTGTGAGGGAGGTGCAAGATCCTGTTGACACCACAAACATTGCTGGTCGCAGCCACTCTGACGAGCTGTGTATCGCACGCGACCAGCCTGTTACGCCAAAGGAGAGCTCAGACTGGCCAGCTGCAGTGTCCATGCACGCAAGTATCGCCTCAAAGTCACCCAACACGGCTGCACGTCTCGACAAGGCGCATCGACGATCCATCTCTGAAAGCCGCTTACCTCATCGGTCTGCACTGCAATTCGAACTGAGCGAACCGGAAGCGGCGTCCGCATCTGTCTCTGAAGAGCCAACTCCCTTGACGACAAGCAGGGCGATTCATCAAGACATTACGCCGCCTGAACCGCGACGTATCAAGGGCGCTCGGCTCGGCGCCTGCCCATTCGAAACGACCTTGGCGCAGGCAACGCGACGGATACCGTATGGTGCCTCAGATAAGCCTCTTGTGCTCTCCAACAAGGCTGCCAGAGTGTTGGATTTGCCCTCTGCCGCTGATGCACGCTTGTCGGAAGAACTCGCGCGTCTCTACTTGGTACGTGCCAACTTTCATCAGGATTTTCTGCTGACTGTAGACTTTGCTCCCTTCTCATGATGCTACCTGGCGCAAGCAAGCCTTCATTATAAAGCTTGAGCGTCTCCTGCATCATGAATGGCCCGACAAGGAATTCACCGTGCACGCTTTTGGCTCTACAGAGAATCTACTCGCAACGGACTTGTCTGACCTTGATGTCTGCATCACAACTAGCTGGCAGGGTTTCGCGACACAAACTTGTCGTCTGTCCAGCTTTATGCATCGCGGTAGGCTGCAAACCTTGTGTCTTCTCATGAGCGCTAACATCTTCAGCCGGTATGCAGAATGTCGTTTGCCGTGCTGGTGCCAAGGTCCCAGTCGTTGCCGTGTTTGACCCTGAACTGTAACGATGCTCCATCCTCCAGAGCGCAAGACTGACTCCAACAGAAAGGTGGCTTGCGACATGAACATCAACAATACGCTGGCATTGCGCAATACGCGACTCGTGCGGGTCTACATGGAAATTGACACACGCGCGCGTCAACTCGCCTACTTTGTCAAGTATTGGGCAAAACGACGCGCACTCAACGATGCTGTCTGCAACACCTTGACCTCGTACTCCTGGACACTCCTCGTCATCAACTTTCTTCAAGTGCGCGAGCCACCTGTCTTGCCGTGCCTTCACAGCTGGCCGCATGACACCGTGCCCTCTTTACAAGGGATTGATGTTTCCTTTGCCGATGATGTCGACAAATTCGGCTTGCGTGGGTTTGGCCGGCACAACCACGAATCAATCGGCTCGCTTCTTGTCGGCTTCTTTCATTACTACACCTATTTATTCAACTATCGGCTTGGTGTCGCTTCGGTGCGCAGCGGCTGCGTCGTCGATCGCGCCTCAAAGGGATTTCATCCCGATCAGCTCTTTGGCATTGAAGAACCCTTTACCACCTCGCGCAATCTAGGTAATACGGCGGATATGGACTCACATCGCGGCATTCATCTCGAGTTGGCGCGTGCACACGAGTTACTCCTCGAGGAACGGACTTTTGAGAGTATCTGTACGCCGTATGTTTTTCGCGGTGCCAAGACGCGACGGTACCAGCTAAATGGCGGGATCAAGCAAGGACCACGTCGCCCGAATCAGGCCGGTGCGCATCAAGCAAGGCAATCTGGTCGGTCTGGTTTCTACCAGCCAGGGAATGGACAGTTTGGCATGCACGTCGCAGACGCCATGACGGCGGACTATGGTCATTTTCGACACAACAATCCAGAGTTTCACGTCAATCAAGGTGTACCGCTTGAACATCTCCAGTTCTTGCAAACGGCTTATCCAATCAGCTTGCAGTACTACCAACAGATGGCACAGCTCATGAGCGCCGGTGCACCACAGGAAGATCGCGCACGCACCGATCGTCATCGTCAGCAGGAACTTTGGAGGCGAAGGCAGCCTTTGCAGAATCTGCAGAATCTGAGTGAGCAGCAACTGCAGCGGCAAGAGAATCAGTTAGGACCATCTCACTTTCCTCATCCTCATCAGCAGCGGCAGCAGCAGCAGCAGCAGCAGCAGGAACCGCATCGTCAACAGCGACAATACCAGCAACAGCAGCAACAAGCGCACCGTCAACATCAACGTCAGTCGCAGCGCAACCTGCGCGAGGCGACCATGCCAACGTTCCAAATGCTCTCGTTGCCTGTTGACATGAACGTCATCAACCGACAGTCCTCGCCGCGGTCTGCACAGGCCAATCTCTTCCAGAACCAGGCTCATCCGGACATCAAGCAAAGTCTGCCAGAGACGCTCGATCAGCTGCCGACTGCGCCTGCTGCTTCACCCAACGGCTATTTGAATCATGTCACGCCCTACCAGCGTTCAGTCAGCTTAGCCTATTGTGATGCGCTTGTCCAGGGACTCGACACCAAAGCTCGGCATCCTGCCCCGCATCAAGCGCCTGTTGAGCAGGTGCCGGCATCTGAATGTTCAGCGTCGTCAACGACCGGCATGACACGCGAATCATCCTCTCAGAGTGGCTCATCGCGCTCGTCGCCGTCAACTTCCGCGGCCATGCTTTTCTTGGACGGTTCCGCGCCGATGCCAACGACGGAGCAGGGATCCAAAGTCGGCATTGATTCATCGGATCACCATGATGAAGACAAGATGCAGCGCCCAGTCGCCGTTTCGAACAGGCTTGGCTATAACCACATCGCCGCTCGCCGACAAGCGTCGCCTGTGCGCCACCGGAGCGCATTCCCGCCGATCGATCTGGCACAGACAAACCCGATTCGCACGGTGACTGGGAAGCCAAGCTATGCGCGGGTCGCCTCAAAGCCTTCGTCGCCAACGGCACATACCGGCCCTCTCTTATCGCCAACGCGGGCGACCGTTCGATGAAGCCTCCTGTGCCATTCAGATGGGCCTTCTCAACTTGTCAGCCGACCCTCTTGCATTGTACATGACGCAAACTCGGCTGCCCTTCTTTTTGTATTATACGACACCCACACATCTCAACGATAACGACAATGACGAGCATCCTCTCTAGCGACAACTGCACGAAAGTCTTTCCCACAACAAACCACAGAAAAAAAACAATGTAACTTGATAAAAGCGAATCTATGCAATGCTTGTGCAATTTGTTTTAGTCCTTTTCAAAGCGCTTCTTGGACTACGAACAGCAAGATCGTCTCCTTCGGCTTCGAGTAGATCTCATCGTTCTTGGTTGACAGATCTCGAGTTCTGGCTGCTTCTGTCCACTTGGCAAAGAAAACCACACAAAAAAATATGATGAAAAAGTTTGTCAGCGAGTGTTTCTACGTAGCGTAGCGAGATTGAGTATGCCAGGGACTTGGTGCCCTTTTGTAAAACGTTCCTTGTGGTAAGAATTCACGCCTTCAAGCAATTCTCAGTACGTGGGCGCTCGGCGTGGTAGATCCGCAATCTCTGCGCTGAGTTTATCAAGCCCGAGATGGCTCAGAGCCTGATTGATTGAACGGACATCTCGCTCGTACCAAGCAAGGAGGAGTGACTCGGTTTGCAGTGCAAGCTTGTCCACTTGCGCCTCTTGTGACTTGACTCTTTCTTGCAGAGAGCGCAAGGTTGTGAGTTGTCCTGCAAGCTGTTGTGACTGTTCGAGGGAGGGCATAGTAGCCGCCATCTTTGCTAATTGCGCAGTATTGCGCTGGGCTGTGTAGATACTTGATCTTTGAGCGCTGACAATGTTGAGCTTCGCTTCGGGCGTAGCTGATTGCTGCAGAGGCATATCCTCTGCTCTAGATAAGAGCCCCGGATAGTCGAGCAGCGTGCTCAAAAGTAGATTCTCGAGAGTCTTATCATTTTTGCATAAAGCACTGATGGCCTTTTGCGCTGTCTCGACAGAGCTTTCATAAAGAGCTTGATCTTGTTCTGAGGGAGCGGAAGCCTCAAGTTGAGCTATGCGCGCCTCAAGCTTCTGTGTATACGCCTTCAGAGATATCTCTGAGTTACTCATCTTGTCCTCTCGCAAGCATGAGCTCCAAGTTCAGCGCTCTGGAGATGAGCCTGTGAGTTATGTGTAGTCGGTTGCGATCGTTGCGTGACTTGCGTCGTCTGCAGTCGCGTCGCACATGCACACCGACCGCTTAAGCAACAGGTTCGACTTTGTCATCAACAACCCTTACAGAAGCACTATTCGTTCAAGCATGCTTGGCTTCTACGGCTCACTGCACACTGCTCAAAGTCTCCATCGATGTCGATGGCCCGAGCAAAATAGATAACATTGGCTTTTGAAGCTGCGCATTCAAATCTAGTTCTGCTCTAGCTCTTGCAATGATTTGGCCCAACAAAGCAGAGCCTCTGTATCTGACTACAGGCATCTTACAACTATGATACTACAAGAACATCCATGCAAAGTTCAGTATAGCGTGCTCTCACAATGTCCTGACGCTGGACGCCGTTGGTGCACTGACCATGCGTCGAGGATGAAACATGCTGCGCTTCACGAACGGCTGGGACGTCTGAGAGACGCAATATAGGCCACCCGTCTGCCATCTGCCTCAGAACTATCTTTCCAGAGATGGTCCAGTTCCGCGTGGCAAAGCTGTCCGTCAGTCAAAGAATCGATCGATGGATGATCAATGAGGGCGGCAATCGTCTCTTCATGACCTTCTTCATCCTGGGTCATGTCCTCGTCTTCGCCTTCAGCTTCCTCAACTTTCTGCTGCGTGACAATCAACGCGGTCCTCGAGGTCTCATGGGCATCACCTACCCTATCGCCCGTGCTGCTGCAAACGTGCTGCATTTCGACGTCGCCTGCATTCTGCTACCCATTTGCCGCAACTTGGTCTCGTTTCTACGCAACACACCGCTGGGCTCGATTCTGCCTCTAGACAAAAACATCACGTTTCACAAGTTCATCGGCTGGTCCATTGTCTTGTTCTCGGGCCTCCATACCATCGCTCAGTGAGTTTGCGACGCATGTAACAACCTTGCTGACAACAGTTGGAACAACTTTGCGCAGATTGCTCGGAAGGAGAAACTTGGCGTGTCTGGGTTCTTCAAGCTCAACTTTTCCACTGGTCCTGGCTTGACCGGCTACTTCATGCTCATTGTTCTGGGCTGCATGGCGTACACAGCCATGGAGAAGAGGAGGCGCCAAAAATTCGAGCGCTTCTGGTACACGTATGTCTTGCCAACCGCTTGCGCACTTGCTAACGAAAGGCATCATCTCTTCACAGTCTTCTTCCTGTTATGGGCGTTTCACGGCTCGTACTGCATGATTACACCGGACCGCGGCCCTTACTGCGCACAGGTGGGCGCATTCTGGCAATACGCCGCCGCCGGTGCTACAATCTACCTCATCGAGCGGATTTTACGCGAGTACAGAGCAACCCAAGAGACATACATTTCCAAAGTCATTGCTCATCCGTCACGCGTCTGCGAGATTCAAATCAAAGGCCCAAAGTGCAAGCCAAAGGCTGGACAGTACATCTTCATCTGCTGTCCTGAGATTTCAATTCATCAATATCACCCATTCACGCTCACGTCGAGTCCTGAAGATGAGTTTATCTCTGTACATATGCGCTGCGTTGGTGATTTTACCTCGGCGTTTGCGCGAACGCTTGGCTGCGATTTTGATGCGAAAGAGACTATGCAGGACAAAGCTAGAGCGCGGCAATCTCGCATCGTCGCGAGCAATGAGGACACCAAGCGGCGCATCCTGCCGAGCATTGTCCTTGATGGACCGTTTGGCAGTGCGAGCGAGGATGTCTTCAAGTTTGAGGCAGTCGTGCTGGTTGGCGCAGGGATCGGAGTCACGCCGTTTGCTTCAATTCTCAAGTCAATCTGGTATCGCGTCAACTATCCAAAGGAGAAGACAAGGCTATCCAAGGTTTATTTCTACTGGGTCTGTCGCGACTTTGAGAGCTTTGAGTGGTTCCAGTCGCTCTTGAAGGCAATTGAGGAGCAAGACATTGGACACTTGATTGAGATTCATGCCTACCTGACGGCCAAGATCCGACCGGATGACGCCGAGAATCTGTACCTGCAGTCCACCACGGGCTCCGAGGTCGATGCCATCACGGGTTTGCGGTCCATGGTCAATTATGGCCGTCCACCTTGGGACGACATCTTTCAATCTGCTGCCAAGCTCCATCCAGCAACCGACGTCGGCGTCTTCTTCTGCGGGCCCAAGCCGCTTGGCCATACGTTACACATCAAGTGCAACGAATTTAGCACAACCGGCCCAGAGGGAACGCGCTTCGTCTTTGGCAAGGAAAACTTTTAGCGCTAGTCTTTCGGAATGCCAATTTCATAGCCAAGAATCACTTCTGTCGACGTGCCATCCCAGCCTCGATTGCCACTTGTAGAGAAGGCGTAGCGGCAGCTGTCGTCGACATAGAATTGTGAGATGATACCGCCATGGTGGCCAGGCACAATCAAGAAAGGCATGCCTTTGGTCGTTGGCGAGGAGTGGAGATCGTAAAGTCGCACATTGTCATAAGAAGCACTGCAGGTTAGCGAGAATTCCTGGGAAAGCTGAGAAAAAGGGTCTTACCAGAGCAGCGATCGATTGTTTGGCAGGGCTTGAACACACGAGACGGGACCACTGTTATTCGGCAGCTTGATGACCCGTCGTCCGCATCGTGCACTGCCGAGTTCAGCGCCAAAATTGCCCTTGCGCATGCTGAATTCCTCGACGGTCCCGTTTCGTCTACCGCAGTAGAAGAACTCACCGTCATGCGAAAAACAAGCCGACAAGCACCAGGGTGGTGTGCCGCGTGGCACAGGTATCCGTGTGATGGGATCCTGCCGCCGTCGGTCCCAAAGCGACATGGTGCCATCGACGCAGGCAGTCAAAAAAATCTGATCGGGTCCGTTGTCAATGACGGTGTTGCTCGCTGTTTCTGTAGGTTGCTCGATTTCCTCCTTGACAGTGGGCGCCTCAGTCGCCGCGTCTGCAGGCTTCGGCGGATCAGCAGTGGGTAGAATGGGATCAACATCTTCATCATCATCAAACAGCGGGTCGAAAGAATTGGTCGACGCCGGGCTGTGTCGCGCTTGTCGGCTCGGCAAGTCCAGGTCTAAGTCGACATCCTGCGTCTCGTCCTCCTCTTGCTGCTGAGCGCGCTCGTTTGCTTCAAGAACCGCCTCATCCATGAAAACAGACTCATCCAGTTCTGCTGCATTTAAATTGCGCAGAGCGATCGCGGCGACCTGACCCGTGACGGCGTTGCCGGCTGTGAAAGTCCGTCGAACGCGACCCGTCTCGAGATCCCAATCAAGGACTTTTTTATCCCAAGACCCGCTCAGCAAACTACGATTGTCTGACGAAAGTTGCAAGACAGAGACGGGTCTTGTATGACCACGCAAGACGTGCAAAATCCGGCCTTCCTCGACCCTGACAGATTGAAGGTTGATGGCACCTGACTGCAGACCAGACAACATCCAGAGCGCCTCACTGTGAACAGCTAGGCAATGAATCGGCGATAGCTGTTTTCCCTGGATTTGTGAAGATGGCTTGTCTAGTAGCTGCGCATCAGCCGATTCAGGAATGTCTTCATTCTCCCAGTAGGACAGCAGTACGCCGGATTTCTGGACGCTGTCGACAAACGGATGGCGCTGGGCAACTGTCAAGGGAATCTTGCCCGTGACTGTCTGATGGAAATCATATTTGCGCACATAGCCATCTTGACCGCCTGTGAAGAACCAGCGCAGATTGCGCGTGGTGACAACGCAATTGACCTGGGTCGCTTGCGGCGCCGCCATGGTTGGTACAAAATCATACCATGAGCATTCGGTTGCACCAGGCTGTATATAGACGGATGATCGATTGCTAGAGGCTGCATGCGCATTAGACGGCTGAGCAGGCGCCTCTTCTGTTTCACCTTCCTCGTCGTCTGCGTCGTCGTTCTCACCGCCTGGTGAGCGCGAAGACCGCATTGAACGCGATCTGCCGACAGATTCGTCGTCCATATTGTCATCCGAGTCATTTTCAGAGCCTGCACCAGCGTCCATGTCTAGTTTACTGTCTTCTTGTTTGCTTTGGTCACCTTCGTCGTCCTCCAGCTGGTCACTGCGATAGTCGAGATCCATAGCCTTAGCTCGGCACGATTATACACAGCAGAAAGCAGCAGATCGATAGCCTTGAATACGCTAGCAGATAGATAAAGCTAGCTTTCAGCCTCTTATAGCAGGCACAGCAACAGGTATCAATAACTCAAGACTATACGCTCGGTCTAGCGCATGCAGGCACGCGCTATGGGTTGCCCACGCCCAATTTCACCCTAACCCTAGAAGCACCACCACCGCGCGACATCATTGCTTCATCCACCCGCCAAGCGCTGTAGCACAGGAAAGCGCCATGTCGCTCACAGAATACTGCACACCGTATGCGTCCTTCTTTGGGTTCGCAGGTGTTGCTGCTGCTGTATGTGCTCTACCGTGAAAGCTGAACGGCTTGCTAATCTCTAGATGATCTTTTCTTGTACGATGACCATGCTTCTTCATCCGAAGCGTTTACAAAATCGCTCGAATGTATGGCTAACATGATAGCGCTCGGTGCGGCATATGGTACTGCCAAGGCGGGCATCGGTATCGCCGGTATTGGTCAATTCAATCCGTCACTCATCATGAAGTCGTTGATTCCTGTGGTCATGTCTGGTATCATTGCCGTCTATGGCCTCGTAATGGCAGTCTTGATTTCAGGTGATCTATCCCCTACCGACAACTACTCCCTGTTTAAGTATGTGCACCCTTTCACAGCGCGTCATGGAGACTAACGCGTTCAGCGGGTTCGTACACCTGGCGGCGGGCACCTGTGTCGGCTTGACTGGCCTAGCGGCTGGCTACACGATCGGCATCGTCGGCGACGCCGGCGTTCGATCGTTCCTTGAACAACCACGAATTTTCGTGTCCATGGTGCTCGTGCTCATTTTCGCAGAAGTGCTCGGTCTCTACGGTCTCATCGTGGGACTCATTCTCAACACAAAGACAACGACAGAGTGCTGAGGATAGCGCAGGGCATGCTTTAAATATGTACGAATGAAAGCCTTCTTTAAAAAGATGTTGATTATTCCCCGAATGACCCCTTGCCCCAAATTGAAGAGAAAGCTGCGATTACATGATAATCTGCGGTGTTTCGACGTTGGCGCCAATCGTCTTGTGCGGCAACACGCTCGAGCCGTTCATGTAGACCTCATCCTTGACAGTGACATCGTCGCCAAGCACGCAAATGTTTTCGAGACGCGACCAGCGACCGAGCACCGAGTGCCAGCCGACGATGGAAGACTTGACCCAGGCGTGATCCTTGACGGTGGCACCATCGAGCAAGACACAGCGCTGCAGCCGGACACCGTCGCCGATACGGACGTTCGGTCCAATGACGACATTGGGTCCAATACGACAGTTTTGGCCGATTGTGGCAGAAGGGTCGACGAGAACGTTGCCGCCGTAGACGTAGCTTTCCTTTGACAACTTGTCGGCTGACCGACGCGCCAGGGAGGTCAAGTAGAGGCAGGTGCCGGAAAGGAAGTCCTTGGGTTGACCGACATCCATCCAGAATCCCTCAAGATCAAACGTGTGCAGCTGGCTATCAGCGACCATGGCCGGGAACGTCTCCTTCTCAATCGAGGTGGGTTTCAACTCGATACGGTCGAGAATAGAGGGGTTGAAGATGTAGATGCCGGCATTGATGCGGTTACCCACAAATTCGACTGGTTTCTCAACGAACCGGTCAATAACGCTCGAGTTTGCCTTGTGGACGACGACACCATACTTGCTCGGCTCGTCGACTTTGGTCACAATGATGGTTCCTTCTGCGCCGTGTGACTTGTGGAAATCGACGAGTTGCTTGAAGGGGTAGTCGCAAATCACGTCTGAATTGAGGACAAAGAATGGTGTGTCGTCCTTGCCGAGAATCTCACCAGCCAACTTCAACGGGCCCGCCGTACCAAGAGGCTCCGTCTCAACACTAAAGGTGATTTTGATGTTGTAGAGCGCCTCGTACTGCTTGAGTGCCGCAACCATAATCTCTGGCCTGTAGTTGACGGCGAGCACAATATCCGTGACACCAGCCTCAGCAAGCGCCTCGACTTGATGCAAGATCATCGGCTTGTTGCCAAACTCGACAAGCGGTTTAGGCAAGGTCAAGGTCAACGGTCGAAGCCGGGTTCCAAAGCCACCGCTAAAGAATCCGTTAGCACTTGTGTCTGTGATGGGCCATCTTCAGGCGGCGACGCGCTGCTTTGATGATCACAAAGCGCGACGTTGCAACATATGAACAAGAGAGACTTACACGAGAATGAGTGCCTTCATGCTATTATGAGAAGTAGAGTCGAGAGTGAGTAAAGGGAGTGTGTGTGTGTGTCCTCTTGGCGTTTGGTGGTGTTTTGGCGCCTCGGTGGTTTTAAGACAGAGACAGGCCAGGCAGAGAAGCTGAAGAAGGAGGCGGGTCAAGGGCGGGTCAGATTGTATGGCTGGACTTGGACTTGGAATACGGCAACGCGAGCTATAGCTAGAGGGCAAAGGATGAGGACTATCTAGGTACCTAGGTACGCCTGCTCACTGACAGTCACTTCGACTCACACCCACATGTCACCCGTCTGTCAAAGGGACCTATCAAGATTCCTAAGTCGCACACGTGACACATGGTCAGTTCACATTCAGATCGCTCATCAAGACATGGCAATTACAACCTTGAAAGAGATGTGAGATTCGTGCTATGGACATGGTGAAAAGGCAGTCGCTCTATATGCGAACACAGACGCGTGCTATGCCTGTGCGACGTGTACCTTGCCCTTCCAAAGAAGCGCTTGTATACATATCAACACGATCGTGCTCACGGAGAAGGAAGAGAAGATGCAAAAGAAAGATCAAAAGAGATCAGCAACGCCGTCGCGAATGCAAATGAGATGCATAGCACCGACCAGGTGATATGTTGCTCACGCAGCATGAACAGATGTGATGCTTGCAGTCAAATCTGGCAGTCTTGCGCGGCGATGCTGGACAATGGCAGTCGAGACACGTTGAAAGTCATCCACGCGCTCGTCTCGAAGCCTTTTGAGCAGATCGCGCAAAGACTCGCGATACGCTTGTTTCTCGGCGATACTTTCAAACACAGCTGGTGTGGCGGAGGTTAACTCCACGAGAATCTCGTCATCTAGGGAAAACAACACGTTAGCATCTGTGCCTGCAGCGGGTTTTCCTCATTCGCTCTAGGTTGCTTCTTGCGACTCGCAACGTCCTCAAACTCAACCATCGACCGGCAAAAGGAGAAGGTGAAAGGGCAAAAGAAGGTGGCCAGGTAGTAGAAAGAGGAAAGAGAAAGGAGGCTCAACCTGTCATGGTCACTTTTGAAAAGTGTTGCCTTGTGCATTTCGCATCCGCGCAGCGTTCACCAAGGCTCTCAGTCTCGCAAAACATCTGATCGCTCTTGATCTTGTGAAAGTAAGTCTTGGAGCGATAGGAGCTCTGCACAGTCCGAGAGAATTCTTGGTGAAACTTGTAGGCCTTGAAGATGTGTAGCGGGGAAGTGTAGATGGGTGGCGGTCCTGTCTCTTCGCTAGGCTGTGGCAAGGTCACTGAAGCGCTTTCAGGCCGAACATCCGGCAGCGACTCGAGCTGATGCGGGATACCAGCCTGTCGAGCCTGTACAGCTAGATCGGTACCTTGCCCGTTCGTATGCGCGTCTGTAGTCTGAAAATCAGTCATGTCATCGTTTTTGTCGACTGGCGAGGGCGGCTTCACCGCGACAGGGTTCAGATCTAGCATCACGGCGGCCGCCTTGCCTGTATTCGCTTTAGCAGAGTCGAGCTTTCGCAACTTGCTAGGTGGCGGCACATGATGCAATGAGGCATAAGAGACAGTCGCTCGTGGATCCTGCGACCCATTCGACACTGGCCGACGCTTCTCCTCCTCCGCCTGCGCCTGCCGAATCGCTGCTTCCTCCGTCAAGTTTGGCGAATTTGAAAAGACTTCTGCGAGATCCGGTACACGCTGCGCAGGCAAGTTCGCCGCAACCGCTGATCCAGCCTTTCTAGCACGCTTGGCGCGACGCGCATCCTTCTTGGCTTGTCGAAGCGCCCGTGCCGCTGATTCAGGTCCCTCACTGTGACTCGCTGCGACGCGACCTGGCAAGATCTGCGCCATCGACGCATTCTGTAAAGCTTGGGCGGCTTGAGCGGCACTCTGCGCTGATGCCACCTGCTCCCTTAGAGCCGCCCGTTTCTGAACGAGCTGATCAATCTTGTGTTGCAAATCGACTTGGACTTGCTGTGACGAAGAAATGACTTGATCAATCTCATTGCGCTGTTGCGACACACCGGCGGCGCGCAACTCGAATGCTTCCATCTCAAGACGCAGTTGCTCCATCTGTGCTTTGAACCCGGCCAGCTGTTGAACAGCCTGTGATTCTTCCTGGGCAAGCCCAGCACGACGCTCGTGTAACGCCTCATTCTTGCTTTGGAGAATACTGAGTGTACGTTGTTGCATGTAGATGGTGCGATCATTCTCGTCTTGCTGGAGTTTGACTTTTTGTAGGTGCTCCTCGCTCGCTGCCAAGACGACGGCAGGGTCAAGGACAGGCAACGCCGGTTGAGCAGGGGGGAAGGGCACTGCATTCACCACCCAAGGCGCAACAGGGATCTCTGACAAGGGCGTAGCCGCGCGCGTGTTGCGATGAGCCTCAGGTGCCGTCGCAGGGCGTTCAGCTTGACTGCTGTATCCATTCTGCATCTGCGAAGCTTGTCGTTTACGCTGCAGTTGAAGCTGGGATACTTGACCAATTTTGAGCATGGCCTGAGCGATGTCTGGCAGAGCTGCACCGATTGGCGGTATGGTCTGCGGGTGTACTTGAGGTTGAGGCTGAGGCTGTGATTGCGGCGCTGGCCGTTGCTGAGCTTGTGGTGAGTCTTGCAGGTGCTGCTGCACTTGCTGATGCGGACGCGGCGACGTCTTTCGACTTGTCGATGGTGAAGGCGCTTTTGATTGAGCTCGCGTCGACAGGTTGGATGTCGAGGCGCGTTCGAGTGCTTGCTGTTCCTTCTCGCGAATCAGTGCCGTTGCCCGTGCAATCTCAGCCTCCATCGTCTTGAGCCGTTGATCTGCTTGACTGCGGCTGACTTGCGCCGCTGCTGCTTTTGCTTGCTTTGCTTCCGCCGCCTCTTCCTCTGCATCTGACGCATCACTGTCCAACTCAATAACTAAAGCTGCATGCCGCTGTTTCCCAAGCTTGCGTCCCTTTGCCGGCTTAGTCTCTTCGATAAGCGTCAAGCGCGGCGTCCCCTCAAAGTTCGTTGATTCGTTGCTGGCATTTGAGTCGGGCGCAAAGAGCTCTGGCGTCCGAATGCGCGGCATCGACATGAGTGCGTCGATATCGACCGTCGTATTCGACCAGGCTGGCATTGGCACAGGTGGATACCATGGCTGTGGCGGGAACGCTGGCATCGGCACGGGCACCGTCTCCCGTGATGCGAAGGGAGTCGGTCGTGGCGCTGAGGACGCTGCCGGTTGTTGGACTTGCAGCGGCTCTGCATCCAAAATCTCACCATCTTCGACCTCCCCGTCTTCTTCTTCCTCTTCAACGTCGTCTTCATCATATTCCTCTTCTTCATAGTCTTCATAGTCTTCTTCTCCCTGCTCATCCGGCTCTTCTATGTCATCTTCCTGCTCACGTTTGCGCTTGAGTGAATCTAGCAGACGCTGCCTGAGCACATCTGCTGCCTCCATCTGCGCTCTCTCTGTTCTACAGTAGTGATTCTGGCAGGGACCTGGTTGCGCTTGACCTGTTTGATCTTTTTGAGTCTTCCAGGTTAGATTTGTGCTGTGGTTGGGAGGCGCTTTCTTCAACAGGGCGAAGGCAAGCAACGACACACAAACCGAATCAGCTGAATCGATAGCGACCACCAACAAACAACAAACAAAACACGCGACCAGCAGCAATTAGACGCGCACTGATCGCAGCGACGACCATTAATAGTAGTGTGGATGCATGCTCAATAACCAGGCAGCGATCATAAAGCATGTCACGGCAAATCGCCTCGCCGGGCGCATCCAGGCGATCGCACAAGCTCAATCGCTCAGTCGGCTCCTTTTCGCCATCTTTCATCAAGCTCACAGCCGAACAATCCAAGGGCGATCTAGCCGCAGAAGCTGAATTTGGCGAACGGCGCTGGGTCTGGGTGAAGGATGCAAAGAATGGCTACCTGAAAGCTTGGGTGGTGACCGAAGAAGGCGACATCTTGAACGTGCGGTGTACAGACGAGACGGTAAAGCTGACCACGGGCTGTTCATGCGCTAACGCTAGGACAAATGTGTCAAAGTCTCAGAGACAGACAAGGTCAATCCGCCCAAATTTGACAAGGTGCACGACATGGCGTCACTTACCTATCTGAATGAGCCATCCGTCGCCTTCAACCTACAGTCCCGTTTCCAGGCGGATGCCATCTATACCTATTCGGGGCTCTTTCTCGTCGCCGTCAACCCTTACAAGCGGCTGCCCATCTACAATCAAGACAGCATCGATCACTACAAGAACAAGTCGCGCGACGAGTCTCGGCCCCATGTCTTTGCCACCTCGCACACGGCCTATCGCAACATGATGGAGATGCGCGAGAATCAAGCCATTCTTGTCACCGGTGAATCGGGCGCAGGTAAGACAGAAACAACCAAAAAAGTTATTCAATACCTTGCCGCCATCGCACAGTCGCCTGCCGACCAAAGGAAGCGGGATAACAACCTCGAAGAACAGATTCTGCGTGCCAATCCAATTCTCGAAGCCTTTGGTAATGCGCAGACTGTTCGCAACGATAATTCATCTCGCTTTGGCAAGTTTATTCGCATACACTTTAATGAGCACGGCTTCATCACGGGTGCCAACATCAATTGGTTTTTGCTTGAAAAGTCCAGAGTCACGCAGCAAGCAGCTGGAGAGCGCAACTACCACATCTTTTATCAGCTTCTCGCTGGCGCGCCACAAAGCCTGAAGGAGAGGCTCCTGCTGACAGGCGGCGTGCAAGATTATGAATACCTCAAGCACGGACGCGCCGCCATCCCCGGCGTGTCGGACAAGTACATGTTTGACGATCTCTTGGGCAGCTTTCAAGTAATGGGCATCAATGAAGAAGCGCAGCTGTCATTCTTCAAGGTCATTGCGGCGATTCTGCATATCGGTAACCTGACTGTCGCCGCAGACCGCGCCGATCAAGCTCGACTTCCGGATTTAACGCAGGCGGAGAAGCTTTGCCATTTGCTTGGCATACCTGTCAAGGACTTTGTCAAAGCACTCCTGACGCCACGGGTCAAGGCCGGCCGTGAGGTGGTGACACAGGCACGCACAGCCGATCAAGTTCGCGCAAGTCTTGCAGCTCTAGCACGAGCTCTCTACGAACGCACCTTTGGCGCTCTCGTGGATCGTCTCAACTTGGCCCTAGGCAACGCAGGTGGCCTCCTTGCACATGACCAATTCATCGGTGTGCTCGATATGGCTGGTTTCGAAATCTTCAAGCACAACAGTTTCGAGCAGCTCTGCATCAACTACACGAATGAGAAGCTGCAGCAGTTTTTCAATCACCACATGTTTGTGCTCGAGCAGGAAGAATACGCGCGAGAGCAGATTGACTGGAAGTTTGTTGACTTTGGGCTTGATCTACAGCCGACCATTGAGCTCATTGAAAAGTCGAATGTACGCTTTCCTGTCTCTTCCTTGACTAACGGTAGCCTATTGGTATTCTCAGCTGCCTCGACGAAGAGTGTGTCATGCCCAAGGCAACCAACAAGACTTTCACAGAAAAGCTGCATCAACTCTGGGGCAAAGACTCTTCCAAATATCGACCGGCCAAGTTTGCAGGTGACGGCTTTGTTCTCACCCACTATGCCGCCGATGTCGAATACAACACTGCCGGCTGGCTCGAAAAGAACAAGGACCCGCTCAACGAGAATGTCAGTGTCCTGCTTGCCGCCTCTTCAGATGGATTTCTTGCCGCCCTCTTTGACGACGGCGACGAGGCCAGCGGTCGTGTCAAAAAGGGCTTGTTCAGGACTGTTGCGCAACGACACAAGGAGCAATTAGCAGCGCTCATGACACAGCTCAACGCCACGCAACCGCATTTCATTCGATGCATCATTCCCAACCACGAAAAAAGTCCTCGGCTATTTGATTTCAGCCTCGTGTTGGATCAGCTGCGCTGCAACGGTGTCCTTGAGGGTATCCGAATTGCGCGAACAGGTTTTCCAAATCGACTCTCCTTTTCGGAATTCAGACAACGCTACGGTCTCCTTGGCCCAGTCATGCCGTCTGGATACATTGAAGGCGCCAAGGCCTGCAAACTAATCCTGGAGTCGCTCGATATGGACCCAACCTACTTCAAGATTGGTCTCAGTAAAGTCTTTTTCCGAGCAGGCGTGCTCGCCGAATTGGAAGAATCCCGTGAGGCAGCCTTGAAGCAACTCATCTGTCAAATCCAAGGTCGAGCGCGCGGCTACGCCGTACGTCGGCTCACGAATAAGCGTCTGCAGCGGAAAGGCGCCGGCGATTTGCTCAAGCGCGATTTCCGCACCTATCTGCAGCTGGCGGAATCGCCCTGGTGGCAGCTGTTTGTCAAGATGAAGCCGGTCTTGACGGCAACGCGGTCTGATAGGGAAATGCGCATGCGCAGTCAAGAGATTGTCAAATTGGAAGCGCTTGCCAAGGAAAAAGAAGCGGCGTCACTGAAGGCTTTGGAGAGCATGCGACAGGCAGAGGCAACTAAAAAACAACTTGAAGAGGCGCTCGCTGCTGAACGTCTCACAGCTGAGGATAAAGATGCCTTGTACGAACGAAGTCGAGAGCGCGAGGCGGCGCTACAAGAAGAGCTTGACCTGGCCATGGAAGATGTCGATGCGCTCGAAGCTCGATGTGATCAATTGATGCAAGTCAAAGCCGGGCTTGAGCAACAAATGGAAGGCTTGCGGGGTGACTTTGATCAAGGTGCTGCCATGACGGAGCGATTACTGGGTGAAAAAACGGTATTGCAAAAACTTTTCGAGGAGCTCGAACTGAAGCTACAGTCGACGACAAGCAAAGAAGCCGAACTGGAGACGGCCCGGGCTGATAAAGAGGCTGTGATTGCGGATCTCAAGGCGCATGTCAAGGCGAATGCGTCTGCCTTGGAAGTCGTCAAGCGAGAGCATCAGAATGAGATGTCCAAGCTACAGGACCAGCTGGATGCTAGCGTCAAAACCCAGGCACAAGCACAACGCGATCTCTCAGCCGCCCAAGTTGCCAAGCAGGCCACTTTGCAACAACTAGACGAGCTCGTCAAATCAGTGTCTGCCAATGAGGCACTTCTGAGCAAGAAGGACAAGGAGCTTGCTGCATTGAGTACGGTTGCCCAACGCAAGGTGGCAGAGCACGACAAACTTCTCGCTGAGCTGAGCAGTGCTCGACTGCAAAGCAGCTCTCAAGCTGCAACACTTGCTGCGTTACAAGCTGATCTGGAGGCGAATAAGGCTGCACAGATGCGTTTGCAGTCCGAGATGGCAGGCATGCGGCAGCAAGTGGCTAAATCAGAGGAGATGAAGGCGCTCGAAGCCAAAGTCTTTTCGGCACAGTCTGATCTAGAAAAGGCCCAGCTGGCGCAAAAGAAGGAGGCGCTGCAGCAACGCGCAACACTCGAAGCCAAAGCTCGGGAAGCTGAGACGCATCGCCTCGCTGTTCAGCGTCTGGAAGTCATCAACGCTAACCTGATCAAGCAAATGGCCAAGAGTCAGCAAGAATTGCTTGAAAAGGGAAAACTCCTCAAAGCACTGCAAGATTCCAAGAATGCTCTCGAGTTGCAGCGCAGTCAATTGCAGAATCGACTGAACGGTGCAGAGACCGTCAGTAGCTCTGTTGAACATGTTCAACTCAATCTCAAACGCGAGCTTGCGGAAGCGCAACAATTAGCACGCACCTCGCAAGCTCGAGCAGCCCAGGTCGATGTTGACAAAGAACGTTACAGGCGCGAAGTGCTTGACCTCAAGGCTAGATTGGATGAACTAGTGCTCCAGCGCAAGTCTGGCGAGGCTAAACTGCAAACACATTCAGCCCAGCACGCTGAGCTGACTGGCAAACTACAAGACGCTGAACGCCAGCGCGATGCCTTCAAGACCGATCTCGAGCGTAAGCAAGCGCGCCTCACGCAGCTAGATCGTCTCGACGAGCAACTCGTCTCTACTCAAGTGCGCGACGCTCTGCGAGAAAAGGACGCAGCAGAAGTCGCCCTCGGTAAAATGCAACGCGAGTTTACAAACTTGGAACACGAGCTGGTGAACTTGCAAAGTGTCAAGACGCGCTTCGCGAAGGAACTCGCTGATCTCAGTCACGAGCTTGAGCGCGAGCATCAGCTCGCCAAGAGCGCTGAGCGGATGACGACAAAGCTTCAGCTTCAGCTGAAGGAGTCAAGGGAGCAACTTGAGGGGGAGCGGCAAGCAAAGTCATCAGCGCAAGCGCAAGCGCGGCAAGCTCAACAGGCTCTTGATACCATTAGTGCTGAGCTGAAGGAGCGCACGGATCAAGTCATCTCTCTCTATCGTGCTGTTAGCGACACCGACCAGCTCCCGACTAACTGGGCTGGCTACAAGACCAAGGTGGCTGATGCCGTCAACCTGGCCAAGAAGCTACAGGCAGCCACACAAGGGCAAAAGCTCGCCGAGGCAAGCCGACATGCGCTTGAGCAGCAGCTCGTCGAAGTCAGGAAGAAGCACAAGGAGCTCGAATCATTTGACAAGCACCACAGTCTGACCCGGCTGCACGAGAGCGTCTCCACGCTCGAGATTCCGCAATCACCCAAAAGACCCTCGTCTGCGCCTTGGACACCGCCTGTCATGGGCCAGGTGAGTCCCAGCCGAAGCCGCACTAATACATTGGCTCGCAACTTTGAGAACATTCTGCCGCTACAACCAGCCAGTCCAAGCCATGCAAATGAGGCTCGAAAAGGTCAAAGCGAGATTGAGACCTTACGTCGACAGCTGTCTGCGCTTGAGGCTGAGAAGAATCAGCTTCTAAAGTTGCAATCTGCCGGTGAGTCTGTCGACCCGATCGCCATTAGCAAGCTGCAGCGCGAGAACAAGCGTTTACATGAGCTCTTGGATGATCATGCCGACCAGATTGACGCCATGGAAACGTCTCAACGGGACGATCGCGCGTTCCTCAAGAATCTCCAAAGCAAGTCGATGCAGGAGATTGAGCAAACTTTTACAACGCTCGCAGACGAGCGCGTTTCTATGACAAAGTCTCAAGAGAAACTCTTGAAGGAGCTGAAGAGTGCCAGAGACAGTATCGAGGCAGTGATTTCCAGCAAAGCCGATTTGGCGCGCACAATGGAAGCTCTGAAGGTGGACATGGAACAGCAAATTGCGCTGCGAGAGCAAGCCGATTTGCTGACAGCCCAGATTGAGAATGAGCTCAGTGACGTGACGCTCAAATTCGAGACAGAGTCGCTCCGTACAAAAGAGCTCGAACAATCGGTGCAGGTCTTTCGCCAACGTGCCGAAGAGTACTATGGCCGCTTGGAGCAAGCAGAGGTGACTGTGCTCAAGGCTGCACGCGCTGAGCAATTTGCAAAGAAGCAATGGCAAGATGCAGAAGAAGCGCTCAAGGCTGCAGCCAAAGACCGCCTCGCTCAAGACAAATTTATTGCAGGTCTTCAAAAACAGGTCTCGGAGCTCGATGAGCGACTCGAGGAGCATCAGCATGAATTGAGTGAAACAATGGCACAGCGTGCGCGTCTGCAGCAAGAGGTTGCTCAGCATCGCTCGATGCGCTCTGTTGAATTGGAAGAGCGAGATGTGTCTGCTGAACAGACGCGCAAAGCATACGGTCGCGAGCTATCGGCGCTGTCATCAGAGCTCGAGACGGAGCGCCTCCGTGCCCTCACGCTCATCGAAGAAAACAAGGGCATGCGTGGTACGCTTGAGGAACTGCAGGTCAAGGCCGCCGAGGATGCCCTGACGGCCTCTTCGCTGCTCAAGGAAAAGCAGCGAGCGGAGAACAAGTTGTCCGACTTGAGCAAAGCGTACGAGGAGAGTAGTGCAGCGCAACGTGAGGCGCAGACGCGCATTGTCAGCATCTTATCTGAGCTCCGCTCTCTTCGCGCTGCCAAAGACGATGCCGAGTTGGAGACGAAGCAGCTGCTTGGCGACAAGAAGCAACTCGAGCATCGGATCCGAGACTTGCAGCAGTCGCTTCAGAGCTCGCAGACTCAGCCGAAAGCAGCAGCACAAGACAGACATGCCACATTTGAAAAGGAGGATCTGCTGGCGGCTTTAACTGAGCGTACTTCTCGAGCCGATGCTGCTGCCACTGAAGCTCAGCGTGAAGTCATGCAAGCAAGAGAAGCAAATGTCCAGCTTCATCGTCAAAAGACGGCGCTTGAGAACGAAAAGAAGGAGTTGCAACTCAAGCTTGTTGACTTTGAGACGCGGGCGTTTGCGAATGCGCCACCGGACAGAGCATTCCTGGCAAAACGTGTGCAAGCGCTCGAGGAGGAATTGGCACAGCAAGCCAAACTCAAGACGGAAGAATCGCGTGCGGTGCGATCAACCGAGCGGACCGTCAAAAGTCTCGAGGTGGCGCTTCAACAAAAGACGTTGGCAGAGCAGATGCTCTCCGAGCAAGCGAGTAAAGCCGAGAATAAGCTGCATGCATTGCAGCAAGATCTCGAAAGCCTTCGCGATTCGGATGCCGCGCACCAGTTGAGGGCCAAGAGAGCTGAGAGAGAGGCGACGGATCAGCGGGAACGTGCGCTTCGAGCAGAGAAGGAGCTTGAACGCCTGCGCTCACGCGATGAAACGGCGAAATTGATGTCAAGGCAGAATACAATGGCTTCGGGCATGGGATATCGGCATTCCATTGCGGCAAGGACATCACAGGGTAAATAAGCATGAAGTAGGCATTTAAATTTGAGTCGGTAGTCTAGGTTTTAGAAGGGCTTGCGTTGGACCATCTAATGGAATGCTTCCGTCAAGTCATCTTGAGGGACGTAGCCGGTTCGCTTCGAGTCATTCTCTTCGGCCCAGTCCATCTGACCGGCATCGAGCGTCAATTGCAAGAAGGCCAGAAAGCTGTCAAACCCCAACGAAAGATTCTCCATATTCTTCTTGCTCTCCTCCGTTGAAACAGTTTGCACGGTGTAGCCGGCACGTTCTAGAATCTGTCGCGGTGTCTCGATACGGGAAGCAACGCGGATCAGGGTGTTGCTGCGCAACGCTGCCTCGGACCAATTCTTAAAGGTGGCTGCGACAAACTTGCCAATCTCGCGCTCGCTCGTAGCTGCAAATGGTGTATTGCCCTCGCCAACGACGGTGGCCGTCTTGGTCTTCTTGTCGGCTTGTAAGATCCACGGCAAGAAGCTGCCAAAAGCACCTGTAGCAAATTGCAAGTAGTGGAGACCCAATTGGTTGAGCAATTCAGGGACAACTGTTTTGCCGTGCACAAAAGGATGCAATTTGACGGGCGCATCTGGCTTCGTGTAGCGTGCATAGTCAACGCCAAAGTCGTTTGGTACAAAAATCTGAACGCCTGCTTTGGCGGCAGCGCGAGCAAGCTTTTCCTGCACATCGCTTTGGAGACTTTCTTGGCCCATGGCGTTGATGACGACCTGTTGGCCCTGGAGGACTTTAGTCAGGGACTCTTCAGATCCATAGTCTGCAAGACCGACGGTAGCACCGGCCTGCTGCAGCGCGTCTGTGTTGGAACCGGAGCGTGTGAGAACTTTGACTTGAAAGCCTTCTTCGAGGAGAGCACGCGTGATGTGGCTGCCGAGGTTGCCGTTGCCGCCGGCGATTGCAAAGGAGGTAAAGGCAGGCATTGTGTTTGCAGAGCTTGGTCAAGAGAGACGATTGATGCATCAAGGATGCGAGAGCGGTCGTCTTGCTTTATAGCAGCGGCATGGATCCGATCGCGCCATCATGAGAACCTCTAACGTTGCATAGCAATTTGTCATCCCCTGAATGAGTTGGGTGGTCATGGCAGCCTGGATTTGTCATGGTCACGCCGACGATTGTTTCAATGCACGTGATGCACGTGCCTTCCTCAAATTCTGGAGATGGATTCACAGACAAAGTCCCAGGAGAACCTAGCTCTAGATCTATGAGACCGGTAGCTATTGCTCGTCTCAATCGACCGTAACATGGTCCACCGCCTCAAAGTGTCTGAAGAAACCCTCAAAGTACCGCACACCCAAGCCGGGATCATCTCTTCCCGTGGTAGCACGAATACTGTGCATGGCCAACTGTGGAATCCCGATATCAATCGCACGCATGCCAGTCGCCTTGGAAAGCATAGGTCCAATCGTGCCGCCTGATCGAGAATCGTTTCGAATTTGGAAGAGCTGCAAAGGAACACCTGTCTTTTTAGCAATTTGCTGAGCAATGGCTTTGGAGGGTGCATCGGTCGTCATATGACCGTTCGGGTCACAACTGATGACGGGTCCGACATTGAGACGCGGCGCCATATTGAGTTCATAAGCGCCTGCAAACTAGAATGATGTTAGCATCAGTCCAAAGCCGTACTACAGCGTCTGCAAAGGTGAAGAAAACGCACGTTTGGATTGACGGCGTGAATGACCTGTAGAAAAAATAGTGTGTCAGCTTACGTTTGGGTTTAGAGCATGTTTTACGTCGGCCGAGATGAAGAAACTGCGTGCAAACGTCATGGCGAGCAAGTCACCAGCTGATTGCTTGCTCTTGTTGAGAACGCCAATGATGCGTTCGATGGTGATGGGAATCGTGTTGCCGGCGGCACCTTGACGCAAGCCCGAGCCGATTTCTTCGTCATCAGCGAGGTAGACCATGTGGATACAGTTGGAGGTTGACAGAAAAGCGGCATCGCCTGTCGCGTTCAGAAGCGCTTCCATGGCTGCATACGAGCACAACTTGTCGTCACAGCGCGGCACACTCAACAAATCGCCATCCAAGCCGAAACGTTGCGCGGGCTGGTGGTCAAACAGCTCGAGTTCGAGATCGGCAATCTGTTGCACTTGGATACCGAGCTGTCGCGCAACGGCGGCCAAGACGCGCGGCGCATGGTTTTGCGTTGGTTCATTGATCGGTGCCTGTGTGGACAACGCATTGAACTGAGCCTCGAGAGATGCAGCCGCCGCCTCGCTCTGCTTGTCAAAGCCAATGATGGGCGTCATTTGCGTCTCTGGGTTAAAAGGCGGATTGGCCGGTGCACCGAAATGCGGCGCGAGGGTTGGGATTTTGGCAACAGGATGAGGCAAGCGAACGAGCTGCTGCGCAATGGCGCCCGTCTTGGGATCCGTCACGAGGACACGACCTGCGAGACCGAGATCACGGTCCCACCAGGTCATGTTGCCACCGCCTGCATAAGGCGACACACCTAATTGCAGATAACCCAAGCTTGATTTCTTTGAGACCGGCTTGAGACGCAAGGTGAGGGCGTCAATGTGGCTGCCAATCAGGGCGATGCCATTGCCAGGCTTAAAATTACCGCCCAGGGCAAACGCGACGAGCGAAGAGCCGTTGCGCGTGAGGTAGTATTGACCATTGGGTTTGAGGACGTCCTGCCACGCGTCGCGCTCAGAGAGATGGACGTAGCCGGCGCGTTCGAGACGTCGGGCGTAGTGTGCGACGGCGTGAAAGACGGTGGGGGAGTCGTTGAGAAAGTCGCAAAAGCCGGTGCTGTAGTTGGGTGGCGCCGTGGATGCGTCGCTGCTGAAAGAAGACTTGCTGCTTGCTTTCGAGTCGGTGGGACTCTGTGGAACCTGCTGTTTGATGCGCATGGCTGTCTGCTGCTCACGCTGAGGGGAAGGTAGCTGGATGTGGAGCGGAAAGAGGTGGGAGATATGCGTGTCGTCAGCCTAAATCATCAGATGGAACACGGAGATACGGCGATGCTGTGGAACGTCTTGCTATTTACCTACCGAGAAGCCTGATCTACAAGTGGACAAGTATCAAGCAGCTCGTGATAGGACTAATACGGACCCATGAGAGATGTGGGCATAGTCATTGATGCAAACGGGTCGGGGACTTTACTACGTACCCAGGCTAGGTCTACGTATCTATAGCTACTCGGTCCAGGCCTAGGAGCTCACTTCATTTGCCTGGTCCCACTATGAGCACAAGCCGACATAGATCAAGCAGTAGACTGGCATTGAATGACAAACATGTGTCTGTGTAGCAACAACGCAGTATGCGATCGCCCGGCACTCGTAACGGCTGAGAGCAGCTGATGCCATGCCGAGTGCTTATCGCCAGGGGTGTCTTGTGTTTGTGCGCTATGATCATGAGGCTATTCCGAGGTAGTATCAGTCAAGCAAGTGTCTCTTCATTGTCCCTGCTGCACTCTCCCTCACGTGTCTCTTATTCGCGTCTCGTGTGGGAAGATATTTATAGCGCGCGCGAGAAGAACCTGGGAAGAGGAAAGGAGAAGCAAACAGAGCAGAGGAACTAGCGTGTATTGATTGATTGATACAGTAGTAGACCTACAGTAGTAGAGAAGGAGAGAGAGGGATCATGTCCTCAGGCCGCGACGATACACAGAAGCTCCTCCATCGCTCCACCTCAGACCTCATGGACACAGACCACTCCGCTCCCGCCACCCCGACCACCACCCGCAACGGACAGATACCTGCTGCAGCAACAGCACAACCTCAGCCAGCCGTCGCGCCTCCTCTTGCACGTAAACCCAGTCTCTTCCGCAGCTTGACCGCCGCTTCAGGCCTCGGACGCGTCCTTCACAGCGAAGGCCATCACACCGCCGCTCTCAAGGACAAAGACGCGTCTGCCAACAACACGGCAGGCGCATCTGCTGGCCTGAAGGGTAATCTCGGCAGTATCCGTCGCCGACCGCATCTCGGTTCCATCCGTCAACGTCTCTCCGGCGTCTTTAGCTCACCGGACACGCCGCGCATCAAGAAGGAAGAGCAAGACGGTGATGAGGATTTCTATTATCGACCGGTGCCGTTCTCGATGACGGCAGGCGAGACGCGCACGCTCTATCTGATTCGCAATGTCGATGAACGCGTCGAGGTGCGGGATGGTGACAAGGTGCATGTCCTCTATTCGACCAACTTGCCTGGCAAAGCCGACAAGCGCCATCCACCTGAAGCAGTCGTGATTGAAAGTACCGAGCACGACCCTTCGAAAGCACGCTCGCCAGTCCTCATCTACAAACACAAAGGTGAGGTCGTCTGTCAAATCAAAGGCTTGACACCGATTCAGTTTTATAAGGGTAAACCGGATTGTGTTCTCAAGGTGGATTGCTTTGAGACGAGTCAGGTTGTGCGACCGGGTTTACAGGCTGGTGCCAGTACACACAACGGACGCGCCCTGTCCAACCTGAGTGTCAATGCGACGCCGGTCACTCCAGAGCCAGCTCATTCGAAACGCGCACAGGCAACCGCTTCATCCAGCGCAACCGCCGTCGACGCACCCGGTTCCACCCAATCCCTCAAATACGCTTGGAAACACACTTCTGTCTACGGTAAAGGCGGTCTCAAACTCGTCGACCTCCTCGATGGTGAAGTGCTTGCTTACTATGAACCCTTGCGCGCCCATGGCCGATCCTTCGCACGGATTCAGTTGCAAGGCAGTGGCTTGCATGCCATGAAACTCGTGATTGCGACGAGTCTCGCAGTTCGTGCCAAGAACCTCTTGGCTGAATCGGATGAACAAGCGGCACAGTCTTTTATGAAGCAACATGCAAGGGCGGTGCCGGTACCGGTGGCAGCGCATGTCGCAGCGGCAGCGGCGGCGCGTCAAGCGAGAGAGGACGAGGGCAAGGTGGGTGTACCGCCTGTGCCTGCCATTGCACCACGCTGGACGATGGCGCAACCTGGCAAGCAGCAGAAACAGCAGCAGCAGCAGCAGCAGCAGGAAGAGGCACAGGTCTCGGCGGCCGCTGAGCAGGATCTCTTCAGTGTGCAACCTGCTGTCGCGAGGACTTAGACTCTGTTGTCTGTTTAGACGTTTCTTCTTTTCCGTCTCTTTTCTTCTTTTTCTTCTTCTTCTCTTCTTCTTCCCAGTGTTTTCGTATACCTGCGACGATGTTATAGATCCCCTTAGTCCATTGAGTGATTCCTCATCGATCCATGGATCCATGGATGGCTCCTGAATGCATCAACCATCTCGCGATTGAGCTTCCTCCTAGGCAATCTTAATTCTGCAAACGCCAAGCAACAAACACGCCCCCATCCAGTAAGCCACGACGCTATCTTCAAGAGCGTGTCCTTCTCTCTAGTCTACAAGAGCACGATAAGATGGTCTTTGTCAATGCGATGCAATACACCAAAGTCGCCGAAGAGGAACACCTCGAACGCACCTTTGACGCAGGCAAGGGCTCCTTTGAGACATTCAATGTCATTCACCCACATGAAGAACGGCCAGAGACACAGACGGATGAATACAGACGGAAGCGCAAACGTCTATACATCTATATCGCCCTTGGCGTCCTGTTTGGATTGCTTTTATTGGCTTTGGGGGGATTCCTTGGCATGCGCACGCATTATGATGCGTCTGAGGCGCGGATAGCGGGTGCTGGGGTTCTAGAAACGGTGGATCAGGCTACGGCGGCGGCTGTCTCTGAGACTTCGAGTACTTCTTGACATGAATGATTCAATGAGCGAGGCTATCCTTGTCCAGGGCACTGTCATGTCCTTGTGCTAGCAGGTCTGCAGCTGGTGACGTCGGGTTTTGCATGTGAACGAAGAAAGACCATCCAAGACCAACCTTTCGCATCAACTCTCCTTCTCTTATTCTTTTCTCTTAGCTGAAGCAAGCCGCTAGATCCAATCATCATGGCCATCCCCGTCCTCGGAAGGCTCACCTTGTATGTCTGATCATGCCAACGCAATTCATTGCATTCAAACAGATGACTAACCATGAAGCCGCGACCATCTCTCCCTCATCATCGGCTTTGCCCTCGTCCTCCTCGAAATCTTTCTCCGAGCAGCCACCTCATTTCTACCCAAAAGGCTCCTCGCCGTCTTTTACAACCTCTCGGCGCAGTTTGTTGCGCGACCAGCTGAGCGCACACGCATGCATCAACTGCAAGAAGCCGACAGCTTCGATGAGATGTGCGCCGTGTTTGGCTATGAGGCGCAAGAACATGTCGTTCAAACACAAGATGGGTATATCCTCTGCCTCCATCGACTCTGCCATACCAAAGCAGAATTGGCTGAACGCGACGGCCAGCGTGGATCCGGAAAACGTCCTAAACCGGTCGCGAAACCCGTCGTCTACCTCCACCATGGTCTCATGATGAATTCTGAGGTCTGGGTCTGCAACCTCGAAGAAGAACGTCAATTACCCTTTGTCCTTGTCGAACGCGGCTATGACGTCTGGCTTGGCAATAACCGCGGCAACAAGTATAGTAAAAAACACATCACCCTCAAATCCAACGACAAGCGCTTCTGGGACTTCTCTCTCGATGATTTTGCCTTGCGCGATATCCCCGATGCGATTGACTACATTCTCTACTTTACAAAACAGCAGCAGCTCAGCTATATCGGGTTTAGCCAGGGGACAGCACAGGCGTTTGCCACACTCAGTATCCATCCAGCTCTCAACGAGCGCGTCAATGTCTTTATTGCCCTCGCACCGGCCATGTCGCCACGCGGTCTTCATAATCTCTTCGTGGATGCCCTCATGAAGGCGTCACCGACGGCACTCTTCCTCTTCTTTGGCCGAAAAGCCATCTTGCCCTCCACCGTTTTTTGGCAAAGCATCATGTACCCACCCTTGTTTGTCCGCCTACTCGACGCCTCGATGGGATTCCTCTTTGGCTGGCACGGTCAAAACATGTCCTTTCAACAAAAATCAGCTTCCTACTACCATCTCTACTCGTACGCGAGCGTTAAATCGCTCGTCCACTGGTTCCAGATTCTGCGGTCCGGTCAGTTTCAGATGTACGACGACGATCTCGCCGTGGCTTCACAAGCCCGTCCAGGTCGACCCTCGCACACCATCACAAACGGATCGCATGCAAGCGGCGCCGCAAGTCGACGCGCCTTGACTCGCGCCGGCAGTTTCTACAAAGCCGCCAAGTTCCCCACCCGCAACATCGCGGCACCCGTCGTCCTTCTCTATGGCGGCCGTGATAGTCTTGTCGATATCGACGCCATGCTCGCAAGTCTGCCTGCCCATACGATTACACATTGCGTGCCGCATTTTGAACATTTGGACTTTTTATGGGCGCGCGAGGTGGATACACTCGTGATTCCACCGGTCTTGACCTATCTCGAGCGATTCGAGGCACAGCATGCACAAGATCATCCACACGCTACGCAACGGCTAGTCTCTTCTGAGAGCACTGCAAAGAGAGAGGCACAAGCGTATCGTATTGAGCCGCAAGAAGTCACGCTGCAACATGAACGGAACCCGCAAGAGGGCAGTCCCGCCTCGACGCATTCCAGCAATACGGACGGTACATCGCTACACAACAACCCAGGTCTCGGACTTGCCCAGCGACGGAGTTCGCTAGCGTCGGTACATCGTGGCGGTAGTCAAGCAGGTACACGCTCACCGACCCCTTCTCTCTTCAGTTTAGGCGGCACCGTTGCTCAAAAACGTCTCAGCCATCGACGGGGTAGTGCAGCAGGCACAGGACGTGGCTCTGGATCCGCTGGCTCGATTGTAGCGATGGAAGGCGCGCTTGAGGATTTGAAAGCGGCACCGACGACACAGCTGAGTGGTGGTGCGTTGGATTGGTCTACGTTGATGGACGGCAAGAGCGCAGCATGAAGCGCTTTTTTAAATTGTACAAGTACTTTTGTCCTTTTCCTTCTGCATGCCTAGTGAAGGCCTAGGGTACTTCTGTTTCTACATACGATTGCGCACGGCATTGACTTTGCTATCTGTTGCTGTTGCTTCTAACCTACAAGTCAATCAGTGAGCCGTTATACGCATTGTTGTGGCCTTGCTGTTGTTGTTGCTGCTGCTGTTGTTGGGGCTGCTGGCCATAGCCATAGCCACCGTATTGCTGCTGCTGTTGAGGCGCTTGGCCAGGATACGCAAACCCACCCGTTTGCTGCGTCCCGATATATCCTTGCTGTGCCATCGCCAAACCCTGACCTTGACCTTGCAGCTGCGGCTGCTGCTGCATGGCATTGCCCGTCCGTTGCTGATTCAGAAACGGGTTCCCAGCAACGGCATTGCCCGTCATCTGAGACGCGACACCCCCAAGCTGACTCTTCCCTGCTGAATTCATAAAAGCCTGTGAGGCAGTATGATGCCGCGCCACACGCATATCACCCGTATTACCAAACGTATCGGTTCCTGTGCCTGCACCAATCAAGGCGGCGAGGTCGGCGTGTTTGCCATCGTCGCGGGTGGGTTGTTGTGGGCGGGATTGCATCGATGCCGTGTAGCTGGCAAAAGCAGGCTGCTGTGGCTGTTGCTGCTGTTGACGGGCATTCATCTCGGCCAGTGTCGGTGCCGCCGCCGGTTGGAAGGGTCGTTGTGGGGCACCACTGTTGAATTGACCAAAGCTAGCAAACGGGTTATTGGAACCCGTCTTGACAGGCTCAAGGCGTGCTGCTGGTTCTGGCTGCTGTTGCTGTGGTTGCTGAGCAGCGTATGGATTATTGCGACCTGTTTGTTGGCGTTCCATGCGCGCTGCCTGGGTCGCTGCATTCATGCCTGTGTTTTGCGCCGTCAAGAAATCATGCGCACCGCCGCCATAATCATCAAACTCAGCTGGCTGTTGCTGCTGCTGTTGAGGATAATACCCACCGGTGTTTTGCGGATACATGCCTGTATACTGCGGCTGCTGATATTGCGCATACGCATTTTGTAAGTAGCCAGTGTTTTGCATCTGCATGCCAGGGTCCATGATGGGATTACCGAAAAAGTCAACCTGCTGCTGCTGTGGCTGACTGTTGTAGTCAATGGACTGATCATTCGAGTCATCAAATAGGTCACTCTCATTCGCCAAGCGACGACGACGCGCCTCTTCTTCCTCTTCAGAGAGTTTGAGCGCGCGTGCGAGATCATCGTCTTCTTCGCCATCGCCGCCAGAAGCACCAGGTCGCCGATTTCGGGCATCGAGCTCGGCTTGTCGCTTGGATGCCTCAATCGCCTCGCGCATCTCCGGGTCCATCTCATCTGCGTTACTCGTCCTTCTTGATCGGCCGGGGACTTGCCCACCCGTCTTTTGCGGTCTCAGCGGTCGATCGGTACCAGATTCGTTGCCATTGAGTCGATCGACCATGTACGTTCGGTTTTTACGTTCTGAACGCAGTCGATCGTCGTCGCCGAGCAACGCCGTCAAATCTTTAGCCTTTTGCCGAATATTGGCGCCTTGATCTTTGCCGCCATCATCCATGTAGACAAACTCTCTCAACGTCTTGATGAGGTAGATGTTGTCTTTGCCCCAGAGCACGACTTGTTCAGCACCCATATGCAGGATATAGTCAAACACGGTGAGTGCCTTATAAACATGGCGCCAGTTCTTGCCGCGATCATTCATGCGCTTGTCAAGCATATCCATCACTTCCGAAAAGGCGGACCTGCTTCATTAGTCAAAGACCTTTTGAAGCTGAAGCGTAAAGAAACTTACGGGTCATGGGTCATTTCTGCAATCTCGCGCATATCGCCGCCTCCAGGTCCCCAGGCATCGTTCGAGGTGGCCTCGCGCACTTTGACCTGGACATTGGAGTAGCCCTTGATAAGGTTTTTGCTTTGTTCCTGTTAGCATCTTCTTCAGCGAGAGAGGCATTGTAAAGCAAGACCTACCCTGATCGCACGAGGCCTTTGCTCATAGTCTCTATTGGTCTGTCTTCTCCTTGATGATCGATCCTAGAGTTGGTCTTGGCTCATCGTCGCCTTGCTTCTGCGTGGTCGTGCGGAACCAGCGTCATCACAGCCAAAACAGTCACAATACTGCATTCTTCTATACACACTCATGCTATCTTGATCCAATGCTGTCAACACGATACGCATCCAGCAAGCATCGTTCAGTATGGTATCATCATTTCTTGTTGAAGAAATCATCAGAGTTGTCCTTTGCTAGAGACTGGTCAGCATCTGGCAAACGGCAAGTGTCTTGCTTCAGAAGAGATCTTACGCAAGTTGAGACCGACACGGCGCGCAGTCAGTCTATTCCGTTCCGCTTGTGTCATAGTGGCGCCAGGGTTATACCGCTCGAGCAGTTCCTTTGAGCCCGTCAGTATGTATGTCCTTGAATGAAGGATTGTGTCGCGCTTACCGTATAGGTGCGTTGGCTCCGTAGAAAGAGCAGGATCTCTGACGCATCATAGAGCGCCTTGACATGCGCCGGAGATCCTGGAAGCGCTTGCGTTGCACCAACATTGCTAGGGGTCGCCTTGAAGCCTTCACGCAGCATGCCTGCAAAGTCTGGCGAAGAGCCTTGACCGATTGCTTTAACGCGTCGAATCTCGCGATAGAGACCGCGGTAGAGATGCGCAGGTCGGATCTGTATACTCGCCATGCTTGAAATTGCTATGCTCTGTTGTGTCTGACTTGTCACTAAACCTAGCTGAAGCAAGACCAAGCAATAATGTGGGTGGCAACCAGGTGAACGAATCTTTGGAAACTTTCTGCAATGGGGGATGCCGAGACATGCGGCTACATCTATGTATGTTCGAATGCAAAAGGAAGGGCCTAGCAGGTGCAGAATCCTCATCTACGCTTGTACGCCTCGCCGTTCGTCAAATGCCCATTCGTCAAGGCCCGCGTCGTCATCTCCTTCTCCGTCGGCGTGACAGGCCTTGAACTGCCGCCAGAATCAGAATCTTCTGTATCACTCCTCGTATCATCGGCTGGAGCGCCCCTGACTACCTTGACAAGAATCTTGGCAATCGAATAAGACCATACACAAATGAGTCCTTCTAACGCCGAAAGAAGCGCGACAAAAATGTTGGTGACATTTTCGCCGCGATTGTTGAGGACCGGTTGGCGGACATAGGCGTGGAGGATCATCTTGGTCAAAAAGTAATGCCGCGTGACGATCCATGACAACAAGAAGAGGACAAAGGTACCGTCGCACAAGGTCTGATGACCTGTATATTTGAGCATCTTGGCCGAGGGCAAGAAAATGTCTGCGAAATCCATCAATGTCAAGATAGCATGCCCGATGCGCGTCATGTGATGGTAGTAAGAGAGCATCATGAGGGTGCTCGTCAAGATGTGATGACCAAACATTTGCACATAGTCTTTGCGTTTCGCTTCGACATTGAGTGAGAGAATCTGCTGCAGCCAAAAGGAAAACTCGAGCAGGTAGAAGAGCTTGAGCGTACGTGACATGAGCTTGAGTGGATGATTTGTGTAGAAAGCGTCCATGTCGAGCCAGTAATCGCTGTGGCTGTACAGATACTGTCAGTTAGTTCTTGCTCGACGTGTCAACAGAATGTATACAAAGCCAATGGAACAGGAAGTCAAGGCGTAGGTACATCCCCAAGCCTGCTCAGAGAATCGCATCAACGCCTTGGGCCGCCGAATACCCTGTGACACGCCCAGCGGCGTAAACACATGCGCCATCATGGCCGCACGAAGCATGGTGAAGGCGGCAATACCTGTCATGACGAGGAAAGCATCGTCAACGCCCTTGGCGCAGAGGGGTTCGGTGTTGCCTCGCAGCGCATGGGCAGGGCCGTGGAGCGCGGCACTGCAGTACGAGACGCGAAAGAACTTTGCCGTATGCGGCCGAGCATCGGGAACAAACAGGTGCAAGAGGGCGAGACAGGCTAGAAACACGCCAGGAACGACTAGCGCGTTAGTATCTCATCTGAATTGGATGCAGTTTGAAGGAAGCGACGGACCTATTTGAAGCGTATTGACGCGATGGTATTCATCGATATCAGATTGCCGTTTCGCCCGTGACTTGAGATGCACAGCCGTCGGTCCTGCCATGGCGCTCGGTATAATGAATCGGTTGCCGGGTCCACTTTGAAGGTCAAAAACACCGACGACACGATCAAAGAGACGATGAAGAAGGAGACTGATCGGAGCCGTCGACTGTGGCCTCGCTAGATCAGGTCTTGCGGGAAGGCGTCGAGGAGCCTTGACGCGTCTGAAGCCGACGTCGAGGTTTCGTTTTGAGGCGTGTTGCAATGTGTACCTAGGAAGTGTCTGAATTCTCGAAAATCTCAGGAGCCGACAAGCTATTCTACATGTAGAACTAGAGGGGGTGCCATGATCTATGTGTATGCGAAGATCTATCAAGAGGCCCGTTCTAAATCACCAACATAACTATATCCATTCGGCACATCCCCCTGTCCAAGCTCTTCAAGTTCATAAAACGACTTGCCGCATTCTTTACTCCCGAGCGAAGGGAAATACTGGTGATAGGCGAAAAAGGCAATCACGAATCCAAGGCTGCCGCCCACGGTGACATCTTGCCAGTGGTGCCGGTAGTCTTGCGTGCGACTGATGGCAATGAGACACGCGCCGAGCAAGGGTGTCAATGCAAGAAAGGACTTCCATGACCGCGGCGGGCTTTGGAAGAGACCTGTTTGGCCGGCAATCCAAAAGCTGAGAAAGCCAAGGCCTGCAAACGCATAAGACGCGTGACCGCTTGGAAAGGAACGAAAGCCTTCGTCTAGAAAGTGAGCGTCGGTGGTGGTACACACTGCACTCGTGACCAGACCGGATGGCGTGCCCGGCTTGGGTTGACACCGATCCAGCAAGTCTGGCCGTGGCCGACCGACGCCATTCTTGATGAGGGCTGTCGCAAAGATTGTGAGCGCCGTTGCACAGCTCGAGCCGAGGACACTCATGTGCAGTGTCTTGGTTGACTTGTGCATGATTCTGCAGTAAACGGTCATAAATACCGCCGGCATGAGGTAGGAGATGCAAAACAGTAGCCAGACGGGTACTTGCTCATGCTTGGCATGCGGGAATTGAATACTTCTGTCGTCGAGTGAGAATTGTCGATGGAACGGATGTAGGCCGTGTTCGAGGAGTAGAAAGAAGACGATGGCACCAATCGCCGTGCACCAGTCAAATAGATAGGTTTGAAAGAATGGATGCGCACGCATGGCGCTGTAGAATGCTAATATTTGCGAAGGAGCTCTAGCAGTTGCAGGGAGCGGCTCGTTGATGTGATCTGCGCGCGTCTCGATCGTGTCTCTCGTATTCAGATGGCAACGACACTTTTTCTGCTCACTTCAGTCAAGCAAACCTTTTGCAAACACGGCTACAAACACTGCTGAATAAAAGCTTGCTTCTTCTAGGGCTCAATCGATCGCTATGGATACGCTTCTAGCAAGGCTTGTCGACTTTTCTAGATCAGACGCCGGCAAGCTGACACTGGTTGCCGCTGCTGCCGCTGGCGTCACTGCCTCCACCATCTTTTCCTATCAAGCCGTCTCTCATCGCACAGCGCAAGCAACCTTGCGCAAAGAATTTCGTGATCACGCCGCAGAAGCTCACGAGTCTCTACCGCTCGCTGCGTTTGGCGGCGAGGCGCACCATGCTCGAAAAAAAATTCCCGTCTCGGACGAAATTATTGCTGAACAATTGTCCCGCAATAACCTCTTCTTTGGCGCCGAAGGACTTGCCAAGATTCGAAAGAGCTTTGTCGTTGTGGTTGGTGCCGGCGGTGTTGGCTCTTGGGCCATCACGATGCTTGTGCGGTCCGGTGTCGGTCGAGTCCGCATGATTGATTTTGATCAAGTCACACTCTCTTCGCTCAATCGACATGCCGCCGCCACGCACGACGATGTCGGGTCGCCCAAAGTCGTGGCCTTGCGCCGCTTTCTCAGCCGTGTGGCACCTTGGGTCGAGCTCGATGTTCGCAACGACCTATTTTGTAAAGAAGATGCCGATACGCTGCTGGCACCTTGGTCCACCTCTGGCCAAAAGCCAGACTTTGTCATTGACGCGATTGACAATATCGAAACAAAAGCAGACTTGCTCGCCTACTGCCACAACCATAGCCTGCCAGTGATTGCTAGTATGGGCGCTGGTTGTAAAGCAGACCCAACGCGGATTCTGATTGCTGATATCGCGGATACGAATGAAGACCCGCTCTCGCGCGCCACGCGGCGTCATCTACGCCAACGCGGCATCTATAGCGGCATCCCGACCGTCTACTCTACTGAAAAAGCGGGCCTCGGCAAAGCCACCTTACAACCCCTCGACCCAGCAGCCTTTGCGCAAGGTGATGCAGCAGAATTGGGCATCTTGCCTGATTTCAGAGCACGCATCTTGCCCGTCATGGGCACCATGCCTGCCCTCTTTGGCCTCACTCTCGCGACCCACGTCTTGACCCTGCTGGCAGGCTACCCAACCGAACCCGTCAATGCCAAATCACGACTACCCGTCTACGAGCGTGCTTGTCTCGATTTGGTGCATCAGGTGAAGCGGACAGAACAAGGTGCCACGTCGCCGCTGACACCGGTCGATGCTGCCTTTTTGATGGAAGAGGCGGCACATGCGCGATCTGTTTTGCCGCCGTATCACGCAAAGCAGCTGACGTTGACACGCTGGGATCCGCGACAACCGCTGTCGCATTTGAATGTCATTGTCGTGACAAAGGAGGAATACAAGCAACACGAGGCGACGGTGCTTAAGCCATACAAGCAGCCGGCGGAAGTCTATGGCAGTGAAGTCATGGATGCCGTGGCGATCTTTCAGCAACAACGAGAAGCACTGGAAAAGTGGCGCAATTGATTCAAAAATCCTTTCATCTACGTGTCATACAAATCATCATCTAAGCTGACGCTTCCTCTGTAAAAGTTGCGCGCGGATTATACTTGCCGTCCGACTCGATGTAGCCAACACGGTCATAGTGTGTCTTGGCACGGACATATGGGTCCAACTTCCAGTAGTCTGCCTCGAGCGCCTTAGCCACCTCTTCCCGTTCGACGCGTGAAGATTCGTCTTGTCGTCCAGCGACCCAGGCTTGCGTGAGTTGCTCGAATTGCTCGACAATCTTGCCACGCGCTGCCAGTAGCTTGTCACGCGTCGCTGTATCCTTTTGGAGGTCGTTTTCACCGGGAACAGGCTCTTTGTAAACATACTCCCAATCACGCGAACCACCGAGCTCCTTGATGATTTCAGACTGTGGAATGATCTCTGCCAGCTCTTGCTGAGAATTGGCAAACTTGATCTTGGCGGCAACGACGGGATCCAAAAGACCCTTGACGATCGACCAGATGGGTCTGAAGAACCAAGGCGCGCCATAGATGCAACAGGTCCCGAGTGATTCGGGATAATGCGCCTCGAAACATTTGATGATGAAACGCACAGGTGTCAAGTCCATATACTTGGCTTCGATACCGTTCAGGTCAAAGATGACGGTGGCAGTATCGATTGGCCCACGTAAGCAGAGACGCGCCGTTTCCATGGTCAGCACGGTGAATTGTTCCATCGTCTTGGCAGATTGTTCCGCAGGTCGATGGAACCGGCTTCGGACAAGACAGATGGGACGACCTGCGACATCGGTGCCGTGCAAGATGGACTTGCCCTTGCGGACTTGCAACATGAATGCATCATCGCCGCTGTCCAAAAACCCTTGCTCACCTTGCTCGACAATTTTTTCCACCTCCATAATTTTACCGCGCCAATGCATCGTCGCAATCATCATGACGACGGCTTTTTGGACATCCCATTTACGAGCCCGAAGGAAACGTAAGAGCAGCGCATCGGGATGGTCTGCCTTGACCATGCTCCAGAATGCATTCCGTAGCTCGAGGGGACTTTGTTCTGCTACAGCCGTCGAGTAGGCTGCCGAAGCGCCGTACTTGTCTTCATCAGTCGCGTCTTCACTGATACTAAGTTGACTCAGGTCTCGCGCGGATTGCGAGGGCGTGTCTTGAGCAACAGGCTCAGCAAGCGTCGCCTCCGACTTGGACCGCGATAGCATTCTTGCAAACCGACCACGTTTTGCTACTGAAGCTGTCGGCGACGCACCCACACTGGCGTCCTTTGTACTCTCCGTCAAACTTGGGGGTTTTGTCCCCGGCGAGCCATGCTGGGCACTTGCCTCGCCAAACACTCTGAATGTCGCGGCCCACATCTCTCGCAGCTTTTCCGTCTGTTCCTCCGTCAAGGTACCGACCCGGCCTGGTGCCACTTGCATCGTGCACAGCTTTGATTCGTACTCGCGTGCCTTGTAGCTGATGGGTGGAATAATATCAGTAGGCTTGAGATAGACTGGTACGAGGGCTGCAGTAATAAATGAGGAGCCCAAGAGAAGAGACCTCCTGAGCATGTGCTGGCCTTGCTTGGTGAGCTGATCTAAGCTGCTTCCACGCAAGTTGTTCACACCGACGACGTCAATGACTCACTCAATGCTGGTTGAAATCAGTCCTCGGTGGTTCCGGATGTCAGGTATTACTGTACCGTACTTGTATCTTCAGATGGACACTCATGCAAGTTATTCCGGAAGAGGCAAGCGAGGCGGGACAAACCTTGAAAGTGTCAAAATGCAAACCAGGGAAGAGAGACGCGCCAGATCTTGGTCGAAAGACGCGACAATAGCACCAAAGCACTTGTATCCAGTACAACAAGTCGCGCAGGCAAGAAGTTCAATCCTGCAAGTCGCCGTCAAAAGGGCCCTGCTGTCAGTATGAGCGCCCTCATCGCTTCCGTACCCTCCTATAAGGGCGTCCCGCTCAAGTACATCTCCCTCGTTACCTTGACCGTTCAAAACTCAGCCCTCATTCTCATCATGCACTATTCTCGTGTCATGCCAGGATTTCAAGCAAAGCGGTACTTTACCTCAACGGCCGTCTTGTCGAACGAGATTCTCAAGATGGCCATCTGTCTGTATCTGGTCTGGCGTGAGCAACAGCACAAATTGGGCTCACAGGTATCGCTCGTCACGGCCGTCAAGACAGTCTTTACAAAAGAAGCCTGGAAGTTGACCATTCCGGCAGCCCTTTACACAGTACGCTCACACTCTGTGTGTCTTGTGACGAAGACGCTAACAAGAAGCTCCAAAACAACCTGCAATACGTTGCCGTCTCCAATCTAGACGCAGCCACGTTTCAAGTCACCTACCAGCTCAAAATCATCACAACAGCCATCTTCTCCGTCACCCTGCTCGGCCGCAAACTCTCCCTTCGCAAATGGCTCTCGCTTTTTCTTTTGACGGGAGGCATTGCACTCGTTCAGCTACCGACCGGCGATGCCGCCAGCGTCAAGGCTGCCGCAGCCCATCTCGAAAGCGGCATGAACCGCCAAGTCGGCTTCATTGCTGTCGTCTGTGCCTGTACTCTGTCGGGCCTCGCAGGCGTCTACTTTGAAAAAGTCCTCAAGGGATCTCGCAACTCGCTTTGGAGTCTCAACCTGCAACTCTCCTTCTTTTCATTGTTTCCGGCCTTGTTTATTGGTGTTCTCTGGAAGGATGGTGCCCAAGTCATGCAGCTGGGTTACTTTTACGGGTACAATGCCGTTGTTTGGACGGCCATCATCTTCCAAGCCGCTGGCGGACTCATTGTCGCCTTATGTGTCGCCTATGCCGACAATATTATGAAGAACTTTGCAACAAGCGTCTCGATTCTCATCTCGTGCGTCGCCTCGGTCTGGTTCTTTGACTTTGTCATCACAAGCAACGTAAGCCTCTCTATTCTCCCTTGTGATTATGCCAACACTAGTTTATCTTTGGTGCGCTCATTGTCCTCCTGGCAACTTATATCTACGGCCTCCCAGACGCCGCGCCAGTCAAAGCGTCACCCGTCAACATTGCAGACGAAGAAGAAACTGTGCCTCTCGCTCGAACCACCATTCACGATGGTCCGCAGAAGCACATGCCGCGTGTCGACAGGACGCCTACAAACATGCGCACATCGAGCTTGGATGTTGAACCCGTCAAGCGAACCCGGAGTCGCGAGGGGAGTGAGAGTCCGACTGGTGGTGGAAGTGGCAATACACATCGCAGGCCTGCGCATGCATAGACGGGTCGCACGTGTTGTGCTTTCAAGAAGATATAGACATATGGACTCAATTGATCTCCTTCTCTTATCATGGCCGACATCATCGACCGGATGGCTGATCAAGTCTGTCGGCCGATTTGGTCAATCTTTGTGTCTACTTCCTGTGCGTCTCCAGGAATCGGCCGTCGCAAGCCAAGGAACGCTGGCGGCCCGTAGTATACTGCTGTACCTCCAGCCCAAGCGATTAAGTCACGACGATGGCGTAGATCTTAACGTCAATGACGCCCTCAAGCTAGAGACCCAGCAGAACACACCAAACAGCCAACACAACACCTTTCTGGACAGTCGATTTCAGGAGGTCGATGCCCCTGAGAAGAGGCTTATCGAGAAGACGGATGAAGGATCTCTTGAGCCGTCCGGTGGACTGGACACGTCACGCGAGCTCGTTTCGGCGCACCTTGTTGGCGAGGCAGGTCGCTCCACGAGTGGTTCGACCACTTTCAACAGCAGTACGCGTCAATTGCGACCTGTTATCGTGCCACACTGCACCCTGTGATCAATCCCGGTCATCGACCTAGCACAGCACCAGGTATCCAATTTACCGCCATGCCGCTTCCATGATCCATCTAGCACCTTGATGCGCCTCTTCTCAGGGGCACCCACCTCCGGAAGACTTGGATGGACTCGCGGATACACTGTCATAACAGCTGGTCACGCATCGTGTCACAACTAACCTAAGATGCAGGCGCTCGCAGCAACAGTTCCGAGTCATCGTTGTTGACATTGTCGGCAAACTCGATCGTTGGCTTCGATTGTTAGCTATAGCAAAGCAGGACTTCATGGGAAAACGTCAAGAGCGGCAGCCTGTGTGGCGATTGAAATCAGAGGATCTCTAGATCTGTTGACAAGACCATACTGCTGCGAGGACCTAGCTTAGCAGGACGAGACGTGCGCCCAGGTTCCAAAGCCTCGCGAGTCGACGTCTTGGTTGCGCCGCGTCAAGTTGCACTTTGCCGAATCGAGAGCACGTGCACGCGCGCTGCTACAACCCTGAATACAACAATTACAACACATGGCATGGGCAGTCTTAAACCAAAGCTACTTACCTAGCTGATGGACCAAGGTCTAGGCAAAGTCTTCTGACAGATGGCTTGAACCGCGATGTCAAGTTGATCTCCGGCATAAAGCTGAAGCCTCGTTTCCTATTGATATTGCTCAGCCTCCACTCCACGAGCGGCAACCCTCTCCATGCTAGAAGCCATCTTTCACGCCAGCTGCAGAGACGACTGAATTTACAAGGATGCGCATTTGATAGTACACTGGACTTCGCCTGTACGGGTCGAGTCAATATGGTCTGTCGGAGATAGGTCTGATGCAACGGTCAAAACCTCCTACCAGACTCATCTGTCAGCACGGTATCTACGAAGGTTGGCCGCTGAAGTCTTCTTGGTACCCAAATGTCTTGAATGATACGACGATACTATGCTACCGCCTGCCCTGGCTGCGTGCCTGACCGACAGCCACGCGTGGGCATCAGCCGCGGTAGCCAAACGCCTCGTCGAGCTCTGCTCTACATCATGTAACGCGAAGGAAAGCTCGTCTCTGTGTTGTTCTGATATCTGCGCTCGAGCACCTGGACAAGCCGCAGGCGCGTACTGCTCAGCCGATAAGCGTTCGAGCTCACCGAGTAGTCAAGGCACAACAGTTGACCTGATCAGCGCGACTTCCGTTAGAGGCTTGTGCACGGTGAAGGTGCACCCCTTCGATACAAGTTACGGAATGTCACAGAAGACCGTGCGTGCGCAGTGTACATGTGGAAACTTCAAGTTAATTTCCCCAGAGATTGCTGCCTTCAACTTTGTCACAAGTTCACAACGATCGTCACTTGCAACGTAAACTTTGGTATCACAATGCGGGAGTCTGTGCTCAAACTTCTAGCAGGGCAACATGCAGAAGTCACAGAACCACCTTAGACTGATCGGCTACGACGGTCGGCTCGAGGGCGCTTCCCACGCGACATGCGTTCGATACGCCAAGCAAGACGATTGAGCCGCAATCGATCAGCCTCCAGAACAAAGGCGCCGACGGAATGATCATGAAGATCATAGTTGTTTCTATGCCTCGGCTGACGTAATTGCGGGATCGTCAGGCAAACTCACCAAATCCACATCAAGCTCTCCCTGCTGTACAAAAACGTCTTTGTGCTGGGCAAATGGGGTCACGAATCACCTTGCGTGGAAGTGCGGGCTCGGGACCGCCGTCCTTCGTTTGATGCGTGCGCGGCTCATGGAGCGAACTTTGTATCGACAATGTTTTGACACGTCCTTCATCACGAGGCCTTATTAGGCCTTAAGGTTGATTTTGATGTTGCGATTTCAGCGGTTTCAAACCGACAAGAAAACTGGACGGCTTAGGGAGTGATAAGCGTGGTAAAAGCCGCCGCAGCGGTTGGCGGTCGCAGACTAGGCGCCATAGGCCCTTGCTGGCCCCTTAGGCTTTAGCCTGTAGGCGGCTCTCAAGCGGAGTCAGGCGGCCATTCTGTGCTTCATGCGACTCGGATAAGAGTTCATTTCGCGCCGGAGAGTTTCTCGGAACTGCAAGTTCCAGGAACCAGGTAGAGGGTAACTCGTTAATTGGCAGCATGCCAGCAGCAGTATCATTGGCTACGCCCTCGCAAATATGTCAAATTGAAAATCAGGGGGTACACCAGTAACACCACTGTAACACCAGTGTACAAGTACACTATACAGTGTAAACCACTTTGCACAGCCTTCGAATGTTCTGCTTGTACTCTGTTCTGAAGCCTGATGCCATGGGTCGATCCATAGAAACTGCGTCGAGTTTGCTGACAGTACCAGACCTAGTCTGAGCGCCGGTACACGTCGCCTAAGTTGCAACAAGAATTCGACTGATGTCGGTACCGAACCATCTATAACTATTAAGTTGCAATTGTGAGGCTGTACACAGTGTACAGTCGACAGGAGATGTCACCAACAACTCCACATGTCATCATTGGTTCATGATGTGAAGCACTGCCAATTTCGGTCAATTCACTCAGTTGTGCCAGCTGTATCAGGTCGCTAGATGAAGACTCGAGCAAGGTGTGCCCGCCACTGTGCCGTTCGAATGCGTCTCCGTTCTCGACTCTCGATTCTCGGTCTCGGAGACGTCGGGATTTATGGAATTCACGGATCCAGAAATTCGCTTGAGCAGCTGACGAACTTGAGAGTGTAGTACTAGTACAGCTGTACTAGTCAATGCGTTAGAGTGTACATGTTGGAGTCGGATGGAGTCGGAGCGGGAATGTGCATTGAGCCGGCTTGGCGCCCGCCGCCCGCAAGCCTGCAGGCCGCATAATGCAGCACGTCGGACTTTGGCTGAACACCAGGGAAGCGGTGACGTCCCACAGGGCCACACACTCTCACTAGCGGCGAGCGGCGAGCGCTGGCTGACAGGCTGTGAGTCTGTGACAGCTGCAAACGCTCAACTCTCGAGCTCAGACGCCGTACCTGCTGCCACTTGAAGCCCGGCTACGACACTTCCCGTCATGGGTCTCTGAGAGCATCTTTCCGCCTTATGGCGGTCTAGCCTTCTCACAAGTTCTCAGTCCAGGGTTCGATCTTGTCTCGGGCGGTATTATCGGAGCGCTGGCGGCAAAGTCATATGACTCCGCGAGCTATAGGTGGGACCAAGTCTGAAGTATTCCCGTATCGGGCTTAATCAGCATTGAAAAGATGGCAGGACATAGGCGAGGAACTTCGGGGGAAGCGAGCGTTACGAGTTGCAATATAGCACTTGCTAGCTTGAGACATAAATGGCGACTGCGCTTAAGCTGAGCAGCTGAAGCGACTCGAAGAGGGAGAGTCACAAGCCTGAATTCGGAAGACATACGTGTCAGCTCAAGATCGAGACTACCGCAGCACCGCTTGCCTAAGTTGCCTCTGTGCTTGTTGTCTACCGTTGGATAAACACTGTTGCCATGTTTCCCATCATAATCATGATCGGAGAGACGCTATCCTGACTTGCTGATCCGCAGTCGCGCAATCGGGTGCTCGGACGTCAGAACAGACTACAGTAGAGTCTGTAACGACGTTCAAGTCAGGGTATACTCTTGCGATTTGCGATCAGCTGTGGTTCAGCACATGCTTTTGCAATTGCCCGATCCAAGGCGCCATGGCATGGTCATTGACCGTAGTCCCGATGAAAGCCTCAATGGCCAGCCAGGCCATGGCCAAGTTAGCCCGAGTTATAGTCTATTCCCGAGCAGCCGCTTTTCCGAAAGAAGGCACGAATCGCGCAAGTTGAAGTCGCAAGGATGTCAAAAGGATAAATCACCTTGCAGCTCCGCCTAACGACAGTTCTTGCTTAGTTGCGACAAGCGACGCCATCGAGGAGCGCAATCGACGGCGCTTGCCGCGCCGAAAGGCTACCAGACTCTGGATCCCATGTTTCATGATCGACTGTTTGAAGTGGACCGTGCCATCATCGCTCGATCTGTGCACTGATAGCTTGGGAATGCTTGCTGGCAGTTCATATCCGTTGGAGACTACCGCGGGTTAAGCAAGCCCTCAAGCAACAAGCCCGTTGCCTATATGAAGCAGGGCATCGCCTTCCTCTGTATTGCAGTATATCGCAAACCACAAGCTCAGCTCTTCTTTCTCTGCTGGTCAGAGTAGTCGGTCGTTGTCGTTGTCGTCCACCAGCAAGTCAGGCAAACACATCCTTGTGCATACAAACACTTCACAGGCTCTCTCCCATCACATATACACAAGGCCACTCCCTCAAGCAGCCATGCGCGTCGCCACTCTCTCCTCAAGCAAGCCTTTCAACTGCCCCTGGGCAACATGCAACAAGGTGCGCATCCCCGTGGCAATCAATTGTCACCCCTGAACATCCCAATGCTAACCCCTGATCCTCAGTCCTTTGGCCGACGCAGTGATCTCGCTCGCCATCACCGCATCCACACCAACGAAAGGCCCTTCGTGTGCCACTTCGGTCACTGTGGCAAGGCCTTCATCCAGCGCAGCGCCCTCACCGTTCACATCCGCACGCACACCGGCGAGCGCCCTCATGGGTAAGTCCTCGTCGACCCCTGACAGTCGCTTGCCAAAACGCGTTGTACTAACCAGATTCTACAGTTGCGAATGGGCCGGCTGTGGCAAGACGTTCTCAGACTCTAGCTCTCTTGCGCGTCATCGCCGCATCCACACCGGCAAGCGTCCTTATGCCTGCTATGCCGTCGGCTGCCACAAGACCTTTTGCCGCAAGACGACCTTGACAAAGCACCTGCGCAAGTGCCACCAGCTTATGCCGTCAGCCAGCTTCAAGCATGAGTTTGGACTCGAGGATGAAGAAGAAGAAGACGACGAGGAAGAGGACGAAGGCGAGAGCGCCTACTCAGACGAGCGCGACGACGCTGACTATCCGCCCACGACGCCTCGTGCCAAGCAGCACTTTGGCCTCGGTGCCGGCCGCATGCCTCTCAGTCCGCCAGACTCAACACGTCGCAGTCGTTGCGAGCAGCCAGACATGCGCTCGCGGACATACGATGCCGCCACGAGCGGCCAGCTGTACACCATGTCCAAGATCACCGACGTGTACGCCTCGTCGCTCAAGTCTGGCAACAGTTACACCGATTTGGACCTGCACGGTCACGGGGCTGTTGACTTTTCCCCCTCAGAAGCCAAGTCGAGCATCGCCTCGTCGAGCAGCGACTACTTTGGCTACGGCCATGACATGTCGCGCCAAGTGTCCGCTCAGGAAGCGTACTTTGGCGATGCGCACTTCATGCACGGCCCTTCGCACGAAGAGACAGGCCTTTCTCGAGGAAGCTGGGACGAGAGCTGCAGGCAGCTTCAGTATGCCACCGGTCACGCCGTCTTGCAGCCGCCGCCTCTGCCGTCGCAGCACAACTTTCCTGGCAATGCTCGCATGTCTTTTGGTCCTCGCACAGGACACGAGTCTTCAAGTCTTGACCACAATGCACACACCTACATGCCCTCGCCACACAGTCTCGTCTCAGACCCTTCACCAGCACAGGGTAGCACGAGCCACCGCTTCTCTCCACACCCAGAATTTGGCGGACCACTCGAGGTCCACAACCCACCCGTCCCACCTACGGGACCCTTGTCTGCGCGCGGCATTTATGCACACAAGATGAGCCTCGCTGGATCGGAAGCAGAGGCGCTCCAGCGTTACCAGCACACATTACAAACGATTGAGGGTAATTTGCGTTACTCAGAAGATGGACATGCTTTCCAGCAGCCGGTGGATGGCTATAGCCGTGCCAAATCCTGGCAGAGTCACCGTGGACATTATTCAGACTAAGTGGCGTCACAAGATGGCAGAGTCGCGCGCGCGTTGGCAAACACCAATTTTGGTTGAGAGAACCCTTATTGCAGGTCATGGGTCTCTTCTGCGTCAGCAAGCAGTCTATCAATATTTACCTTATGTTATCTTATCGTATGCTTTTAATCGTGCAGGTCTCTTCAGGCTACACTGTTGTCCCGCTTGGCAAAGCAAGATTGAATGTACGACTTGCCCACCGGTCGCGAGTCGCCCGAGACAAGCAGTTGCGGGTACCACTTGCCAAGCACCTGCTCGAAGCGGTCCCAGAGCTTGACAAACGTCTGACCCGTCTCGCGCCAGACCAGACTTGAGAGATCGTCCTCCTTCTCTGCAGGCGAGAGTCCCTCGGCTGAAAAATGTTTTTCGACGCGTTTGGCAAGCGCCTGGACGGCGCGCTTGATTTCGCGCTCGTCAAACTCCATCACGAGACGCTTTGCCGTTGCTGAGCTCAAGCTCGCCTTTTTGGTCACCTCTGCCTTCTTGACAACCTGCCGATCGACACTATCGCAAAAGTCGGTGATGCGTCCTAGCGGTCGCGCCACAACACTGCGTGTGTAGGCATCGAGATGTTCGCCAAAGAAGCGATTCGCTTCCGCCTGGAAGTTCTGGAGCGATGGAATCTGCTTTGAGCGTGCACGTAGCGTTTGCAAGTAAAGATGCATGTTTTCAAGCATGAGGATGTGGTAATTGAGCAGCTCCTTGTCTTCACTTATGTCACCAAGACCGGCCATAGCGCTGAGAGTACCCGAGCTGGTGCTGCCACCAGCACCCGTGGATGAAATAGAAGACGCCAGTGTGCGTACCGACTCAAACATTGCTTTAGATAGGCGCTCATATGCAGAGTTAACCATGTCGCGCACCGGCAAGTCATCTTGCCTGACACCATCGGCCACGCTCGTAAGTAGCTGCACCTCAATCCGCTCCACAAAGTCTGGGAAGATTTCAAACACCGGAATCACGCCGGATCGCTTCTTGGACGTCAGCTTGAAACCCACAATGGCTTGCACCTGCGCGTCAATGAACTTGACAAGACTTTGGGCCAGTCGATCATGGACTTTTTCGAGAACGCGAAGTAGATACTCTTGATCGGATCCGCGCCATTCAAGCGCTACAATCTCGGCGGCTTTGAGCATGCCGACCACCTGAGTAGCATCTTGCTTTGTCAACTGATCCACAAAAGTGAGTAAATCTGGCTGCAGCCAGCCAAACATATTGTCCATTGTCTCAAACCGTTGCTTGGCCAGCTGTCGATCGGGCTCTGTCTGCTTGTGGTCTTCCAAGCGAGCAACAGTCAGCTCCTGCTTGATGCCAAGGCCAATATAGTCTGGATACGCAATTGTCTCGACTGATGACAGGTGGAAAAAGTCCACCACAAAGTTTTGTTCTGTCGTCAACAGGAGTGCCAGATTGTCAAGGACAATCGTGAAGACCTCCGCTGCAGCCATCTTGCCATCCTGCTTGTCCTGAGCGACGGACGGCGATGGCCGCGCACTGTTTTGGCCGCGAAATTGTTTGGCCAAGGTGCCGGACCGCTTGAGCGTCGCCGATCGAGCCGTCATGCCGAATTGAGACTGATGATCCTTGGCGGCGGTAAAGAGCAACTCGGCTTCCTCTGCTGTTGCGCGACGTGCAAGATTACGCCAAGCAGACACAAAGTCTAGTACCGTGTCACGCCAGGCGTCTTTGGCGGCTTTGCTGTAGTTGCTGAGCATTTCGCGGTAGCGCGGCACGTCCAGCTCACGAGCGTAGAGCATCAAGCCAGCATACACAAATAGAGACTCGTAGCCAGTTTCGTGGCCAGGGAGCAATCTCGGCGGCGCTTCACCTGAATTTCCTAGACGTCGTTTGTCCACCGCCAGGGCTGCAGGGAACTTGATTTGCAGGAATTTGCTCAAGCGTTGAGCGAATTGCTTGCTCTTTGAGTCATACTCATTCTCCTTGCTTTGCAACGCCGACATGCCGCGGCCATTGCGTTGCTCGTCATTCATAGCCTTCAACGCTCTAAAGAGGTTGACAAGACTGCGCTCGAGTTTATTGATGTCTTCGCGGCTGTCAAATCGCGCAGCTGCCAGACTCTCTAGGTTGTCAGCCGAGATGGTGATACTCGAGAGGACATTGTCAATTTCTGCAATAAGTGCCTTCTGATTCGCCGTCTCAATCTGGAGACCGGCACTCTCCCCCTCAATATGCCGAATGTGGTCCGCGGCACTGCCGAGCTCAAACTCGTAAATTGTCAACATGTTGGCCATTTCGTCGCACTGTCCAATCGCGCGATCCAGACGAGTCATCAAGTCAGCGACCCGGTCATCATGCTGTACCATTGTCATGACATTGGTACTTTCGACGGCAGCAAGCTCATCCGCTAATTTCCGCTCGAGTGGCGCAACACCTTCAGCGGAAGTCCACTTGAAGTCTCGCAACAGCTCGTCGACAAAGGCCGTCTCGGGATCATCCGGATACTCTGCAAGCACAGCTTGCCGATCCTGCGTTTCCTGCGTAGGTGTTGAACGTCCAATCTCTTTGCCCAGTGACTGACTTGCTGCCGCAATGGCTGCAATATTCGTCGTCGTGCTATAGCTTGGCGTATTGGACAGGGCGCTTGCAGGCCGCTCCACGGACATGCCAGTCGTCAAGGCAGGCAACGTCTTCTCCTCCATCGGCGTCGTCGCACCACTCGTTGCATCCCATGGTAAAGCACGCTTCTCCTCGCGTGTCTGCATCATCATGGAGATGGCAGGCGAACTCGCACCAGACCTGGCAACCGATTTCGTCGGCAGCGACGGGACTGGCGGCGGCGTCTCTTGTCCTGACAGCGTCGGCGAGTCCATCTGTCCAGACCGATCGGCCCCATAGGCCATTCGCGCCTGTTCCATTGAGACGGTACGGAGCGCTGCAGAGGGACGGCGCGCAGGCGACTTGGACGGCAAAGGCGACGCCAAGGGTATAGCACCCGACGCAGAAGTCTTTCGCGGCGGCGGCATGTCGCTTCTCTGAAGACCCGTCACAGTTCGTGAAGGTCCACTCAACGGACTTGTGATTTGGCGTTGCGTGTTGATGGGAGGGGGCGACCGATAGTCACTTGTGTCGATATTGAGCTGCATGGGTTGTCCACGCGGATAATCGTTGGCCAGCGGCGGCGACATAAGCGCTGAGGCTGTTCGACGAGGGACATCGTAGGCGCTGCCTGGCGTTAGCGGCATGGATTGCATGGGCGTATTCTCGCTTGGCCGGCGTAAGGGAGAACGCGCGCCTGGTACTGGTTGAATGGAGGGTGGTCCCTCGGGGGTTGCTGGCACGGTCCGTTGCGGTCGAGAGATGGGTGGCAGGCGATTGGACAGGACAGCGGCTTGTTCATTTGGTCGAAACGGCATTCCTTGCGGCTGACCTTGAGAAGAGGCGCTTCGCATAGGCTGTACAGCTGCTGGTCGTGATGATGGCGGCTGTCGTGGTGCTGCTTGTGGTGAAGCTACACTTTCGGCAGCGTTGACTGGACAGGTTAGCAATGTCTTAAGAAGTCGTATCACGTACTGAAATTGTCATCGAACCCTTGCATTGCAAACATGCGTCCGCCAGTATACTTGCGGTAGACGCGCATGACGGCCGACACGAACGCAAGCTTGTCTTCGCGCGAATCCATCTGCCAATAATACGGCTTGAGCAGCGTCACAATCATGCCCCGGTCGTCGGTGTTTTCAAAAACCTTGACATCATCCAAGTTCCAAGTCTTGCCAATCTGAAAGGTGCCATTATCGTTTTGTCGCGATTTATGCAGTCGTACACGTCCGTTCTTCTTGACCGTCAACAAGATATAGCGTTCTTTTCGATCTTCGAGCGGTGTCGGGTCTATTGGCGGCGCCGAAGGATTTTGAGGATCTTCGTAGATGCGAACATGGGTGATGTAGGATTCTTGAGGACTGCCATCTTCGGCGCGATCGGTAAAAAGCGAGCGGATGATGCGTTCGCGTGCGGTATTGGGATTGATGCGCGACATGGCGCGGCTCGAGGAAAGCAGTCTCTCGCTATAGTAGGCTGTCTATCTTCCGATTTGCATCAGGTCCCGAGCAAGACACAGAAGCTTGAGCCTCGTCCAACCAAGTAAGTCGATGATGCTCTTGTCGACGAGCTCGTCTGTTGTGGTGAGTTGAGTCGCTCCACGTGAATATTTCAGATGACACCCATGGACACAGAAATGGGAACCTTGGAAGGTTGGAATTTGAAATTGGTAGGTGTTGATGTCTATGACTACCTAGGTACGAGACTTCGAATGCTATGCGGAGCCCAAGCGAACGATACTTTCGACAAGCTCATCAAGCGTTCCCTCATGCTGATTGGGTGAGTTGAGCACCGCCCTGAAGAATTCACCGTGCGGACCAGGCGCATAGTCCACCAAGAACCGGCCCTGGCGATCGAGCAACCCAGCCACGCGTCGCGTCGTTGCCGTATTTTGCTCCGAGTTCTCTCGCGTTGCAGCATCCTTCTCTGGATGAAAGTAGAAGCAGACCTGAAGACATGGCGGTGGATTCTCGCTGACGAGGGTGAATTGCGGATGTGCTGCAATCTTGCCGGCAAGCAAGGCAGCATTCTCATAGGCACGCTCGACTCGCGCAGCATAGCCCTTGCGACCATACCAGTTCCACGACAGGAACATCTTGACGGCATCCGGTCGCCGGCCACAGCCCATTGTCGAATCACCAAGATCATACCCTTCGTTTCCCTCATGGAAGAGGTATTTGGCATTCAAGCTATTGGCACGCTGGAAAATCCGTGCATCTGGTGCAAGCAGGAACGAGCACTGCAACGGCACGCCGAGCATTTTGTGCGGATTGATGGTGATGCTGTCGGCGAGATGCGATCCTTTCAACAGGGGCTTGTACTTGTCGCTGAAGGCCACACCACCACCCCAAGAACCATCGATGTGCATCCAGAGATCGTGCTTCTTGCAGATTGCACTGATGGCCTCGAACGGATCAAAGGAGCCAAGCACAGTTGTACCGGCAGTTGTGTTGACGTAGAATGGCGTCTTGCCCTCGTCTTTTGCTTCTATGATGGCTTGTTCGAGTGCTTCAGGGAGGATGCGACCTTGAGCGTCGATATCAACCGGAATGACAGCTTTGCGACCAAGGCCGAGCAAGATGGCAGCCTTTTCGACAGAGTAGTGGCCGTGTCGGCTGGTAAACAGGACAAAGCGATGCGTACCCGATCCTTCCTCTTTTGTCTCTGGAAACAACGTTGATCGCGCCGTCACCATAGAGAGTGTGTTGGATTGTGAGCCGCCTGGCAACGTCAAGCCGCCGCACTCGGCCGTTGTGTACCCAAACAACCTCGCCATTGCCTGAGCCGTGTAAACCTCCATCAAGCTAAGCACCGGAGATACATGAAAGACATGGCCGTTCGTGTTGAGTACAGCGAGTAACAATTCGCTAATGACGCCAATCGGGTTGGTTGAGGCGAATAGCTTGTCCATGAAGCCTGGGTGCCATGTATTCGCACTATACCGCAAGGTCTTGCTCAACAGCTCGAGAAGAGCCTCCTTGCCGCAGGGCTCTTCTGGCAGGTCTAGTTGCAGCTTCTCTGAGAGCTCCTTGCCACTGAAATGGTCGAGTACTTTCGCCTCTTTTGTATCTGCCTGTGCGATCCATGGCAAGAATTGTTGCTTGAATGCATCCAACAGATCCTCGAGTTCTGCTGCACTAGTCGAGGCTTGTAAGGATGCTTGATTCATTAGATTAGTCACCAAGTGATTGTGTAGCTGCAAATGCTATGATCATGAGATGAGGGAGCGATGGATGTCGGTATTTTTGGCACGTGTGGGGTGATCGCACCTCATCGCAAGTGCAACACCACCTGTCTACAAGCCACAAGGTCAAGCTCAAGGCCGCTGCATCTAGTAGGGGAACGGATGTCCTGCCAGACTTGAGGTCTATTTGCTCCGCGAAAGCACACTGTTTGTCCGAGTTTAAGATTCCGTGTCTGTCACGGTCTTGCAGCAATATTTGCTCGGGCCGATTACGTCGTTCTCTTGTGTCGTAAAAGCTTATTTCACGTCGCATCACACTTGCTGCCTTGTATTCGCCTGCCAGGCGCTCAGCGAGTTCAGTCATATGTATGTCAAAATTCTTGTCTATCAATTCGGAAAGGCCTACTTGTACAGGTCGAACATATCTAGTGGCCACTCAAGTCGACCGTATCCTGCAAGTAGCACTTCTTCTTTTCATCCACTGGCTTGTCAAGCTTCTTGAGCAAACCCGAAGCAACATCATAAACCATGCCGTACACCTGCAAGCCACGGCTCGCCTCGGCTTCATAGACATAGTTGATGCGCTCCAACTTCCGAACCTGAGCCAAGACATTGAGCTCGACTAGGCGTGCCGCGCGTTCGTCGGTGTTGGTGATGGCAGCAAGTTCTTCTTCATTGCTGGCACGGACGTCGCGCACATAGCGCAGCCAGTTGTCAATCAGACCAAGCTTGTTCTTGCCCAAGGCGGCATTGACACCACCACAGCCATAGTGGCCACAGACAATCACATGCTGCACTTGCAACACCTCGACAGCGAATTGCACGACACAGAGCATGCTCATGTCGCCGTTGGCCACCACGTTGGCAATGTTGCGGTGGACAAAGACCTCACCTGGCAAGAGGTCAAGTACCGTCGTCTCTGGCACACGCGAGTCGGAGCAGCCAATCCAGAGAATCTTGGGTGCCTGCGAATTGGCCAACGAAGGGAAGAACTCCGGTGCGTCCACTTTGACGCGGGCGGCCCAGGCCTTGTTGCGTTCAAGCAAATCCTCGACACTGGCGTGTTGACTAAAGTAGTGATTCTTGCCTTCGTCGCCTAGCATCTGGAGAGAGACCATCTTGGCGGCCTCAAGCTGGGCTTCACGTCGACGTTCATTGGCGAGTTTGGCTTGCTGAATTTGGGCTTCCGACATGGCGCGTTGAGAGTCAAAGAGTTTGGAGAGGGTTTCCTTGTTGTGTTGCTTGGCGGCAGCTGTGTCTTTGGCTGACTTGCTTGCTGTTGAATGGGCGCGGCTGCTGCTGCTGAGGAGATACGTTCGGTTGGTGTGAGTACAAGTAGGGTTGAGTTGGCGGGGGATCGGTTGAGGAAGCTTATCAGCTATAGACAACGGCCAACGACGATCGCGACAGCTGCGCGAAGCAGAGATCGACAGGGACCGCATAGAGGCCGCTGAACCCATCATGGAATGTGACGGGGCGACAAATGGCCGGAGACGGGCGTGCATCAGTCTTGCTCGTCTGGTCGTTACCTTGCTAAGTACTTGCTATGTATATGCCGGGTGGTGAAGGAGCCAAGGAGCAGATGAGATTGAGAATAGCCTGATGTCCCTAGAGGGCAACACCGTCAACATTCTACCACATCTTTTGACGGGTCCATTTTCAGTATACCTTGCTTTGTATCCAAAACAAGTCTCTTTGATAGATCTACTTTTGTCAAATTGAGGCATCGTCTGCCAGCTAGCCATGCTCATTGACGCCTTTGTAGATGAAAGCAAGTAATCACTTCTTCTCAGGAGACTTTCAATGAGCTTGACATCACGGAAGCTGCCAAGGCCACCCTCCGTCTGCTGCAGCAGAGACATTACACAGTGACAGTGCCGAAGCTGTAGCCAGTCAGTCTACCTATACTCATGACCATGCAACGAGCCAATCAGGGGCTTCAGGGGTCGCGAAGCTTGACTCCGTTGACATGGCAAGTCTCCTTGACTTCTTGACTAAATGACAATCCGCAGACTCGTAGCTTTACCATACAGGGGGACTGTCACGGCAGTACTTTGAACGCCTCAGTCCGGATAGGGAATGATATTGCCCTGGGCATCCCATTGCAAAGGGCGCCCCTTTTCGTCCCTATCCTTCATTCGCTCATCTTCTGGCTTCCAAGACCCTTCAAAGTCGTGCTTGACCATGGCCATGGGATGATCAAAGGGTTCAGAACCCATGTGCCCTTGTCCTGGTGAAAAGCCCGTGATGGGCAACACAACAACATCTGCAAACTGACGCTGCTCCGTCATGCCCGTCATCTGCCGCCAGCTAATGTCTTGACCCAGCGCTGAGAGCAAGTCATTCTGCCGATACTGCTTGGCTTCGGGCGAATTGAGATAGCGAAACACGGCATCCGTCCACATCGCCGGTCCTGTCAATTCGACCGTCTCATTCTGCATCAACGACTTGAGCCGATCCCCTTGATGGAGGGCAAGCACTTTTTCAGTTACAGTGGCGGCCGCCTCGATGAGCGCAGGATGGCCTGCCTTGGCGCGAATCGTCCACTGCACAAATTGAATACGTCGCGAGTACCAATCTGCCCAATCTTCACGATCAGGATCCGCCTCAATGCCAATAACGAGACCGTAGGTGTCGTAAGGATGCCGTGCGGGGACCCACTCCCAGCAAGGTTTGAGACAGGTCGTGTCGATATCACTGTAGATGCCGCCGCGTGCCAACAGGACGAGGTATCTGAAAAAGTCTGCTTTGAGGATGGCATGGGGTAGGGCGTCATACGCCTCAATCACCTCGGGCGTCTCTGCAAATAGGTGATGAATCAAAAGTCCCGCGACATCATCCGTAATGACTTCATGGACATACTCAGAATGTTGATCTGACCAAGTCGCTTCTTGCTCTCGAAACCCGAACGCACCGTCCGAGGGCGTCGTCTTCCACGTCTGCCAAATGAAGGCCGGGAAGAAACTTTGGACGTCATAGGGGAAGTCGGCGGCCAGTTTTTCGCGCAAGGTCATACGTGCGCGCGGTATGGAAGATTTCCGCGCTGTCGGTCGCTTCTCAGGCCGCTCTGTCGGGTTCGGCTTTGCTATCCGGTCGTCCAATTGGGTCCCTTGTGTAGAGGCTGCCTCGGGCGCTTCAGATGCTGTCTTCTTATTCGCTTCAAAGAGGTCGCCGTCTTGTTTTGGCATGACGAGCCATAGACAGAATAAGAGCAGTGTTGTGAATGCTGCAAACCGTAGAAAGCGCGTCATATCGAGCAAGTCGCCGGCCTGCAGGCCCTTGCCTCAATGGGCTGTTGCTCGTGAAGGCCTAGCTCCTTGCCAAGCAATTCCCAGGACGACGCTGTGCTCGCGAATGAGGCGTTGCCAATAGCTGAAAAGATCGTAGACTGATTGGATCGGCCAGGCGATAAGCTAGGCGACTGATCTGATCCAATGCCAGCCTCTAGACAAGTGTCGGAGAATAGGCTGCTCTTGCAATATTGTTTGTACGACGTCGGTATGAATGCGCAACTTTATAAATTTCCATGTGACACCAGTGCAGAAGGCGATATCGATCGACATGGCGAGGCATAGGCCTGCATCAATTCTGTGGCTCGGCAAGCTCCTTGAATGCGCTACTGTCGCCCCTGAGCATCTCACAGTAGAATCTCAAGCTCTCCCTAACAAGCGCATCGCCACCGGCCAGCAAATCTTCCCCCACAAACTTGCTGTAGATGCGCGCATATCGCCATTTGGCTAGACGCGGCCAGCACACGTTTGCGACCGTCCATGCGTCGAGTGGAATCATGTTTGGATAGGACCACATGATGGTGATGCGCCTGTTGCCAGGCGTCAGCGAGAGCGTGTCGCCGACAAAAAGCGCGCCACCGTCCGCCTTTGAATGAAGCACGGCACTGCCCTCAAAGTGGCCGCCAATCTGACAGAATGTCAGCGTTGATGTGACGTGTTGCACTTCTGTTGTGATGAAAGTGTAGCCTTGGCCAGCGTAGACGTCATCTTGCGTAGGTGAACGGGTTACCCATTCTCGATCGGCTTCGTGAATCAGCACTTGACAACCAAATGCTCGAGCCCAATCAAGCGCCGTTGTATAGTAGTGTGGATGAGAGATGCAGATGCGAGCCAAGCCACCCAGATCCATGATGCGCTGGACGATGTCTTCATCTAGATACGTAATGCAGTCCCAGAGCGTGTTGCCCTCTACTGAGTCACACAGCAAGATGGCACGCTGGCCAATGGCAAACTTTGGCGTCGTATTGATTGACCAGGCATCTTTCGTGCCTGGAAGCGGTGTAAAGACATTCTTGTAGCCTTCTGTACGCATCTCAACCAGCGATGTCCATTGCTGGCCTGAACTTGGCACGAATTGGCGCTCATCCTCGCAGATGAAGCATGTGTCCTTGCTTACGTCGCCATACTGCCGGCCACATGCCTTGCAGATGGCATAAGACTGACTTTCGTATGCAGCGAGGTTGGCCATGTTAATGGTCGTGTGTCCAACATCCGTGGATGTCTACGGTCGTCGCTGCCGTTAATTGCGAGCCCACCATCTGATGATCAAAAGTGTTCATCAAGACCGCAAATTCAACGCTCTCGTGAACTAGTCCATACTGGAGTGGAGGGAAAAGCTCGAAATGACAAATATCCAAAGTTTTCACTGTGGCAATAGCTCGAATCAGCCTAATTCTTGAGTGCGCAATAGGGGCACTCAGACCTCACCTCCAAATCCGACGGCCATCAACCGTCATCTGGTGTTCTCTGCCCGCCATGTTTCAATTTCTCAGCCAGAACGCCCTCCTTACTTGCTCTGGCTGTATCCGAGCCATCTGTGACCATAGCGAGCTGCGCCTCGCCTCCTGCTCATGCTTTGTCAAACAAGTCATGCGTCTCTCGAATTGCTCGTACTCGTCCTTTGAACTACTACTGCCTTCAATGCAATTTTATTAAGTGGTCCAAGACCATGTACAATGTACAACTAATCTTACAAGCTGATGTAATCGTCTCTCCCTCATGCTAAGCTTCCTCCTCGTCAATAAACTTCCCCTCGAGCCACTTGGCAAACTGAATCGACGGCTCATCCACCGTCCGTGTCACCCACCCAGAAATGATAAACACGGCCGGCAAGATGAAGCTCCAAAAGGCGAAATAGACAAAATAATTTGCTGCTCGGCCTTGCGGTACCATGAATGTCGTCATTTTGCCATCCATGCCGGGCGCTTCCATCGGTGTCGCAACGAGATCTGAGAGGAACCCCTTGACAGGTTTCCCAATCAATTCCATGACATAGGTGTGGACGAGATAGAGCATAAACGAAATCTTGCCGAGATATTGCAACGGTCGTGCTTCAAAAAGACGTTTGAGGGGTGGCAATTGCGAGATGCAGACAACGAGCAGACTACCAGAGACCATCCACCAGAATCGACCGCCTTCCTCGATAAAGCGGAACGGCGCCGGCACATGTTGGTAGTACCAATCAAAGCCAGGTAGGCTGTATTCCTTGTAGTGTGCATCAGGCATACCGCAGACGTATAGGCACCAGACAAGCAAAATCAGCCAGGCGGATTTGATAAGCAAGCGTGAGCGTCCCTTGCTCGCCACTTGCGTCTCAGCCGCCTGTGCCAGCAAATACTCTGCTAGCAGCATACCCCAGAGAAAGTTGAGCGACCACCAGTTGGCACGGAGATAGCTAAACCAACACAACATGAGCTCCACAGCGATGCGTTTTCGCGTCTCTGAGATGCGTGACACCGTCAACAGGGTCACATAACAGACAAAACTGCCGTAGAACTCCAGGGGTAAGGTCCACATGGTATGCTCATAGCGATGGATGATGTCAAAGGAGACTTCATAGTTGTGCCAGGGGTTACTGAAATCGCGACAGGCCATGAGCCAATGGAGTACTTGGCCAACAAACGTTGCTTGCTTAAGATTCGCGTCTTCGCGTATGCCAAAGGCAATCGTCAGCATGCCGAAAAAGGTGACGACGACACCTGGCAAGTAAATGCGCAGGCCGCGTCGAAAGATGGCAGACGAAACGGCTGGATAAAACTTGGCATGTTGCTTTGTGCGAATCAAGGAAAGCGAGCGCTGTGTCAAGACGAGCCCTGAAATCATGAAAAAGACATTGACCATGGCATGGCCCGACTGGAAAAGGTTGCGGATAAAGGGCAGCCGCCACCATTCGCGCGTATCGGGACGCGATCCATAGGCTGGATTACTGTTCTGGCCGAGGAAATAGAGGTGATAGTGGTAGACGAGGACTTCAAATGCAGCGGCACCGCGCAAGCCATCGAGCCAGGCTGTTGGGCGGAGTTTGAGATGCGGATCTGGGTAGTTAAAGAGACGGCGGAGGGCGGCGCGCGTTGTGCGCGGGGTCCGTGTTGTCGCCTTTGGATGGGTTGTGTGGATAGGCAGCGCCTGGTTGGTCTCTTGACTTTTGAGTGCATCCATCTCAAGGGTTTCTTGACCCATGCTCTAGTCTGCTGGATGTGCTATATAGCTTGCATCAGAAAGCAGGCCGGATGTCGCTAGCTGTGGTACGGTTTGGTGAGGGGTGGTTTATCGTCTCGCGTGGGTTACACAGATTCATGCGGGGATTACTTGTACAAGTGGAATCATCAACAGATCATCTACATGTATGCACTTCTCCAAGTTGTGCAGTCTACTTCTTGGCTTCTTCGTCAGTCTTCTCGTCAGTCTTCTCTTTGACCTCCTCATCAGCCTTGTCGTCGACCTTCTCTTCAGCCTGCTTGGACGCGTTCTCTTCCTCCTCAGGCGCATCCTCAGCTGCCTCCTTTGCCTTTTTGGGCTCAGGCGCTTCAGCAGCCTCTTCAGCCTTGTCCTCTTGATCCTGTGCCTCATCCGCCTTACGCTTCTCACCAGCAGCAGCAGGTGCGTCCTCCTTCTCTTCCTTCTCGTCGGACACTTCCTCCTTCTCCTTCTTGTCCCCTGACTTGGACCCGGACCCAGACCCAGACTTGGACTTGAGCGAGTCGTGTCCCCAATTCTTGAGCGACTTGTAACTCTTTGTCTCCTTGAGCTCTGCCTCAGTCTTGCGTTCTGCCATCTTGGACTCTTGCGCCAGGTGACGTTTACAGTAGCTCACAACACGACGCATGTGGTCAATGTCCTCCTCGGCATACTTGTCTTCCGCCTTGTCAGGGTTGCTTTCGAGAATCTTGACAATCTTGTTGCCAGAATCATGACCGACCGTCTCACCGCTGCCTTCGCCACCCGTCCAACCAGCTTCTTTCGAGTCTGCCGTGTCGAGCCATTGCTTGAGGTCGTCTGCGGTCATGTTGACGAGCTCGTTGAATTCAGAGATGACTTTGCTTGCTTCCTTGACCATGCTTGTGCTTGTGCTTGTGCTTGTGCTTGTGCTTGTGCTTGTACTGCTAGGGTTGTTGGTATCGATCTAGCTGTCGACCTAGCTTGTGCCACCTCTGTCTCTGTCTGTCTGGCTGGTTCGATTCGATTTCATTAGCTAGACAAAAGAAGCCGGGTTCAGCGGAAATACTTTTGAATTTTGTCAATTCGGCCAATTTGCTCGACGCGATCGGCCGGTGGATCTTTGATGAAGCCAAATTGGAAATCGGATGGACACTTTTGAAGCGAGCAAGCTTATTAACAAGCACTCGAACATAATAGACACCACCGCCACACACTCTACGTACCTTCTCGTTCGTTCAAATCCCTTCAAACACACTCGATCCTTGTCGCTCTATATAGGTCCGTCGACTCAATACCTTTCAGAGGTCACAGAGCAACAAGCATGCCACTACTAAGCGAAGACGCGCTCAACGACTTTTTCCTCCCCTCGCAAGATTGTGTCAAGCCCGTCGAAGTCCACAAGACGCAGCAAGAGTCCACCATCAAGGTTGATGAGAGTGGCAAGCATTGGGAGGTGGCCAAAGATGGCACTGAATTGGCGCTCGAGACGGCGAGCATCACGTTGAATGATTGTCTCGCGTGCTCAGGCTGTGTCACGACGGCCGAATCGGTCTTGATTGGCTTGCAGTCTTGGAGTGAAGTCGCCCATGTCCTTGCAGAAATCTCGAGTGGGCCTGAACCTGAACAGGGTGCCGGTGGACGCATCGCCGTGGCGTCCATCTCGCCGCAATCCATCGCGTCCATAGCCGCCTCGTTTGGCTACACGCAGGCCGCCACCTTTAACAAACTCAAGACGCTCTTCAAGTCCCTGGGCTTCTCGCAAGTCCTCTCCACCAACCCAGGACGCGAACTCAGTCTCCACCACGGCAGTCTTGAATTCCTGGATCGCAAACGCAATCAAATACAGGGGCCGCTGCTTGCCGGTGCCTGTCCAGGCTGGATCTGCTATGCTGAAAAGACAAAAGCCGCCGTCTTGCCACATATCAGTCTTGTTCGATCGCCTCAACAATTAACTGGCCGCATGCTCAAGGATGTCCACACACGAGAACGTCGCTGTGCACGTTCACAAATTTATCATGTGAGTATCATGCCTTGCTTTGACAAGAAGCTCGAAGCTTCACGGCTTGAATTTCAAGAAGAGGGCGTACGCGATGTCGATACCGTCGTAACGTCTGCAGAAGTGGTCGAGATGATTCGCGAGAGCGGTGTCCGGTTCATGGATCTAGCGGAAGATGCAACGCTCGATGGGCCTGCAAGTGGTCGACAGCCCGGCAGTTCCTCCGGTGGCTATCTCGCACACATCTTGACGGAAGCGGCCCGGGCATTGCATGGCATCACATTAGATGAACGTCTTGAAGACGATCTACGGATACGCATCACGCGCCAACGGACACCGAAACTGACGGAATACGAACTCCTCGGACCGCAAGGCGAGACGCTTTTACGGTTTGCAGAAGCTTATGGCTTTCGACAAATCACGTCATTGACTCAAAAGATTGCACCAAAACTCGCAGGACGTCGGCCAGTTAAGCGCGTCGACTATGATTTCGTCGAAGTCATGGCGTGTGAATCGGGCTGTATCAATGGCGGTGGTCAAGTCAAACCGCCTCCAGGCACGAGTAATAAAGCATGGGTCGAGGTTGTTTCGGGCTTGTATGCCGAGGAAGAGGCTGTTGCGACCCATGCTGGCCGAGTCAAGGAGATTGAACGGTGGTGGCAGGGGACGGAGGAACAGGTGCCGCAGGAGAAGATTACGACGACGTTGAATGAGATCCCTCCGTTGGCGAATGCGTTGGCTTCGAAGTGGTAGCCATCCATGGATACCTAGGTAGCTCCCCTGTTCCTCTAGCGACGGCAATCCAAGTGAATGAGCTAGAGCGAGGCGTGAGAATAATGTCAACTTTCTGAATGACCCCCTTCACGCGACATAGAGGACGCTCTGCTCGTCTCCCGCATCGACCATACCCTTGTACAACAGAGCGCCCTGATACGGATCATGACGAAAGAACAAGACGTCAAGCGCATCCTCCTTGCCTACATCCGCGCCTTTCTCGCCTCGCAACCAGGCCTCGAACCCGTCGCCGACCTCCTCCTCGAAACAGCGTTGCTTCAGCAACCCACAGGGACGGTGACACGCGATCAGCTCGTGCGGACACCGACGCATTCACTTGTTAAAGTGCTGAAGGAATGGCGCGAGCAGCATAAGAATATCTTGGGGGAGCATGAGTGGTTTGCGGCCGAAAGTGATGAAGACTCTTCTTCTGCGTCGTCGTCAGAATCGTCAAGCAGTAGCAGTGACGACAGCAGCAGCAGTGATGAGAGTTCCTCGGATGAGAGCGCTGACTCTGGCTCATCGGAAACAGTTCAAGGAGATGCAGCTCAAGCTGTTGGCGGCAAATCCGCACCTTTGAGCAAAGAGGTGGGTGTCTCTGCCAGCAGCGCTAGCACAAGCTCGAGCACTAGCAGCAGTTCAGAGTCGAGCAGCTCAAGCAGCTCAAGCGATTCAAGTTCAAGCGATTCAAGTTCGGACAGCTCCAGCTCTAGCTCTGATGATGACTCTTCCTCTTCTAGCGACGCCAGCTCCAGCTCCAGCTCTGATTCCTCCTCCTCGGACTCTAGCGACTCTGACTCTGACTCTGAATCAGACAGCAAGCCTAAAGCTACAGCGCCTGTCTCCAAGAAACGCACACATGACACCGCCAACGCAGCCGACCCCATCGTCGCCATCCAACCCGTCGCCGCTACCGGTGCTTCCAAGAAAGTGAAGCAGGAGGCAGGCCCGGGTGAAGTGACTGTGACCAAGGCAAGCGGTAAAAAACAAAACGTACCTTTTTCACGCATCAACCTTGAAAAGATTGAGTATGCCAATGATGTCTTGCGCGATAATGCCTATCGTGGCCCAGATGATGAGTTTGGCAGTCGTGCGAGTGCGGACTTGCTCAAGACAAAGGGAAAACACTTTACCAAGGAGAAGAACAAGAAGAAGCGGGGTGCGTATAAAGGTGGTGCGATTGATCAGCAGGCAAGGTCATTCAAGTTTGACGACTAACTCCGTATCGTCTCAAAGGATTCTTTCGATAGACATCGTCACATAGCATCGTCATCTAGAGGCGCTCATCTACTCTAAGCTATTCGTTCACTTGACCAGCAAGTCTTCTTTGCCGCCGTCCACCCACCAAGCCACATAGGCCAACAGTCTCCTGACATGCTGATCCTCTTCCACAAAGTGACCACAGCCCCGAATCTCCGCCACGACCCAACTCTTTTCTGCATGTTTCTTGAGTCGCTTGACTTTGGGCGCATACGCATCCTCATCACCCCAAACGCCTAGAATATCCAGATTCTCAAGCGCCGCAGCCGGCAGGTGTTGCTTGTTTCGCCAAGCACGACGGGGTTTCGGAAACATCCAGAGGGCATAGCGATAGATGTTTAAAGGGAGAGCAATAAAGAGATAGCGCACTTTGAGCGGTCTCCTGTCCTCTTCTTGCATGTGATGCGCATGCCCGACGCTACCGGGGAACCAGCCGCCAGCCTTGGCAAACACGGATGAGTTGCGTCGACGTTGAAGCGCCATACTGCGTCGATGCGTTGTTGCATCATCTGCTTCGTTAAGCGCAGGGTCGTGCGTGACGAGGTGTTCGGTCGGTGTCTCGGAAGCGAGACTTGTTCGGCGATGGGCAGGCCCGGCTGCATGCGCCAGACTTTCAAACCCGAGCTGCTCATCAAGCGCATGCAGCGCCGGCAAGGGATGTGGGAAACAAGCACTGGCTACGAGTGCGCCATAGGAGTACCCACCGAGAATGACTTCATGGACGCTTTGGAATTTGAGAAGGCACCAGTCAAGCGCGCAGCTGTAGTCAGAGCGTTCGAGGTGACCTGACCAGGTACTCTTGCGTCGTCTGAAATTGAATGTCAAGACGAGAATGTTGAGGGATTGTAGGCATTCAGCCAGGAGGACGATCAGTTCATTGTTGTAGGAGCTAAATGTTGGATAAGGATGCGCTAGGATGCAGAGTCGCGACGGCGGTGTGGTGCTGGAGGGCGTGTAGAGACGGGCCCGGATACGATGGTTCTTGGAGGCTTCGATGCGGACTGAGCGGATGGGCATCGCTTGGCTGTCAAGGATGCCCAATGGAAGATGCCAGTGAGTCGGGTGGTTTGGATAGAGAAGGGGTGGGATGTCGTTTGCTGGACTGATGAACGCGGGGACATGACATTGGGAAGTGACCCCTGGACAAATACAAATGATAGCTAGTGCTTGCATGATGGATTGACTACTTCTAATAGCAGACATAGCTACAGGGCTGGGCATGGACTCGAAGGAGACGTGAGGAAAACCTGAGAGATGGTTCTGGACCACGAACGGCCTTCATAAACAGAAGCCAGAAGAGAGATGTGCCTACTAAGTCCCGATCGCTCTGCCAGATGCAGGTGCTGGACGCCCACAGCAGAGTACACTCCACAGATGAAGCCCAGATGACGGGACGCTTACCTCAGAAAACCTCGAAACTTGAAAGACAAGGTTGCTTCTGTAGGGCGCCAGGGGAGCGCCTTGATGACTTGCGCGAACAACGGCCTTGAACGCTAGCGCGCCAGTCGGGAAGCCATCGAAGCAATACCCATGATGCATGCAATACGCGAATCAAACCTGGCCCAAAACTCATCGCATCTCCTTGTCCCGGGGTCGATCGACCCACTTCTTCATGGCAACCGTACAATCATGACAACTCTTGAACACTGTCCATTAGCTTTTTGAGCAAGTAAATGAATAAACGCCGTACATTGCCGCTCAAAGTCATCGAGACCCTTGAGGAACTCGAGCCCCTCGGCCATGGCACCCGTCGGATTATGCGCATGATCAGCCATTTTGGCAATCCGACTTCTAAACGTATCCAATACCACCTGCAACAGCTCATCGGTCTCTGTCCACTCAAGATAGCGTAGAGCAAACGTGTAAAAGTTGTTGCATTGCGAACGCAAGTCGACAGAGCGCGGGTCTGCCTTGAGCGCTGCAGCAATCTTTTTGCCATAGCAAGCTGGTTCATGGAGGTCGACGACTTCGCGAATGGCAAGCAATTCTGCCATCCAGTAAGGCAAGTCTAGCTTTGTATCTGCTTTGAGCTACGCCTTTGTTAGCATCGAACCTGATCTACTAGAGCGCGATGTACGTCGGGTGTATCGCTTGCTTCGAGGTAGCCCAGACCGGGCACAGTGAGCTTGAATGTACAGGGAAGCTTGTTTTGTGAGGTGATGATGGCATCGATATCGTAGTAGCTCATGCCTTTATCCAATCCCCTTCTGCTAGATTGCTATTGCAGACTATCAGCAGTAAACCTAGGTAGCTTATCGACTTGTCGCAGATGACAAAGCTTGAGAGTGCCACGACGCGACGCGTTTATTGACAATCGACGACCACGACGAGATACTATTTGGCACCAACATTCAACTTGACAAATGACTATAGACCTCAGCACCGTAGACATATCAAAAGTCGATCCAGAGACTGCAGGCGCTGTAGTTGACGCAGCCAAGTCACTCGGTTTCATCTACATCTCGGGCCATGGCATCAAGTCCAGCTTGATGAACAAAATATGGCAGACTGTAAGCACTTGCTCTCGGCAGATACCTTTCAAACTGACATGTGTATGTCTAGTCTGAGCAGTTTTTTGCTAAGCCTGTTGAAGCGAAAGAGCGCTTCAAGCTCGATGCGAGCAACAAAGGATGGTCACGCATGCATTCCGAAACCTTGGACCCATCCACTCAAAAGAAGGGCGACTTCAAAGAGGCCTTCAACATTGATCTGGCTGCAGACACCCAGCAAGCATTGCCAGAAGCACTGGACGCTCATCGTGATGCCCTTCAAGAGTTTGAACGGCGCTGTCGCGAGACGAGTGCCCGGCTATTGGACCTACTGGCCCTCGGACTCGGCAAAACGCCCGACTTCTTCAGCAGCAAGCACAACAAAGCGAAACCCTCCGGCACCGTCCTTCGACTACTCTATTATCCTGCTCTCGACAATTCATTTGAGCAAGGCGACATCCGTGCCGGTGCGCATACAGATTACGGTACCTTGACACTCCTCTTCGTTAAAGCTGGTGGATCCGGTCTTGAAGTGTTGCCGCCGAATGCTCACAAGGATGCCTGGCAAGCCGTGCCGCCGCCTCCTGTGGCCTCAGATGATGATGACGCCCCCGTGCCTATCCTCGTCAATGTCGCCGATCAACTCGAACTCTGGACGGAAGGCGTTCTCAAATCAACCTTGCATCGCGTCACTTCTGCCCCTGGCGAAGGGGATCGCTACTCAATTGCGTACTTTTGCCACCCAGACGATGATACAGTCTTGTCGATGAAACCGAATGCGACGAATCGGGCCACGCGCGAGGAGGCGTTGACGGCGGGTGAGCATCTACGGCGTCGTCTGGCTGCTACCTACGATTACTGAGTTGATCATCTTGGCTGAGACTATGGATGAGTTCACTGTCAATATCTTGCTAGAGCGCGCACGTCGCCGGACTGTCGCTCACCGAAGCTACTGAACAGATCATCCAGCTGTTGTGGCTTGTAACACCACGTTCTTTCGCCCGCGCCTCAAGATCACTCACCGTCACTCCCGCTGATCTGCGACCCGCAGTCATGGCCGCTGGTGTAATTGGCGTCTCTCTACTTGGTCTCACGCAGCTACCGCCCAACCTTTGTCGGTCTGCCAGGTCAAGGCAATTACAAGATTCTACGTTACTTTACACGTGAGATGCGCCTTGGCAAAATCTAGATCCACAAGTGCAGCATCCCAGCTTCCCAACGTGTCGGTGTCGACAGCCTGCTTGCTGCTGTCGTATGCAGAACAGGAGGTAGCATCGGCTTGCACAAGCCTCTGCGCGATTTGAGGCGATAACACCTGTATGAAGGACAGAATTCGCGCACAGACTCATGTGAATGGATAATCGCGCTTTGCAGCTATAAAAGGGCTCGAGGCCCAAGTCTTTCGCTGCAGATTCTCAGCGAGATATCTTTTTTTCCTGGCTGGTATGGTCCTCAACCACATGGCCAAAAGGTCTGCAACATCACGAGAGATGATACGACATCAAGTGCGGACAGTCTTCATTTCGGCATTTTCCCATCGCAGGCAACAAGCAGACATCGGATACGTCCATGCCCAGCGTCAAGGGTCTTGCGCTCCTTGCAGATCAGTTCGGGCTCAGATGTCATTCCCCATCCGCTCTCCACGCTGAGGTCAGATCCGCCGCCAATGATGACTGAGCAAGCTTGGCATGATCGAGCGAGATACGACCCTGCCGATGTACGACACTGCAGTCAGCGGATGCTATTTTTGTATCTGCCACGGGCAGCCGTCTTCCATTGAGCACTTATAAGAGCTGGGACACTCTGCCCTTGTCTCCGGAAAAGGACGAGTCTGCCCTTCATCTGCCCTCCATGCTCAACGCTCTCGTCCTTGCCATCATTTGGCTCACAAGCTTCGCGAGCAACACGCTTGTCAGGGGTACTCAAGATGACACGGGGCGGCAAGAGACCCCCCTGTATGAACAACAGGAGCTGACCCGCAGATCTGGTGAACATCTTCCGCCGACCAAGGTCCGATACCACCTCTCCAAACGTGCTGATCCGGAAAGCGATGTTCCCGTGGTCAGTCTTCAACCCGGTCGAAATCCTGTCAAGACGGTCAAGCAGCATGTCAAGATCAAGCCAGACCCCAATCTACCCGTTCCAGACCCATCTCAGATCAATAATCCAGTGCCGTCGCGGCGACCCGGTGCACCTTTACCCTTGAGATCAAAGCTTAAAAAAGGCAGGTTCAACACACCAGATCGTTCGGTTTACAAAGGTCGCTCCATCAAAGATGACTACCTCAGATCTGTGCCCCACACTGGTGTGACGCGTCACTACACGCTGTACGTTGACGAGGCAAATTTGGCGCCGGATGGTGTCAAAGCTCCCTTCATGCAGGTCTTTAACGGCACGTTTCCAGGCCCACTGCTCCAGGCTGATTGGGGTGATGAAATCGTGATCAAGGTCATCAATAACCTCACCAACAACGGAACCTCTATTCACTGGCACGGCTTCCCTCAAACTGGCCGCACACAGTACGATGGAGTCAACGGCGTGACGCAGTGTCCCATTCCGCCAAAGGCCACCATGATATACAAGATCAGGGCCGAGCGCTACGGTGTCTCCTGGGTGCGTTCGTTCCAATGCATAATCTCACTAACAACAGTATCACAGCCACACGAGTATTCAATACGGCAACGGACTTTATGGACCTTTTATCGTGCACGGCCCTTCCTCTGCTGATTGGGACTTTGACCTTGGTGCGCTCATGGTTGGCGATTGGTACAGCGAAGATATGTTTGTGCTTGTCGATCGCTTCTTCGACTCTGGGCCTCCCCCTGCTGCTTCGACAGTCTTCAATGGCCAAGGTGTGCGCAACACAAGTGGTACGCTGACGGGCAAGTACTACGAGATCACCAAGGACATCAAGTTTCGACGAGGAGCACGGTACTTGTTGCGTATCATCAATTCGGCTACCGATGCCAAGTATGAGCTGAGTCTCGACAACCACACCATGACCGTCATCTCCCTCGACTTTATCCCCATTGTGCCGTACGAGACCTCGCATGTGTTCCTGTCCATCGGCCAGCGCGTCGAGGTTGTCATCACAGCTACCGGTGATCCTTTCACATCATACTGGTTCCGTGCAGATACGACCGCCCTCGCCGACGACCGCGGCACTACATGCGGAGATGCCAATCAATCGGCAAATCAATCACGCGCCATTGTGCGCTACTCTCGGGCTGCTTTCAAAGATCCAGTCTCGACACCGTACAACTATACGCCGCATTGCTCCGACACAGTCATGGTGGCTGGTCGAGGCGAACCTGTCTTGCCGCTGAAGCTGCCTGCTCCAGCTACGACGCAACGCATCAATATCAGTCCCATCGTTCGCAATGGCTCAAACGATATTGTCTTTCGCATAGACAGCAGCTCGCTCTACTTGAATTGGAATATGCCAACGCTCAAGATTGTCGCGGATGGCTTTGGGAGCTTACCAAAGGAGTACAATGTCTATCGATTGGACGGCAATAAACGCCAGAGCGCTTTGATTGTGCTGCAGGACCAGACTGGTATTCCTCATCCAATTCATTTACATGGCCACGACATGTCTGTTGCGGCCCTTGGACCTGGGACCTGGAATGGGACGATCAGCTTTGCCAATCCTCCTCGACGCGACACGGTTCAGATGGAGGGAAACGGTCATCTCGTGATGCACTTTGCCTTGGACAACCCCGGCGCATGGCTTTGGCATTGTCACATTGCATTCCATGTGAGTGCTGGGTTGGGTGCGCAATTCCTGGAACGAATGAAAGACATTGACGTGCAAGGCCTCGATGACGAGCTGTACAAGACATGCTCGCGGTGGCAGGTGTGGACAAGGTACAATCTGGTGCTACAGACTGACTCGGGCGTTTAGAGTGAGGCTCTTTGGGACCGTCGGATCGCAAACCACTCATGCATATCTTGTTGGCGCTAGCTGTATTATCATATGATTTAGCCTTACTTTTGCGCTACATGAATCGCTCCGTTCATCAGTTTCTCAGAAAAACTTTGGCACAAACACAGGTACATCTCGCTTGTATTTTTGCCAATCCTCGCCGTACTTTTCATCCGCCTTCTTCTCAAGCATGGGCACACCCGAGACGTAACGGGTCAAGTAGGTTACAAAGATGGGCGAGATGAAGCCAAGGGCGCCGACATAGGAAGGGTAGACGGTCGTGCCAGCCAAGGCTGACAAGGCCAAGAGAGAGGTACCCGTCCAGAGCGTACTTTCACCGAAATAGTTTGGGTGACGCGAAAGTGACCAGAGCCCCTCATTGATGAAAGGTTCGTCGTGCTTCTTCTCCTCCTTGCGTTGTCGCCAGGCAGATTTTTGTCTGTCTGCCGTCACCTCGAAGCCCATGCCGGCGACCCAGACAGCCATGCCGACATAGTCCAGTACACCTAGCGCAGGCATTGCACGTTTCGGAACGGCATTGGCCAACAAGACCGGTGCCGAGACAAGTGTCACCCAGACTGCTTGCGCCATGAATGCACCAAAGAACTTGAGCGGGTTTGGCTTGATTTCATCGAAGCGCGAGTCTTTGCCATCCTTCTTGATGCGCGCAAAGAGGAACGAGCCGAGGCGGACGGCCCAAATGGCCACCATGCCCGACAAGATCAGCTTGCGGGCACCAAAGTCCGCAAGGCCCGGCGCGCCTGGGATGGGAAGGCTGTTGAGACGCGCATAGCTGACCGAACGCAGCCAAGGGAGGTAGAGACTGATGCCGGTGGCGGCAAGGTACGTGGCCGATCCCGAGAGGTCATAGTACTTTTCAGACTGGCCGATGATGGAGGGCACGGCGACGGCGGCCTGGATGCCAAAGATGGCCAGCACAGCCGGCACGAGCGTCGACAGAGCTGGGTTCTTGAAAGCGAGCATCGAGTGAAGCGGCATGTTGCGTAATGGAATGGTCGTCTCGCTAGACAATCTTAAGGAACGTGTCGGTCGGCCGAGTCTGTGATAGAGGCCGATGCGCGTGATGTCACCGAATAAGAGAAAACAACGCAGTCACATTCAGTGCTCGTCACATATATGCTTGCGCTACAGCTAAAGGGACCTAAGAAAGATTAAAAAGAAGAATCAGCGCCGATGCTTTAAACAGATGAAATCCGACGAACGTTGCGCGCGTCGCGGCCAAGCTCCGGCATCGTGCGCCGCCGAAGCGAGCGGATCCGGAGCACCTCGTCCATCTCTGCCTGCAAGCTCTCGTCCACTTCGACAAGCGCCTTGCTCTTGCGCTTGAACTTGAGAATGCTTGAAGCATCCATGACGCGTGGGCAGCGGACGAGTTCGAGCACTTGGAGTTTGGGTGCGTGCTTGAGCAGCTTGCCAATCGACCAGTCCGTGATGCCTTCGCAGGCATTGAGAGACAGACGCTCGATGGCATGGCCGCGGTACTCACTGACTGCATAAATACCTTCATCGCCAACGCGGCAGCCGGCAACACCCAGTGTCTCGACTTGCGTCAGGCGGGCCACCTCAAAGACACTGCGGTCTGTCAGCCGGTGCGCATTGCCGACGCGACCGACATTGAGGTACTGCAAGCCACGGCAGGCACGAGCGACAGCAATAATGCCTGCATCTGTCACCTCCTCACAGGCGCGCAAGTCTAGAATTTTGAGACGCGGGCATTGCTTGGCGACGCGGAAGAGAAAGGCGTCATCGATACGACCGCAGCCAGGAAGGGCGAGCTTGGTCAATTGACCGTGCGCGCCGAGCAACGTTGAGCTCGGAATCAATTGCGGGCAAACATACAGCTCGAGTGAGACCAGGCGAGTCTGGTTTAGGCTGTCGAGGCGTTCTTGGTCGACAGCCAGCTTGTGTAGAAGCAGGTCACGGCAGCCGTTCTCCTGTGCCATCCGGGAGTCAACGTAGCTGTCGAATCCAGCAGGGTCAATCAGTTCGATGCGACGAGCAAGAACACGGCGAGCGGCATCATTAAAGATGGTGTTGACGGTCATGCATGCTGAAAGGGCGCCCTTGCAGCGTTCGGCCTCAGCGGCCCAATCGACCTCGACCGCTTGGCCAAAGGCATCCAGAGTAATGCTGCGCGCCTTATCTCGGGTCGCGCCAGCACGCTGGTTGATGCTGGAAGTAGCCACGAAGCATTGATCATCGAGGCGTTGAAGGATGTTGTCGACAATCTCTGGCAGGCTCAGAGCTTGTTGTTCGGCCGGAGTTGGCTGCAAATTGCAGTCGGCCAAGGTCGACGTGAGTCCTTCGAGCTCACTGTGCCTGCTCCTCACAAAAAAAGACGACGAGGCAATGACAGGGGAAGGTGCCGTGGCCAGAGTCTCTTGCTTGGGCGTTGGGCGCACGCGCAGTGCATAGGTTGGTGTCTGAGGCGGCACAAGACCAGCTTGTGTAAAGGTCGACTCGGTACACTCCTTGACGTCAATCTCGAGCGCAGTCGACTGACCCTTGAAGCCACGTCGAGGTACAGGCGCGCGCAGATTGTCAAACTTTTGCTTCTTGGGGCTCGTACTGGTTCCGCTGAGTGAGGTGGTGAACCACGAGCTGAGTCGACGGACGCCGCTCACCTTGTCGCTGCCAGTGTTGACGGCGCGCGGCGTCTGTGTACCTTCACTGACTGAGCGCATTGAGCGCGGCAATGCTGAGACATCCGCTGTGGTGGTCACATCTCCATCTTCTTCGTAACCGAATGAAAAGCTCATACTGAGGGCGTTTTCGGTGGTCTGAGACGAGCGTCAAAGAAAGCAAGCAAATGCAACAAACAAGTGTATTGGGAGAGAGGTCGTAGAGAATCTAATGACGACCGCGGAGGGGGACAGGCTAGTCTTTAGTACCTTCAAGCGTTGACCGAGCTCGTCCAGCTGCAGAGTGCGGGAAGCCGAATTCGGCCTCAACGAGCTGGTCATCCCAGCCCCATGTCATGTACGAACGGTTGTGAACGCGCTCAGAGGTTGTCTCTTGTCAGCCAAAACGATGTTTCAAGCGGCCCAGGCGAGTAAGCTGTAGCGAGCGTGTTGTCTCAAGGAGACAAGCTCGACACCGGAAAAAGCAAAGATGTGGCTGGCAAACCCGTCCAATTGGTTCGATCGCTTTTTCAGATGGGCGGCCTCAGCCAGCGCTTGTCTCGTTGAACCGTGGGCTTTTTAAGGCCGACTCGGACACTGCACGCTCAACCTCAGCGACTGAACTAGAATCAACGGAGACAAGCAAAGGCGGAGCGTCCTTGTCTGCGCAGCGGGTGCTCAGCTTATCTTGCATAGACCTTTCCCCAGATGCATGACCTTGAAACTCGTAACACGATGTGGTATCCGCACGTGCTGCCGTCCGCTACGCAACCGACGGGCAGTCCGTCCGGGGCATTTCCTAGACTCCTACGAGACTCAAGATGGCCTGGCCGCGACCTGTGCCGGTAGTTCTTCATCAGCTCGAAATTGTAACGATGGACTAACTGCATTGTAGTCACGCCTGCGGCAGATCGGTTGACATCGTTGCCGTTGAGAGGCTCTGATCCTGATCCTGTCTCGATAGAAGCTCTGTTGATGCAGTTGTACAAGTGTGATTGGGCTGTCGCTCAATTGAGACAACGATGGTGTTCAGTTGAATGAAGACTTGCTCAATTCGGCGTGAGAAGGAAATTGAGATCAGGGCGACCGCATCTCAGATGGAGAATAGCGCTATTCCAAGATTCTGACAACACCAAATTGGCGGGTCGTCTGATTATCTAGCGACGAACAGCAAGTCAAAGGCCATCCTGCGTTGCTTACATCAGGAAGACTCGATACAATTTCCGAGATTCAACCATGCTATAGGACGCGTTTCAGGTAGTGCAACGTGTCTGTCTCCTCAGACTTGAGCTCAAGCTCAAATATTACAAGGTCCAAGCGCCTGTCTTTCATACACTTCATGAAACATGGAGGCACCCGCGATGTGATTCTTTCATCGGCACAGCTTCTCGAAACCATTTCATCGGTTGAACCTCTCAAATGGGCTACGAGAAGGAGAAGTAACAGCTCATCTACAAGTCTGTGAGTCAAGGTCTTCTTCACTTGAACCCATCGCCTCAAATCAGACTGTCAAGAAAGCCTATCCGAGACCTCAGGGTAGAGGTGCGATCACAGCCGCTCGCACTCGTGCAAAGCACTCTGCAAGGACTGTCTTGACTTGCAATGTACCGGCCCGTCTGACTACTCACAACCGTTGCCCGCTGCAGCTGCTTCGGGTATGGTTGTGCAGCTCGGTCTCGAGCCTCTACAGCTGTGTGTCTCCTTGACGACCTGATACAAGTCTCTGATGTAGTTTCAAAGAAATGAAGCGGGTTCTTGATCGACAAGCGGAGAAGCTTAAGCTTGAGACTGTATTCAAGCACGGACCTCGACCGAGTCATACTAGTCCGAGAAGCATTCCGTCCCAGAGAGAATATCTGCCAGCATTGCACCACGGTCAGCTGATGGGCAATTGCCTGCAGCGCTGCGGAGAGCTCAGCAAATCCAAGAGCCGTGCTCTTCCAGAGAGTTTATGGTCTTTGTAAGCCTGGATTCGACTGCAGCTGTCTGGCTCAAGTTCGATAATCTGCCGATGAAGCCTCGAGGCCCCTGAGTGTCTCTCACGCAGATATTGAAAATGACGCACGCGGCAGGCCTAGAGTCTAGACGTTGTCCCGCCACGGACCGCAGCGCTACCAAAATTCCGATCACCGACCCGCGCGCGCGCAACTCTGAATTCTGACACCAAACTTAACAATCGGACTCGCCGCATCAAGCTTCCGCAGCACAAAGCGTGCTGGCCCTGAACAAACGCTTATATGCCGTGTTGGGGTGGGCCTTCCGTTCCTCAACGTGCTCTATCATCGCTCAGCACTTTAGATACAACATGCCTAGACTAAAATATGCATACATAATAATATAGCAAACCCATGCGCATGTGTCATGTAGGTACTCATACTTGCGAGTCAAGCTTGCAGTCATGCAGAGTCCAGACCTCTTCAGATGCCCAAGCCGCTCAATTCCTCGAGGATGCTCGAGTCACCACGCCTTAACGCCTTCTTGCCACTCTGAAACTCCTTGCGATTCTCCTTGTCGGCCTCTTGCGCAGCTGGCATGCAAACCGTATTGTCGCGTGTTGCATCAGAATCATCAAAGTCCATACTGGCATCTTGTAAGAAGGCTTCCAGGGTACCTGGTCCAGGTTGGCCAAGCTCGGGCTCTGGATCCTGGTAGATGGTGGTCAACTCGCGTCGCTTGCTGGCTTGCTCCATAGCCTGGTGTGACTCCTTACGCTTGCTCAGATTGCTTGAGGAAGAAGAAGCACGCCTTGAGCCTGACTCCTCCGGCAAGGACCTCGCACTTTCAAACTGCTTCGATCGAGCTTTGCCGCCAATGATGGTCGGTCTGACATTGGCTGGCTCTTCGTCGCTGCTGTGTGCTTGCCGTAATGGTGACTGACGCACATTTGTTTTGGAAAGGCTGTGGTGCTGCTCAGTACGCTGCAGCAGATCAGATCTTTGTAAAGCAGGCTGCCTGACGGGTGTATCTCCTGGCAACTCGGACATTTGTGTCAAAGTGGGCTTACCGAGACCTAAGGCACCTGCGCCGCCCATGACAGCCATGAGACGCCTCGACAGCTCCTGTGCTTCTTGGTATTCAGATAGCTGAGCCTCATACTTGCTGCGTAGATTCAAGAGGGAAGTCCGAAGTTTTTGATGCTCTCGTTGACTCGTGTCGAGCGCACGATCGTACCGCTCTTTCCTTGACTTGAGCTCGTCATGAAGATTCTGCACCGCCATCGCATGCTGCTCTGACAAAAGGCCAATCTTCTCGTCGGCAGTGCTTGCGACTTGCTCAACTTGGTTGATTCGAGCATTTCTGTCGGCAGTCATCTTCTCCAGGGCGGCCTGTGTGCTCTCGAGCTGACCTTGCGTTTTCGACAAGGCATCCTTGGCCTGGTGAAGTGCCTGATCCAAAAGCTGTCCTTGACTTGTTGCCTTGGAGAGCTGTTCCTCCAAGTTCTGGCGCATCTTGCCGTGATTGATCGACTCAGCTGAGCTCTTCTCCGTCACCTGGACAATAGTCGCTTCGGCCGATTGCAAAGCAGTCGTCTTGGCTTGCAACCTCTCGGTCAACGACTGTGATGCAAGCTCCAGCTCAATCACTCGATTTTTGGCTTGATTGATGGAGTTCTCCAGCTCCGCGTGCAAGCTGTGTTGCTGCCGAGCATGACTTTGCAAGTCTTCATTGGTCCTCGTCATGGAAGACAACGCCTCGCTCATTTTCTGACGCTCAATTGTCAAAGTCTCGCAGTGAGCCTGTAGTGAAGCCTTTTGCTCCTCAAATCGACATTGTTGCTCAGCCGCCTGTTGTCGTTGTTGGTCAAGTTGTTGTAACGCTTGTTGCTCACTGACCTGCACATGTCGTACCTTGCTCGTGCTCTGCTTCAATTCTGCACGCAAGGCATCCAACTCGGTCTGCATGCGATTGATCTTCAATGTCGTTACATGTGCATCGCCAGCTCGTCGCCCAAGCGCTTCTTGCGCTTCAACTAGCTGAGCAGTAGCAGTTTCCGCCTCTTGGCGCGCAGCTTGCAAGGCTGCTTCAACTTGTCGCAAAGGGAGCTCGTGTGTCTCAACACGCTGCTCCAAATCCCGACAGACCAGGGCGATGCGACTGACTAGTTGGCTGTGCTGATGAACGGCGTCTGCTTGTAGGTCACGCAAGAGATGTTCGCGCCAGTGGCGAGAGTCGTTACCCGAAGCTGGCGTGTTGGGCTCTTCCTGGATGGAGACGGTCGCAGAGACACGACAAAGGCGCTTGGGCAATTCTTTGTCCGATCTTTGAAGGACCAGCAGCTTGCGGAGCACAGCCGTCAGACTCTTGTTTGACTCCGAGAGCGTCGGAGAGAGCAGAACGTGGCACAGCCTGCGATCGTGCTCCGAAGAGAGACGTGTAGGACTCACAGCAGCAGCCCATGTAGAGAGACGCTCCGCTTGATGGGCCACTTGTTCCGAACTAACGTGTATTCGTGTGAGGCCTTCCAAGAGTAGTCGAGAAGAAGCAAAATGTAGCTTGTCATTAGCTCCTCGGACATTCAACAGTTGTCGGAGGATGCGATCGACGACAGCGTTGTCTGGTGGCATAAGAAAAGCGAGGTTGACAAGCGCCTTTGTAAGCGGTAACGACACATTGTTCGCTTCCAGATGATCCATCGCGCGCTCGCAGATGCGGATCGCAAGAGTGTCCATACCGAGAATCTTGTCGACGCCTTGCATGACAGACAAAAAGGCGGCGCCAGCCTGAACAGCCTTTTCGCATAGCTGTAGATCAATCTTTTCCACGAGTTTTTTGCACAAGGATTGACCTTCCTTTCGACCGAGCCAGCTGCTCAGCACACTTTCCGAAACGGCACTGATGGCATTGGTCGCAAGCTGTACTTGTCGAGGTTGAAATGCACCTTCCTCCTTGGAGAGTGCAGCTGACACGCTGCCGACAACAAGTCGAACAACTTTGAGACCCTTGTCGCCTTGAAAGAGACTGAGCGTGCTGTGCGCATTTTTATGAGCAGCCTGCGGTGATGATGGCTGGCCGACGTACTTTGCAAGCGAGGCCAAACAAGATAGAGCGAGCATAACAAGATCATTAGAAGCATGACTGAGATAGCTGGCTAGCGTAGACTGCCAAGCATACTGCTGATTGGTTGTAAGACTTCCGAAGCAAGCTTCGGCGTTGTGAAGCAGCACGGCCTCCATGTAGCCGAGGTAGGTTGTCTCGTCGAGGTTGGAGACGGCTTCATTCAGCATGCCCATCAGTACTCCTAATTGTGCGGGTGGCAGAAACGCCTCTGGTAATTTATGCTCCAAGAATGCGCAAATAGTGCCTGTGTATTGCTCGAACGACTTTTGATTGACAAGTGCCGGCCGCAGGAGACTTTCGAGAAGCTTTGGCTCATGCCGAAAGAGTGCATCTCGTAAATCATGCTGCAGTGCAAAACTTCGCAGGAGACTAAGCGCTGCTTGGTCATAGTCGAGACTTGCGACGAGCAGTTCAGCCAGCGCGTCATGTGCATCTGTGTGATGAAAGGCCCAGAGCTCTATATCGTCTCTTGAACAGGCTGTTACTGCTTGAAGTAGTCGTGCGAGCGACGGTGCATAGGTGCAGTCCAAGACCTGGTCCAGCTGCTGTTCGAGCGCATCGAAGGCTGCCTGGGACATCGGGTGGTCTGGTGAGGTCTGTTGATTTGTTGTCGTGCTTGCTTTCCAATTCTCGTTGCCAAACTTTGATCGCGCTAAATGCATTTGTCTTCTCATTGAACTCGGCACGTTCTACTGACTTACTTTACTTGTACTATATTATACACGATGCCTCTTTACCTTCTATTCAACACTTCATGTCTATAGCTTTTCTTCCTGCAACACGTTGCCTTCATCCAACACTCCCTGCCAAATCTTAGCGTCCGTCGGCTCGTTGCCGATCCCTAACTCGCGCAAAAACTCCCTGACGGCACGCACATTCAGCGCCATGGCTTCGTGTGGACTGATGGCCGCCTTGAATGCGTACTTGGTGGCCATTGGGAACAAGAGCTGAAAGTCCGACTGTGACAGGTGAGCTGATTGCCGTATCCACAAGAGCCGGTTGCGACCGCCATTGCTGGCTGTCGGCTGCAAAAGCCGCTTGAGTGCTGTAAAGTTGCTCGACCATTTCTGAAAGGCTTCACTCGCAACGGCAATGCTGGGAACATGAAGCGGTCGCGCTTCCGAGTCTTGCAATACTTCCATCCAGGGATCAAGCAGAACTGCCGCCTGAAATGTTTCCTTGAATGGTGTCTCCGGAGTGCCTGGCTCTGAGACGACAGCTGAATCTTCTTTACAACATTGCACTGCCGTGGCGGCACCAAACGAATGACCGGCTGCAATGACTTGGCCCTTGTCACAAGCAACCTGACCACGCATGCTGGCCAAAATGTCGCCTGCACCGCCTTCCTCGCGCAAGACCTGTATCGGTTCACCCAGAAACACTCCATCGCCGCGCTCAAGCGACCTGACCAGCGCCAAACCCAAACCAAGCTCATACGTCCGCTGTGCCACCTGTGCCCGGCGCTTCGCCACCGTTGTTGGATTGGTTTCCTTGATGGAGACATACGGCACCTCAATTTCACCCGACAGACCTTGCCGAACGACTGAGATGGCGGCCGAATTGTCACGATGCTCGACAGCGGCGACGAGCAAGCCGCCGCTTGCAAAACTACCGCACACTTGACTATACGCATTGCGCGAGCCACCGAGACCATGACTGAAGAGCATGCATGGTATCCGCTGACTTGGTGAAGGCGCGGCACGCAGGGGAACATGTAGCAGGGCTGGGATCTCGGTCCAGCGCAGACCCAGGAGGGCGACACCCGATAGTAAGCGTTCACGAATACCTAGAAAGGTAGCATACCCGCGCACTGTAAAGGAACCTTGACCCAGCCATCGTGGATATCGCTGCGGCGTCTCTTTAGCAGCTGCCTCGGTCGTTGGATAAAACAAGCGCACGAGGAGCGTATCGAGTGGGACGTTGTCGCCAAAGGTGCGCTGAAAGGCCTTTGGTAGGGCGATTTCGAGTTCGCAGGTGCCAACAGGGTAGGGGCCTGGATACTTGGGTAGGCTGGGCGAAAGCGGATTAAGGCGCATCGTGCTTGGCGCGCGGTCGTGTGGATGATGGTTTACGTAGGCGATTTTTGTGCCGTGATGAATCCATTCACTCAAAAGTCACCCATCAAGCATCTCACAACTTGACTAAGTAAGCAACTCACAGGCAGGAAAGAAGTGAGTGTGTGTGTCATTAATGTGCATTGAAATGCTATGTGATGCTGAGAGCTAGAGCTGGCGCTACGCCTTGAGATTATAAAAGAGTGTGGTGGACAGCAGTCCCTTGTTTGCTGCCTCATGAGAGATGTTTGGAAAAACGCTCAATGCAGTCGCTTGAAAAGCAGAAGATGGAAAGAGAGCCTCAAAGATAGCTCGCGACCGAGATGCGCCGGGCAGATTGGGTATCAATCTGCTTGACAGGCACGCCGTTGCCGTGGCCGGTAAAGAAGCGTTCAAACAAGCCAGACTTGCGCTTGTGTTGCGCGTAGCCCTGGGACGAGCGACGGCCACCGGCGGCCATCATAGGCGGCGGTGACAGGTCGAGCGGTGAGCCGACACTGCTGCATGACGAAAGCGAAGGCATCATGAGGGGTGGTGTCGGCAGCGCCGCGACGGCATGGTGTCCGGCGTGCATGGCATAGAGCGGCGAAGTGGGCTGGTGGTGGTAGGCCACGGGACTCGCGCTGTACTGGCTTGGGATGACAATCGGGCTCGGCGAGGTAGGCGGTGTCGCATAGCTTGAGAGTTTGCGTGCGTAGATGTACGACGGGTTCTCAAGCTGATGCTGCTGTTGGGCGCGGTGACGGGCGCGGATAGGCATGAGGAAGCCGTCGAGCGAGGTGTAGAGGTCGACGTCGGTGATGCTGAGGTCCCACTCGAGGAGCGAAAGGAGTTGCTTCTCCATGAGGTTGACCTCCTCGAGTTTGAAGAGACCGTTGGTGTATGACTTCCAGTGCTTGTTCTTGGGTGAGGAGTCATTGAGATACTTGGCTGCCAAGATGAGGGCAGCGAGGAAGACCCGGTGGCAGGTGCAGGGCATGCCCTTGGCGACCGGCGGAAGCTTGTCCGACAGACGGTCGAGGTAGACCATCGTCGACATGAGCGTCGGTGTCTGTACCCGAGACTTTTCACACAAGACTGTGATGAAAGTCTCGAGTGAAGGGAGCGCGCTGCTGAAAGACCCGCGCGCCGGTGATACAGGCGGGGTCGCGATGCCTTCGTCGCCGCAGCTGATGACACTGTTCGCCTTGTTGGCGAGCGCAGTGATCATGTCCATGGAGACTGGGTACTTGACGAACTCTGCGAGCGCTTGCTTTGCGGACGACATGGTTTGTGTGTTTGGAAGATCTGTAGAAGGGCTTCGACGCGTTCTTGAGTAGAAGAGAAGCAGAAGAAGCTTCGCGACTTGGAAGGTTTGGTAGTTTGGCGAAGGAGGCTACCGGTGGCGTTTTCTGGTGGCTGGCGCGCTGCAAGGGGGAATTCGTACAGGAAATGATGTAGTACGAAAGACCAAGTAGCTCTTGAAAGATGCGCTAGCTGGTAGAGCAATGAGCAGGCGATAGACTCGTTGGCGCTCGTCGAGTAAGGCTTGCTTGTTCGTCGGAAAGGTCGAAGAGGGGCTGATAGCTAATGTTGCGCTAGGCCTGCTGATGCGTAACACTGTGTCGAGGTGATGTGACGAGGGGTTGTGCAAAGTGAATGCGACTCAAGTGAGAAGTCCTTTGGATGGATGAGTCGGAATCGAGGATGGGGATGTCCTTCTATATGTTCTCCTTCCTGGCCCCCGGTCCCGCCGTCTTTCTGTGCCCACGCTGTCGAGCGGGTGTTGGCCGCTTGCAGCTGGTATGGTCTGGTTGTGCACACGCTAGTGCTGAGGAGAGACAGGGCGAGTCCGTTTTTTCCGCAAAGAGGATGTCATGGCAAGCCCTCGGTGGCTGAACCAGGTTTTACTTCGGTGGCTGCTGCCCCTGAGACTTTTTGGAATCTGAACTTTCAAGGTTTTCAACAGACACCGGATGACTGGCATTGACTGCATCTGCAAGGGAAAAGTTCCATTTGCACGGCCCTTAAAAGTTTCAGCCACGCTTCCGCACCCTCATCACCCTTATGATCACCCAGAAGCAAAAAGGCACGCGCACAACCTGACGGACTGCACTGCACCTGTCCGCTGTGAGACAACGTAGAAACAACACAGCACACTCTCCAGGCAGATCGTGACCTGGCCATCGAGCTAGCGGCTGTCTCTGACTCAGATACACACGACCACGCACAACTAAGGTTTGCGGACGTCCCACTTGCCTGCCGCGGACTTTCCGCGATCTAGCTACAATCAAGACAGCACGCGACGGCGGTTAGCCGTAGGTCCTTAGGTAGGCAGAGCCGAGTCCATGGACCGTCGTAGCAAAAGTATGTCATCGTTACGAGCGTTACCTGGTAGTGTGTGGCGGCGAATCCGCGCCGGAGCCAACATTTATCTCGTGGTACGACTAGTGCAAAGTTAAGCTGTAAAGTTCCGTGGGCTCTTGGGCCTTGGCCTACGACCACGAAAAGATGAGGCCTTGGCAAGCTACAGAGACTACAAATTCCGTGAAGCTATTATGACCGAGTCTTGAAAAGGCAGACAATGACTCGATTGCGCAATCCTTATACTTTAAGGTCGTTCTAGCTGGATGATCGTCCTTGTGAACCAAGTCGTCTTTGCTCAGCAGCTATAGTGATCGACTGTCGTGCCTTGGCTTTGCTACGCATCACATCAGGCAATCAGGTCTTTCAGACTCAATGTCGTGGTGTTGCTTGTGATTGGCCGTGGACTTTGACAGATGGACGCTCATTCGCCAAATAATGGCTCGTTCAACGGCTGTCCGCCTATCATTGGCCGACCCCGCAAAGCGGTTCCTTTTCTCGCTGGGCGCTGTCACGGACGACCTCCATGGCGGACCGATTGGCGGCAGCACGGTCACCTACCTAGCATCTACGCAATGTTCCTTAACGGCATCGGCATCCTTTCAGATCTTGGCAGCTGCCGCCGCCGACGCCGCCTCCTACGTACGAGCCATAGACGCCTCGGACAGCTATCGAAGCGTTTAGAAAATTCCCCGCCAAGATCCCACGTTTCCAAACAAGATTGCGATGCACACTCCGCAGAGCATGGCAGCTTTGGTAGCGTCAGGATGGAAAGGCTAGGCAAAAGACAGGGTACGTGAGTCTGCAGCTGCCAGCCGGATGCAAGCTCGAGCAATCGCTAGGGAAGCATTGTAGGCGTACGACCGGCTCATGGATCGGGCGCATGCAGAGCATCGTCACCGAGATAGGTCTGCAAGCGTCTTGTCTTGTTGCCATCTGCGCTTTGTATGCACCGCAACAGGCAGCGTCGCGTTGTCGTGTCAACGGGCCGTTGCCGTCTTCTTCGCCACTTTGGTGTCGTCTCTGCTAGGTGTGCTTGTGTCAATAGCACGCTTGTCTTTCTCGTTGTCTCAAAAGTGAGCTTTACACACACCGCTGTCGTGAATGAAATCGTACACCCGGCCGCGGGGCGGCTCCAATGGCAACGGCAACACCAGTGGATTTCAGAACACTCTTGTCGCACCGAGGTTGACGCTTGAGCGTCTCATCGTTGAGAAAGACCATACGAAGTCCGACTCTCTTTGCATGCCAAAAATACATTCATCGTATACGCCCCCCGGTAGAGAGCCGCTCTGCGAAACACCTCGGGAGCGCTTCTGCCTGATCCATTCTCGCCACGCCCTTCATTCAGCTTCAACGCATCGGTGAACTTGCTGCCACCTCGCAATACGATCCGTAAATGGCTCTTGTCTTGCTGTAGCGCGGATGCCATGACATGGCTCGATGCGGCATCCCGATGGAACAAGCGCAGGCGCGGCGCGGTGCCGCTGTTATTGAAGCATGTTGACACCTACTCAAAAGATCGGTTTAGCAAGTAATTGTGGCTTGCCTGTTGCATCCGGTCGATACCCTAAGGAAGAGACAGTCATCGAAGCTTCCGTCGTCTCCGGAAGGTGTGCAGGAGCCAATTTATTCAGATGGGTGGACTCAAGTCCAGCCACAGGGACGTGTTTTTACAACACCCTCGGCCAAGATCGTTGCAACCACTTCTTATCCGGCGAAGAATGTATCGTTGTCACGCTCAACATGGCAATCTAGTAGAGACATCACCATCTGAGCATGTCTTCTTCTCCAGAAAGGAAGAAACACATTGCAAAGAACCTTCCTCGCCGAGCGCGGTCATGGTCGGTCCCTTGCAGCGGGTCGATCGCAGCCACTCCGTCCTGCAAGCGATCCTTCCATGTCCTTCTTGCCAGGCGTAAAGAACAGTCCGGAGTCTCGGGAACGGTCTATTGCTCGCTTCGATGCGGTTACTCAACCTGGCGACAACCACTTCGATAAATAGCCTTGCGGATGTCTAAGGCCAATTCAGTCAGTCATGTCCGTGTCTCTGGAAACTTGATGCATTTGAATGATGGTGCTTTGAATGATGGACGCAAGCAGATGTGTGCTTGCTTGGAAAGAGCCGGTGTGATACATCCTTGACATCTTTGTCATCTCAATGAACATTCGGCAGCGAGGACCGTGCGTTGTTGTGTCTCTTTGTTTATCGCTATGCAAGTGCAAGTCTACTCTACCACATTGCCCATACCTTAGAGCACGGCGCCAAACCCAAACGTCGTCTTGATGGGCTTGACATAATCTGCAGGTCAGCATGCGTCGAACCCTACCAATCACAAGAAACTTACACTCGACAAAGTTGGTCTTGACGACCTCTTCAGCACCCAAAGGCACATCCGCCATCGCCATCCTCAAATTCGTGCCATCCAGACCTTGATCAAACGTCAACGTCAAGGTAGCATAGTGTCCAGCAGGCCAATCCTTTAGCCGCCACGTCTGCACCAACTTTTCCGATTCCTGCAGTTCAATAAACTTGCCCTCGACATTACCATTGAACAGCGCATAGGCACCACCAGGACGCGCTTCAACGACGGGTGGTGCGCGTGTCCAAGCAGCGACGCGTGCCTTGTCGATAAACGTCGTGTAGAGCTCCTTGGCGAGCGTTTGAAACTCAAAGGTTTCGGCAATACTGCCGGTGTTGACTTTTTTGGCAGATGTTGTGGTGGAGGAGGAGGCCGCCGTCGATTTTGTAGAAGCGGCCGTCGTGCTTGCGCCTGCTGTAGCAGCAGGAGTTGAAGCGTTGGCGGCGTTAGCGGCCGTCCCGACTGAAGGCGCATTGCCGGCGTCAAAGTTGATTTTGACATCCTTGCCGTGCGCTTCAATCAACGCCTTTGAAAACCCTTGCAAGGTCGTCCGGAGCGCCGGCACGAGTTTCTGCTTGATGAGGTCGCGCGCGGCCTGCTTTTGTTTTGTTTCTGAAAAGAGCTCGATGTCAAAGACATAGTCGTCTTCGTCGTGGTCGTGCATGACTTCTGGGATCGTAATCTGACCTTCCACTTTGGTCGCGTCGTCATCTTTCAATGTGCCGGCAAACTTGAGCACGAGCTTGATGTCGTAGATGGTGATGATTTTGCCCTTGCGCATGGCGACATCGCAGTCACCGGAGGACTCCGAGACGGATTGGATGGCGAGGTTGCAAGCATCGTTGGATGCCTCTTGGCAAAGATGTTGCGTGAACCAGGATTTTGCCCAGGGCCGGCAGTCTTTGGTCGTCCAGTGCCAATTTCCGGGGTTGTGTAGGACCATCTCTCTTTATCTCTCTATTGACCTGTGCTTTGTGTAGATGTTAGGATGCTGACTTGATGGGATGGATGATGGATGATGGATGTGGTGGTTGCTTCTCTCTCGTCGGAAATTTCTAGCAAAGGAAGCCAGCACAGGCAGATGGACGAGGGGAGGGAACATGGCAAGGCATAGATAGCGCATGAGAGGAGGATGAAGAGAGGGAGAGACTATTGTAGGATCATACCTAGGTAGAGAGGACTTTCTTCAGCTATACGTGCTCATGACAGGCTCCTCCCACTGCTATAGCTAGACTGCTAGACTGCCTCGTTGACCTCCCTCGAGTCCAGTGTCAGGGGTCCACTCTCACCCGGCCAGCCAGACAAACATCAAGGACATCCTCCCTCAACAAGGCCAAATCCCCATAGCTACAGTCAAGACGAAGCCTCAACAGAGCAGAGCAGAACAGAGCAAAGCAGAGCAGAGCAACAGCACAAGCGCCATCGATGCGCCATGGTCACAACCAAGATCTCCTACCAGAACCGCAAAATCACCGGTCTCAAACTCGCCCAAGTCATCCACAAGGACCTCCTCAAACGCCATCGACCCAAACACTCAAGCGCAGCCAAAGATGCCTCGATTGATCTCGTCATCACCGGCAAGGCACTTGGCTCCCATCTCGAGCTCGTCTGCAGTGGTCTACGCGTCGCTATTCGCAACGGCGCCGTGCGTTTGGGTGCATTGGAATTGGGCGACAATGACCTGCCCACCAGCTGCTTAGTCAATCTAGCCGCTGTCGTGGATGCAGCCGCAGACGACTTGTATCATCTTGATCTATCCGGCAATGCGCTGCAGGTCCAATCGCAAGACGAAGTGGATAAATGGCGCACGCTTGTGCAAGCATTGACACGATGCCGGCATCTGCAAACACTCATTCTATCGCGCAACCCGCTTGGTGATCAAGCCATGGAAGTCTTGGCACGTTGTTTTGCACGACCTGTTGTCACGCAGTCTCAGCCGCTCCTGGAGGACGACATGGAAGACGAAGACAAGAGCGGCACAGCGTCACCTGCAGAGTCAGCTAGCTCGCCTGAGCAGACACCTGTCTCACCCGTCTCGCTGCCAACAGACGAAGCAAGCGCGAGCCTTGTGCGTGCCAACGGATTGAGAACGCTCGATACCTTGCAAGTCCAAGACGCCGGCTTCTCCGACGCAGGCGCACTCTTCCTCTCCTACCTCATCGAGCACGCCAGCAAGGCCAATTTCAACGTGATGCATCAACCAGGCAATGACATGACCTCGGTCGGCCTGCGTCTTCTCGAAGCAGCCGAACGCGTGCATGCCTTCAGTCACAGCGACGCAGCACGGACCGATGCCGACGGCAGCGTTTCAGTTCATCAAGCAACCGAAAGTCCGCCACTCTCACCGGCCCTGTCGGCACCCAACTCGCCGACACACGGCAAACAGGCTAATACCTCAGCGGCGCGTCGACCTTCAGCGGCACACTCGCCCATCCGACGCCGCGTATCCATGGAACATGACACGACGAGTACGCCAGGTCCGCTTTCCGCGTCACAGACAGATGCGGATGCAGTGCATCATGCAGCTGAACTCCTTGCGCGGTTCCGTGTCAAGATTCAAGGTGCCGTGCTCAAGATGTACACGGAAGAAGCATTGCCCGTTTCGTTATGGCGAACGGCGCTCGAGACGGTACGCCTCGTGCGGTTGATGAGTCATGGTCTCTCGGCAACAGCAGATGAACAGACGTCTTGCACACGTCGGCGAATGCCTTGGACAGTCTGGCAGCGCATCTTGATACCCTTGACGGATGCAACCGAAGTTCTGTCAGCGGACCAGCAAAGACGTGCTGTCGAGTTTGGCATGAGTGCCTCGGCAGCAGAGGCAGCGTATGCGCTTGAAGAAAAGTTGCCACACATTAAAGTCTGGCACATGCTGGATTGCCTGGGTTGCTTGGCGTATGAGCACGCCGCTTGATCCTTTTGGCCTCTCGACTCGATTTTTTGATTCCTTCTTTCAGCTTTCAGCAGCAGAACTTTTGTCTTGCACAGCATTCATAAACCCAGCTGACTCCTTCTAAAAAAGCATTTCTCGTTGAGCTATCCATCTGAAGTGCCTGGGTGTTCTGTTCGTCTATCCTTGAGCTGTTGAGCTATCACGGAGCCAAAAAAATGTGGTGTTGCACTGTTGATGTCTGTCTGTCTATCTGTCTGATCTGCACCGACCGTCCCACATCCGGGCAAATCTTGGAAGCGCCAGACATCCACACTCACACATCCAGGGCACATCCAAAGAAAAAATTCACTTGCCTCACCAACTTAACACCTGGCATTTCATACAGAGACGGTCTGAGCACTGCATGTCGCTTCACCGTCTTTGGCTCGCTGCATTGCAGCTCAGACTGACAGCCCTTGCAGCACTTTTGTCTTGCTGCCATGACAAGGACTGCCGGATACTACATTGTACAATGCCATGCCCTGTGTGTCTCGAGATCTGTGTGATACGCGTCATCGTTGCCTGTAAGAAAGAGACATTGCCCCAATGGCCGGCCGCGGCATCCAAAATGCCGTCTCGTCACATCGTCAGGCTCTGCTGCTAGCGCTTGACGTTGGGCTATGCTACACAGTGTCCTTGAGCTACCAAGCTAGCGCTACGAGACCAGAACCGCTCGTTCATGAGGACGGACATCGTTCTATAAAGTGCTCGTACTGTGCGACCACAACCTTTTCTCCGCGGGTGTCTCTCAGCATCATGCTCGTACGCTTCGCGACCACTCTTTTACAGAGCAGAGATGTAGCTAAACCTGCAGCTGATACCTACTTATTTTATTGTCCTAAGCAAACTTTCGTCTCGGCCGTCCTTCCTTAGAAGGTCCAGATCTACCGCCTATTGCCAAAGAACAGCTAAGCGATGAGTCCCTGACCGCTCGGGAAGCCCGCCTACCTAGATTGTTCCCTTATTCTTGGAAGGCTAAATCAGTCTAAGCAAGCGCGCACTGACCGTTCACGGCAAGAAAGAACGTGCGATTGAGACGGCGGTCCCGCAGGACCCGTAGGCAACCGATAAGCTTAACTGAAACAAAGACATGTGAGACGATTTGATACAGATTAGACATAAAAGGTGGGTGTAGGCGGCACCGCCGGTGAGACGGTCTGTCCGTTGCTGATAGGCAGGAAACGGTCTAGCACCCTGTCGGAAGCTAAGTTGGCACAGCCTGCCATCGTTGGAGACGTTGCGGGTAGCAGAATGGCAAGAGAGTCTCGTTGAGAGACACGGTCAAGCAGCTTGATCTGGAACCTGGGGCCGTGACGCGTGGCTAGAGCCCGCCTGCCTGTTTCGCCGCAGCTTGAGCAAGTGCTGCGGCTGTGACAAACTGTGTCAATACAGCGCAATGAATGCCAATGATGCTTGGATGCATATCGATACGGGCCAGGGCGGTCAGGTGGAACCTCCAACGGTTCCACAGTTCTGGGCCGCACCGTCTTGGCCTGGGAGCCTGGGACCAGCCTGGCGCAGGCGGACGCCGGACGGGCGTCTGTCATCTCAGACTCATCTGAGACTTTATGTGGCATCTGAAGATGGGACGCTCCATCCGGACGCCATGCCATGTCTCAGATGCTGAAGCACATGTCTGCTCAGACTCTGCTGCAGTAGGACCGTCGAGTCAGCGGCACCAGAGCGGCTCTTCATGAAGTCAACGGCTGCTGTCACTATGCTTGAGCGCGTCACTGGATCACAGATTCACAGTACAAGTGTGCGCGGCTCGAGACACAGCTAGCGAGCGATCAAACAGTTCCACATTGCCAGTGCGACTCCCTGCCGCTTTGTCAGATTTTCCATGTTCCTTGTTCAGAGACCTCAGTCGTGTGTCGGTGCGACAGGTACTCCACTGCGATTACATGACGGCCGCAACGGTTCAGCACATGGACTTTTGCTGTCCCGTCGATCGTATGCCTGCTGCGGCGAAACGCTTGAATGCCATGCTGTTGCTTGTGATGTAAGCTACCTTGAGCTCAATGCAGGCTTAGATTGATCACTCTGCCGGCTCGTTCTGAGAATGTAGGCCGCGGTAGCTATTGCGGGTAGTGCGCCATTGTGCATCACGGCTATCAGCAGTCATACAACTTCATTTCTACAGAACTCGTGATCATTGCTTCAGTATTCCTGAAGCTGCAATCGAAGCATGTCAAGATTTGATGCCAAGGAACTTGTGCTGTCGCTCGAAGAGTTTGGGAGAAGGCTGGTTGAGTACACGTAGTTCTCGATGCTGGTGCAGCTCGTTCTTGTACGCTCGTACTCATCGCTCGAGAGGCTGGTCTTTGAACTTGACTGATAGTCAGCTGCCTACCCTATCTCTGCACATGGTCAGTAGCGCTTGGCTTGGCTCAGAAAGAGGGGCAGTTGCAAAGCGCAGAGCTCGAAGTGGTCGTCGTGGGTCTGGTGCCTCGCTCGACTGAGATTCCACGCGATTCGCATTGTCGAAACAGCCAATCAGCGCCGGCCATCTGATCAAACCTGCGCGCACCCAACTCGACCCAACCACCCCAAAGGGCAACGACCCCTCACCGTGCCTCACAAGAACCAAGACCCGCGTGGCCGGACACCCAGGCGGACTCTCACCAGATGGTGACTGATCAAGCGATCACCCGCTAGGTCTGCAGCACTTTTTGCGCGCAACGGCCTGACGAGTGCTTGCCCAAGGTGCCAGCGAGACAGCCAGGTGGCTCGGATGCCCTATCAACGACTACTCGACTGTTCTTGATTGGGTTTTGTGTGTCTGTTGAAGATGTTTTGTCTGGTCCCTCTTCACCAAAAGGTACGTACGAGGCAAGTGTCTCTGGGCCACCTGACCCGGCACATAACCACGCCTTCCTTTGAAGATCTCCTCAACGGCCGTGCGGGACAACGAGTCATCGTCAGCGCCCTGTTTGCCTCATCGAGTCCCCTCATAAGGCTCTTGCATCCTCATTACTTGACCAGGTTTTCTTCCAACACTTCGAAAGGCGACCCTCTGCGACTGTACATATTCCGCAACAAACGTCTCTCTTCGAAACAACCATGCAAGTTGACAACGCCAAGGAAGTCGACTACTTCCAGCTCGATACCGCCGCATTTTTGAACTCGCCTTCGATGCAGGCAGCCATCGACATGCTCTCGGCTCACTTTGCCGCCATCTCGGATGAAGACACCGCCTCGACGTCGTCATCTTCATCACCGTCGCGCTCTGTCTTTAGCACGACTGGCGTGCCCGAGTTGCCCCTCAAATCGGGTCGCCGCGCTCGTATTCGACTTGCCGCACCGTCCGTCTCGAGTCGCTCGAGCTACTATCCCTCGGACGAAGAATCCACGCCGCAGAAGCCAAAGCAGTCGTCGCAGTACACCTACCAGACATCCGTCTTTCAAGAGCACCTGCCGACGCCTGAACTGCGTGGCCGTGAGGCCATGCCGCGCACCTACGCCGATGTGACGCCACGTCTTTTCAGCAAGGGCCACACGCGCGGTCTCAGTACGAGCACGTTTGGTCAGACCGACTCGACGCGCTCGTCGGTGGATTACACTGGTCGTTTGCCCGATGCGCCTCGCTCGCAGCAGCTCGAACACCGTGCCGCCGCTGAGGCCTACAAGCAGTCTCGTCAGGCCCGTCGTCTCCAGCGCATGCAGAAGCATCAGGGTCTTCAAGTCAGCTGGCTATAGCAACCAGGTGAGCCAGCCAAACGGGGACGAAGGCAGTTTTGGGCGGGGTTTTCCGAGATCCAGCAATTGCTGGCTTGTATTGCCCAGGTTCAGAATCGCACCCTCGAGGAGGACGGGGAGCGGATGTGGATTGATTGTGAGGAGAAGGAGACGAACGGCGCTGAGGACGAGGAGAGTACTGAAGAGGAACGACGTATCAAGAGTATGAGATGGAAAGGGAAGGAGAAGGAAGGTTTGCCACGACGCGAGGTGCGGCTTGTGCCTGACCCGGCCGTTTTGGTTGGCGAAGCACTTTTCCTGCGCGAGCCTGAAGAGCATGACAAGACAGCGTTGCCAATGACGTTACCCTTGGCGCTCGCATTGCAACGAACGGTACCCAAGCTCAAGCCCCAAGCCAAGTTTCAGCGACGCCACCACGAGCGCCAAATTCAGCTACAGCTCGGTCAACCTTTGCGTAGTGCACGCTTCAGCCCGGCGGTTGGTCGCATTCGCAGGAGAGGCTTCGGCGCGCACAAGATTCGGCGGTCATCGTATGTCACGGATGATGCGTCTGCACTACTGCCGATCGAGGAATTGACAGAGGACGGCATGTCGGCAATGGAGGTGGCCAGTCAAGACTCGTGCGAAGACACGGTTGCCGAACTGAGTCGCCCATCGAGTGCTGAGCCAGGTTTGCCGTCTGAAGCTGGACAATGGATGCTCTCGAGTCTTTCATCTGCAACAATTGGCCAGGCTACGCGCGTTCAAGTGTTATCCAATCGCGCGCGGCAGGTCATGGGTATTGTGGATGGCGCTTCTGGACGTGTGACCTTGACGCAGCGGGCAAGCATCACGCAACTAGCTGATTTGTTGCCAAGACTGGCGATGCTCCCTGAGCAAGAAGTCGATGCCTTCAAGGATTATGAGGCCGTTGAAGCGCTAGGTGTTGCCCAGAAACCGGTATCGCTAGCTGCTGAAGATGCGGTCGAGGACATAACTGCCGATACGAACGAGGACGGCGCGGCGGTGTTTGTCAGGAAAGATTCAAGCTCAGCTGCACAATTGCTACTGCGCATGCCACTTGCAGAGCACTCTGCTACCCTGGACGACAAAGCGGCCATCGCGCGCGCGAAGAACAAGTACTCCGCTGTGCAGATGCTGTTTGCCAGCAGACCAAGTCAAGCTAATCCAACACCCGAATTTTCTGTCAGGTTGGAAGAGATCTTGCAACAAGGTTCACCTGTGCAATCGAGCGACGCATTTGTTGAGGGCACGCGAGCGCTGAAGCATGCGGCATTGCTGATGGCGCGACATTCGCCCAAGGTTGGGTCTGTGCCCAGGACGGTCAATCGCGAGGAAGCAGCTTATTTCGATGACGACGAGGACGAAGCGACTGTGTTTCGACGATGGTACCAGCTGGTGCAGCTACTGTCGTTGTGACAGACTCTCGAGACGAGGAGAAAGATGGAGGTGGAGAAGATTCAGTTCAAGTATTTATTTTTCGAGCAGACCTCTTGGTCTTGCTCATATATGTTGCTACGCGTCGACTTTAATAGTATTGTTAATATTGTAAATAGCATACCGAGACTGTTCATTCTGAAGCTTGTTCGATGCCTCGCTGCTTCTGACCTGCGCGGTGGGTACCTAGGTATGCCCTGAAGGGTTACTTTCATTCAGATGGCCAAAAACATGCCACCGTACTTTCACCTAGAGCTTGATCGACCATGAGTCGCTAGACAGGCTTGTGCTCACATGTGCATAGCACTGCGTCCTGTAGTCTCTGGCGTAAACTCATTCTCATCCTCGCCCTCGATGTAGTGCTTTCCATGGCTGATCTTGCGCTGCCCGACTTCACTCTCCTCGCTGACGATGTTGCTTGGATCGATCGCTTCCTTGTCATCCTGTGCCATAGCCTTTTCATCGTCACGTGTCACCCCAGAGCCGAGTGTTGCATCATTCAAGTTGTTGTCGAGCAAGTCTTCCGTCTCGCCGGCATCGAGACCACTTTCGATTTTACCGTCGTCCTTCAGCACGGGCACCGGGTCGCTGGCGCGCGTTGGTTGGCCCTGCGTCACAGCTTCGTAGCCAAAGTCAGGAGCAGCAGACATGATGTGAGAGGAGTAAAGGAAGACAAGGACAAATTGGTTCATTGGAGTACTTGTACTGTACAAACGTTACAACGTCAGCATGACGACCAGATTTCGTCGATCGATCGCGCCAGGCACAATGGCCTTTACTGCGCACCCCGTGACACACCCGAAGTCTCCTCAGTGAACTGGTCCTCCGACTTCTCCTCATAGTTGACATTCTTGCTCGCCTCACGCTGGCCAACTTCAGAGTCCTGGCTGATGATGTTGGCCTCGTCAATGGCCTCCTTGTCATCCTGCTCCAACTGGCCCTCATCGGCGGGCTTCTGCTCCTCGGAGTTGTCATCTAGAGATGAAGGCACGGCATCGTCCTGAACTACAGGGATGGGTGCATCGGCGCCGGCCTGAGGGTCAGATGCGGTTGTGCGGCCTTGGGTAACGGGTTCTGCCTTGGGTGCTTCAGACATTTTGATGTAGATGCTAACGTATTGGCCATATCAGGGCCTACGCTTCTTATACAATATAGCAAAGTATTGACATCATACAGAAGCTGACATCACGATTGTCTAGCTTGACGTCGATATCGATGTCGTTGTTATTCATGCAGCCCGGTGGCTACTTAGGTCAGGTGTCAATGCGGGCGCCACCAGATCGAGATCTCGGTAATTATGTAAGCAAGCGAACACGTCTACGGCAATTATCCCGGAGCCTGGATAGGGTTGGCGTGGGCTGCCTGCAGGCTTGCGAGATTCAAAAGTGACAAGAGTATGCAGACAGCCTCTGGGACAGGTCGAGTACAAGTACAGGAATTCAATTACAATTGCAAGGCTCTACAGTACGCAGTCAATGATTACCTCGTTACAGCAGCATCGATCCAGTCTCGAACGAGTTGTAAGTTTGCTAGATATTAGCATACCGTAGAAACAGGTTAGTTGCGTACATCATGCACGGTCGCGCGCCATGCGTCCACGGGACCGAATTGCTCCTGCACGGCCTCCTCCAGATCAAACGGCACCTGCGACGATCGCGGCACCGTGCCTCGAAACGTCTGCTGCTGCACCGCCGCCGCCCGCTGCGACTCGAAACTCTCCTTGGCCACACGCTCTTCATAAGTCCTGATGGCAGAGGAGACCTTCTTGCCAGATCCAAGCCGCGTCTGTCGCATGTCGTGTGAGAACTGACGCTGCGAGACCGTCTTGGGCGTCAAGCGACTTGAGCCGGCACGGGCGAGGTTCTTCTTGGCAGACTGAGAAACGCGCCGAGCGCTGTTGAAGAGTTCGCCAAAGAGGGGTCGATCAGGGTCACCGCTAAGCTTGGGCGTGGCAACGCCAGGGTGTTTGGGAGTGGCAGTGCCAACGTGCTTGGGCGAGGAATTCTTGGGAGATGGCACCTTGGGCGTCTTGGTCTGAATGGGTGCGCGTCTTGGTGAGGGCGCCTTGATGGGTGTCGCAGGCACAGTCGCCGGAAGCGGTGCAGGCACATCCTCCTCGTCACTCGAACTAGACCAGTTGTTGAGCACCTCGTTCGTCTGCTGACTTGCCGTGCGCTCGCGTCGTTGCTTGAGCATGTCTTGCAACTCCCATGAGTGTGGACGTTTAGGCGTGCCATCGGTCGCAAAGCCAAACTCTGAGCCAGAGTCGCTCAATTGCTTCTTGTTGCCGACAGAAGGATGCTGCACGGGTACAGCAGGATCGTCATTGTGTGTGCGTCCATGCGAGGGAGAATCGGCACCTGATGCGTCATGCATGTTGCGGAGACGATCTCTGTATCGTTGCGCAAGCTGGTCCGAGTCGCGCAAGACATCTACAGGTTTGCGCAAAGGTAGCTGCGTTGTGGCAGAGGACGTCTTGGCAGAGCTGTGCTGACTCGTGGCGGCAGAGGTACGACGCGATGCTGCACGGAAGCCCAAGCCGGAGCTGTTGGATGCCGTACGTGCAGGACGAATGTAGGACGAGACGGACGCGCCAAAGTCTGGTGCTGGTGCTGCTTGAGGCGGGACGCTGACCGTAGGCGGCGCGATGACGGCGCTGGAGTAGAGCGAGGGCGGTCGCGTCGAGACGGGCGTCGGCGCGTCGACATGCTCGGTGAATTGGGAAAAGACACTTCCTGATGCATACCTAGGCGGCGCAGTCGAGGCAGGCGCTTGCGAGTCAATCAAAGAGCCAGAGACAGACCCAGGAGGCACGAAGAAGTGCGGCTCGGTGACCTTGCCGGAGCGCGCATGGCTCATGTTGAAGAAGACGGGTGTCTCGCGCTTGCGACGGAAAGTGCGGCGAAGAGAACCAAAGAAGCGCTGCGAGAGGGATGGTTGCGGTTGCCTGAGATTGCAGTCAGCATCTACATACGCTTGCAGCTGTGCCGAGGCAAGGGAAGACAGACCGAGTGCGCTGCGATTGGAAGCCAGCGAATTGCGATCCACCTCTCAAGAACGAGTCGCGCTGAGCGTCGCGTTCGCGCATGCCCGTCTTGCTTGGATAGTGGATGGTGCCATCAGCATAGGCAAAGCTGCGCTCGGCGGCAGAGGTGCGTGCTGCAAGCGTGGCGGCGGCAAAGGGGTATGGCTGAGGGTTGGCAAGGGGTGCGTCTGGAAGGGCTCCCATGGCGACGCGCGCGGCACGGACGTAATTGATGCCAGGCTGGTAGTCAATCTGTTGATTCATATTGCTAGCGTACAGAGCAGAGAGCTTCTAGAGACACAATGGAGAAGGAGCAAGGCGTTGTACAGCGTGGTTGAGTTGGTGTGTTGGTTGTCACAGACTCACAGAGTCCTCAAACTCCACGAATCAATCATCTGGGCACCATGGACCAAGCCCAAGGATATGCATCCCGAGAGCGCACCGCATCGAGCAGACCTAGTCCTTGAGACCAAATAGTTTGCGAAGCTTTTGAAACTTCTTTGGCTTGCCAGTCCGCTGCGAGACACTCACCATGCTATCCAATCGCTGCACACCAGGACGTTGCTTGCCACCGAGCGAACCACTTCCCTTGCGTGCACCTGCAGCGGCACTCGCCTCTGCCGCCTGCACACGATCTGGCGAACGCATTGTGCCCGTCGACAAAGCTCCCGCTTCCTTCTTAGCCCGCGGCGTGCGCGGTGCATCTGAATCGCTAGAGTAGCGTCGTCCGCCGGCCATGGCCAAGTTGAAGGGCGGCACAGGTGGCACCTCCTCGTCCTTGCCCGGCTTCTTGTTACTGCCAAATTGGAACGACATGCGCCTAAAGCGTCCGAATCCCTTTGGCGTGCTTGGCGCCGTCTCTGCGCGCGAAGGCACGATACTCATTGAGGACCTACTTTGCTGCATTTCTGGTCGCGGCGCAGGCTTTGCAAACGCGCGGTCATCTGATGCCGCACGACGATGTCCAGTTGGCATATTGTGCACCGATTCTGGTCGCATACTCGTCCTAAAGGTGCGCTCTTGCATCGACACGATTGACGAGACAGAGTCGCGCCGCTGTAACTTGTTTGTCGACCGCTTGCGCTCGAAACTGCTGCGCTTGACCGGTTCACGGGCATCAGCATGGACGCCTGCATCATCGAGAGCGCCGACATCAGCAGAAGCATCTTTATGCAAGAGGCGCTGGACGTTGCGCTGAGCGGCTTCCATGACGGCGATATGCTGCGTGACCGCTTCGCTGTGGACGCTGCCGGCCACCGAACCGGCAACGCTATCGCGACGCACAAGGCCTCCCCGTGCAACCGATCCTGGCTGTTGACTGCGAAGACTCGTCATGGACATGCGACGTGTCAAACCATTGCTGACGGGTGCCGGTTCCCGCGCAGGTTCTTGCATCGATTGTCGTCGATCGCCGCGATCATTCTTGCGCAACGAGACCATACGCTGTGGCCCAGTTGAGGCGGTCGCCGGTGCACGTTGAACATTATTGCGCTCACTGCCCGTCACCGAACGTCCTGAAACAGATCCATCGCCACGCAAAGACGTTCGCATCTTGCCGGGCCCTGTGTTGCTGCCATGAATACGTTTTGCGCGTCGTCGCTGTGCAAACGAGTCTTCCGACTCGGAGTCTGCATCAAGATGCGACGTCACCTCATCGTTGAAACGAACCGAACCATTCTGAGAAGGCGCCTTGCGCATAGCAGACTTGATCGGGGTCCCCGTCCCAACCGAGCCGGCAATCGAACCGGGTCGTGATCCAGTCCCGCCATTGCGCGATGCCGCCGTCACAGCGGCCAAATTTTGTTGCGTCAGCTTGAGTTGCTGCACAGGCGCCGAAGACGTTCCCGTGGCAGTCTTGCTGCCATTGCCACGACCCACACCCTGCTTGACGGGGCTCGCTTTGAAATCCTCATCGGCATCGCTGTAGACGCTTCCGTGCGAGTGGATTGTACTGAGTTCATCTTCCTCCTTGGCGGCGTCGAGACCAGCAGCCCCTGTCGCTGCTGCGGCACCCCCTGACGCAACCACGAGGCTTGCACCAATCGGCGCAGGCGGCGGCATCATCCCTGCGGCCGAACCGATCGAACTACTCGATACTTTACGCACCAACTGTGCAGCCGGTGAGATGCCACGGCCTGTGCCAGCAGGCACTGCAGATCCAGATGCAGGCGCAGAGGTCTTGAGGGCACTGCGCTTGATGTTGGCCGCTGGCGAAGGATCCCGCGAAAGCCGTCTATCTTCCTGCTCATCGACATCCGAGAAACTCACACGCGAAGCGCGTTTCTTCAACTGCGCCGTGTCTACAGCACCATCCGAGATGTCCGACAGGGCACTCGACGCAACACTCTCGGCGCGTCGTCCGCGCGTGGTAGAGACGATCGGCGGCGCCAAAAACCCACTTGCACCACCAGGATTGCCACTTGCACTCGCCGTACGCATGGCGCCAGCCGAGGTCTGATTCGTGTACGTGTACGTCTTGTTGTAATCCTCATTGATGCGTTCCAAATCGCTCTGGAAAGATCGGATGGAAGCGCTACTCGACATGGCAGGCGCACGACGTTGCTGCACCTGTGGCGGTTTCGAACGGGTGCCGGAGACGCTACCGGGACGACCAAATGTGCCGTGCGTGCTGAGAGCGGGCGAAGAGACTTGCTGTTGTTGTTGCTGCTGTTGCATGAGCCGCTTGGAGCCAGTCAAACGCACGGCGTGATGTTGGCCTGGGCGAGAACCGAGGTTGCCTGTTGCGTTTGAGCGCAAGGAGGCATTGCTGCTGCTGCGCTGGAGGCCTGAACCGGCGGCGGCGGCATTCTGTTCAGAGGCCCGACGTCTGGACTGTTAGCAGAGGCAACAAGAAGAACTTTGCCAAGCATACTGGGAAGCAGCGAGCGCTGCGGCTGCGGCGGCCTGGTTGAGGTTAGCAAAGCTGGTTTCCAAGCTGGTAAAGAAAGGTACGTACGGCGGCCGAAGCAGAGGCGTTCGACTGGGCCTGAGAGGAAACGGATCGGGTACTGTTGGACCGGCCAAGCTGACTCGAACGGCTGTTGGAGCGCTTCATCGGAGATTTTGGGGGATTTGGTTTGCAAAGGTTGTTTGCTTGTGTAACAGGCCTTGGATTTTGACTTGTTTGTAGGCGCTTTGAACTTGTCAAAGAGGGCCTTTTTCGAGGCTGGTGTACACAAGAGACGGCCCTGGGTACGCGTTCAAGGTCTGAAGTTTTGTACAGTGGCTGGACGCACCTAGCTACTAGCTATTGATGGAGGTGTTTTGGAAAGGGGATGAAGGAGTCTGAGGTTGCTGCTGTCAAATGGTCGGTTCCCCGTGCGCTGTTTGTTTCGCGCGTGGTGAAGAAACCTTGGAAGAGAAAGAGAAGGAGAGCCAGGGACACGGAAGGTTGGCAACACAGAGATGACGGCATGCAGGCCACAAGCTCAAGCAAGGGAGCCAACCACGCTCATAAAACGACATAGGTCCTTATACTAGGTAGGCACAAGGAAGCGATCATCATGGGCCGACTGGGGGACATACCATGGTCTAAATCTACGATAGAGGTCACAAAGACTGCAGCAAGATAGCTCATCAGTACGATAACTAAGAAGGCCTACTTCATCTTGGCGGCAATAATCTCCTTGAGCGTGTTGGCATCCTTGGCAAACGCCGCAATACCCGTCGACAGCTTCTCAACAGCCATCGGGTTGTTGTTGAAGTCGAAACGGAACTTGGACTCGTCGTTGATGTACGAGAGCTTCTCCTGCTTCTCGCTGATGTTGTCCGGATTCAACTTGCGCTCGACCTTGTCGTTCGAGTTGGCGAGCTCCTCGAGCAAGTTGGGCGAGATGGTCAAGTAGTCGCATCCAGCAAGCTCGGTAATCTCACCGACGTTACGGAACGAGGCGCCCATGACGACGGTCTTGTAGCCGTGTTGCTTGTAGTAGTTGAAGATGCGCGTCACCGACTTGACACCAGGGTCTTCTGTGGCAGAAAAGGTCTTGCCCTCCTTGGCCTTGTAGTAGTCCATGATACGGCCCACAAACGGCGAGATGAGGGTAATCTTGGCCTCGGCACAGGCAATGGCCTGCTCGATCGAGAAGAGCAGGGTCAAGTTGCAGTGAATGCCTTCTTGCTCGAGCTCTTCGGCAGCCTTGATACCCTCCCAGGTCGAGGCAATCTTGATGAGCACACGGTCCTTGTCAATACCTTGCTCCTTGTACAGAGCAATGATGTGACGGGCCTTCTCGAGGGTGGCCTCTTTGTCAAATGAGAATCGGGCATCCACCTCGGTCGAGACACGGCCAGGCACAATCTTGAGAATTTCCTTGCCAAACTCGACGAGCAGCGCATCCAAAGCAGCATCCACCTTCTCGTCTTGGCTGTTGCCGTGCTTCTGGCCGTAGGCGATGGCATCATCGATCAGCTTGGCGTAGGCCTCCTTCTTGGCAGCAGCCAGGATCAGGGAAGGGTTGGTGGTGGCATCTTGGGGCTTGTACTTGGAGATTGTCTCAAAGTCACCTGAATCGGCGACACAGGTGGTGAATTCCTTGAGCTGGTCGAGTTGTGAAGACATGGTTTGAATGTGTTGAGACTGTCTAGGTGAGTCTAAGTGGTCGGATGTCGGATCGAGCTAGGATGACGAAGCGGCGAATGATTGAGAGAGATTAGGAGGGCAGCGTTGGGAAGCACGTGCATCCTGATTCATGAGACAGAAGCGTGGGAAAATGAATGAGGGACCTGCCTAGCTATTAGCTATAGGGATTAGGTAGGTAGAGATGGAAATACATTGTACTAAGTCTACTTGGACTAGTACTATAGCAATGACACAGAATCAAACACGCTGCGGCGAGCTACTCGCAGGCGAATCTCGCTTCTCAAGCATCTGCTGGTGTCCATCATCCGCCCTGGCCGGGGTCTTGATGACAAAGTTGGCAATCGTATAGAGAAGCACAAGCACGCCCATGACCACGTACCATGCAATCTGTGAGTTGCGGCCGAGACCCACCATAGGCATCCTAAAAGCAAGGCCGACATTGACCATGGCGGCCACAATGATGGCTCGGCCCATGAATCGGTGACCGATGCCAATCAAGCTCTTCTTGTGTTGCTTCTTGAAGATGGCGTGGTGCACGGCGCCGCCGAGTGCTTGTACAAACACAAGCGCGAAGAGGACGACACCGACCGTCTGATGCGCATACATGAAATGCATACCTTTCGATGCATTGACACCGAGTCCAAGACCCGCAATCGTCAATGCGGTCGCGAAGATCTGAATACCGTAGTGCACACGAACAGCCTTGGCCAAGATGGCCGGGAAGAAACGAACAACAATAGCGCCCAGTCCATAAAAGAAAATCATGCCAAGCGCCATGAGAACAGCATGAGCAATCCACTTGCGACGGAAGAGATCGAGCTCAGCCTGTTCACTCGCGGCACTGCTTGCACCACTGCTCGTCGTACCAGCCACCGGGTTGCCAGCAACACTCGTACCCGTCGCGCCCGAAACAGCACCAGACACACTGGAGCTACCAGCCGTCGTGCCTGTGGATGCCAACGCAACACCCGGAATGCCACCAGCACCCGTCGCCGCTTGCAAATCCATGGTGAACCGTCCACGATTGCTGAATGAATGCTGCACAATCGAGCTGTCGGCCGAGATAGGTTGCGACGGCGACGTGTTGGAAAAGGCATAAATCATGGGCGCTGAAGACGAGGTGGTGCTGAGCGTGCCTGTCGACCACGTTCGACAGCCGGTGCATTTAAAGTTGGCGGTAAACGTGTCGCCGCTGATACCGGTGCCATCAAGCAGCTCGGTTGTGATGGCCGTGGCCGTATACGGCCGCGGTTGAACTTGGCCAGCGGCACTGCGCACTGAAAGCGTCACGTTGCCGTTGTTCGGCATGAGAACGAAGAACAAGCTACCGCCCATGCCGCTACCGAACGCCATGGCGCCATAGCCGAGCGTCGAGGGGCCCGTGACGGAAAAGTACAGGTCATTTGAGTCATTGGGTACGTTCAAGTTGAAGCAGAGATTGGGTGAGCTGGTTGTGATGCAGTGTTGCGAAGAAGGCGCGACTGACTGAGCAACAGCGTGCGCGGCCAAGAAGGCGCCTGTGAGGAGTGCGTTCAACATCTTATCGTTGTCAGCAGCTGGGTGATATGTACTAGGCTCAGGACAGTGAAGCGGCGGCAGCTTATGTTATGTAGCGGCTCTTTCTCTGAATCTCTATAGAGCGATCGCCAAGCCTTCAAACCAGGGGGGGCTGTTATGTCGCCTTTCTAGCGTGCGTTCACTGCGTTGGTTGCTCCTTTGACTCCTTCAGGTGTCCGATACGCACGTTATCCTCGTTCCGGCCACGGTCGAGGCTTCATGGCTCAGCCCGTCAAGAATCGCAGCCCAATCACAGCCTCGGATTACGCGCGCCCCCAGTCCGCCGCGCCAACAAGCAGAAACAACGCGGACGCTTCAAAAAATTCGGCTGTGCATGACGTCGACATAGAGAATAGCACACCGATCAAAGACAAAGAGTCATTGTGTGCAGACGTGTACTGCCAACTTATAGTCAGCCTTACCGCACCGACAGAAGTTTTGTGCGCAAGGAACAGCTCACAGGTTGAAATTTGCTTAATTATTAATCATTTAGCTAGTGTACAGCGTGCCGATTGCAGATCAGGCGCCTGCGCCCGTCGATCAGGGGTCAGCTAACGAGCATGTCGCTCTGCTCCACTTGCAAATTGCAATGTTCATCGTGTGGTGTTGTACGCTCGGAAGCTCGACTCAAGCGATGCCGTAATTCAGGGGCTTGTTACAATTGCAAGACGCATTAGCGCATCGTCTCATCGCTCATGACAAACATCCGCGACAGGGGTGACGACGGGCTTCGCGCTCTTGCGTAAAACGAGCCTTGACCAGACGTGAGTGACAAAGACGCTGAAGAGCGGGCCGCAGAACGTTGTAGTGCCAGACTACTTGTACTGAGACGAGGATGGCTCGAGCTCGAGAGGCTTGCACTGCTGCCCGTGTAGCTACTGCTGCTGCTGCCAGAACTCAGGTGACGCACACCGTCAAAAGAAGAGGAGGCGAGACAGAGTGGTGTCGGCCGGGGACGTCGTTTCTTGGGCGCCACAGCTGAAGATGGCCGCAAGGTGGATGTAACGGGCGCGCCAGGCGCTGGGAGAGTTGTCGTAGCCCAGAGCAAATACTCCGGCTTGCGCCAGCCTGTGTGCTCAATTTGATCCCGAGCCTCAGGCGTGATGACTTCCTCACAGTGAACAGGACTGCTGACATTACTCGCGAGGCTTGGCTGACTTGTGGTAGACCCCTGTCGCTCACGGTCTGCTGCATCCTGTTGCAGAGGTGTCTTGGGGAGAGGTCCTTGAGGAGGTGGTCCAGCCTGTTTTGCAAACGCACCACGAAAGACTTGTTGATGCGCATGCTTGTACTCTTCTTCACGGTCCGGGTTGTACCGCGGAATCAATAACAGCGACGCCGGATGTGATGCGAAACGGTCGCGTGCAGGAGACCGCAAGCTTTCACGGAAGCTACTGCAGGTTGGACTCGGTGACGGTGTACAGCCTGAGCTTTGTGATGAGGTCGAGCGGCGCATGGGGGATGCAGAGAGATCTCGAAACAGACAGGCTGTCGGACTCTGCGTTGGCTCATGACATGTTGAGGCGCGTCGCATCTCGGCAGGTAGTGTCCCTGGTGATGAGGACGCCATCGCGCCAACAGTCGGGTCGTCAAGTGGTGTGATATCACCGCCTTGGACTTCAAACAGCAAGTCGCCTGGACTGTTTTGTCTCGAGCGAATGTAGCCGTAGAAGGCATTGCCTCTCGACAAGGAAGACCGTCGGATTGCTTGGCTCATCTGGTGCGTCACGACCGAGAGCGATTCGGAAAGGGTTGAACAGGATGGGCCCAGCAACATCTTATCTAGCCTTGCAGAAACTGGAGTAGCCCGGTTGCCGCGCTTGTGCGGGTTGTGATAACAAAGAGTCGGGTCTAAAGACTACCGTGAAGCGTGGATGCCAGCACCCGTTGTCGAAAAGGAAGAGCGTCGTGCAAGCGGTTCGCGTAGCAAAGGTCTTGATGGAGAGAGTTGGCCGAATGAGGATGTGCTGCATCTCATATATAGCACCGCATCTCGAGCATTATCCTGGGCGATTTCTGAGACGGACACCCCTTTTCTCAGCCGACGCCGCTGATGAAGTTCCGCGCTGCCCTCTCAATAATTGCAAGTTGCGGGTGTTGTCACAAGTGCCCAGGTGAGCTCGAAATACAAAAACGTTATTGCGGGTGTCAGTTTTCGAACTAAAGAGGCCGAAAGATCTCGGAAGGCGCCTGTCAAAAGCGGTCGCATCGGGACCAACTGAACACAACTGCCAGCCACTTAACTTTTTGTTGCGGCTAGCCTTGGCTGGGGCTTACATACACTAGACATACTTGTGCGACCGGCGAATGTGTGAGCAGCTCGCCCAAGTTGAGGGCCAGTGATATTGTTGGGAATCGGGCAACTCTGCCGAGTGTGCCGCTTCCCTTGGTATCTCTCACGTGCACAACCTTCGGCCCCTTGCCTCGCAAACTGTGGGGGGAGCTCTCTGCCACCGCGGTCTATGCGATCAATCGCTCGCCGCATTCTGGTCTCTCCAAAACGCCGTACGAAATGTGGCACGGCTCTAAGCCCGACGTTTCCCATATGCGCGTCCCTGGCTCGACGTGCTACTCGCACAACCCTCGCCAAAAAGACAAATGGGATCCTCGAGCCAACAAAGCCGTCTTCCTTGGATATGGCGACTCTACAAAGGCGTGGCGCGTTCTTGAAAACGCCACCGGAAAAGTCGTCCTCAACCACTCGGTCATTTTTGACCATGCGGTTGCTCAAGACCTGTCTGAGGTCGATCACGACGCTCAGGCAGCTGGGGGAGAATTGATTGACGACCCATTCGCAGCCTTTGAAGAGCAGACGGCCCAAGAGCAAGCAGGCGAGATCTCACTTGCTCACCTCGAGGCCATCGCCTCAGGTCGCATGACAGCGCTCGACGTTCATCTTGAACGCATCGCCACTGGCGATGTCACCTTTAACAATGATGAACTCGAGTCTGCCCGCATCGCCGCCGAAACGTTCGATAAGGCAGCCGACCTTTTGCCCGCGCCAACGTCAGTCAAGCAAGCCATGAACCGCTCGGACTCCAAAGATTGGATTAAGTCAATGGAGAAGGAGCTCGCCTCGCTCGACGCCAAAGGAGTTTTTGAGTACGTCGCTACGCTTCCTCGCGACCGCCGTGCCATCGGCGCACGCTGGATTTTCAAAAACAAGATGCTAGCCGACGGCAACCTCGACAAGCTCAAGGCACGGCTTGTGGCAAAGGGCCACAGTCAGAAAGAAGGTGTGGATTACTTTGAGACTTACGCGCCTGTCACGCGTCTCGAGTCAGTCAGAATGTTGATTGCCCTGTCGTCCATGTACGACCTCGAGGTCCATCAAATGGACATTGCGACGGCCTATCTCAACGGGTTCCTGGAGGAAGACATCTACATGGTGGCCCCGCCTGGTTTCGAGACCAAGGAATTCCCGTACGTCAAGCTCAAAAAGGCGCTCTATGGCCTCAAACAAGCTGGCAAAGCCTGGAACGACAGGCTGCATGCCACTCTTACTAACGCAGGTTACGTGCGCTCTGAGCACGACTTCGGCATTTACCAACACCGCAACAATCACTCGCTCCTCTGTGTGTATGTCGACGACATCATCATGGCCTTCAAAAGCCTCGCCGACAAGAAGCTGCTTGTCGACGCCCTCGAAGCTGAGTACGAGTTGTCCGACCTCGGTCCTGCAAACTCAATTCTCGGCATGCGCGTCACACGCGAAAATGGCGTCTACACCATCGACCAAGCTGCCTACATCGAGTCCATCACCAAAGAGCATCGGCTCGACAATTGTACCGCACAGTACGTGCCTTGCAACTCCGGCGTCATTCTCAGCGCAGCCTCCGCCTCGCACGACGCTTCCACCGACAGCCCTGCCGACGACACCACCTACAGGTCCGTGGTCGGCGAGTTGCAGTGGATCGCAGGCGCCACACGTCCAGACGTTGCCTACATTGTTGGCATCCTCGGCCGCTTCGCAAGTACGCCCATGCTCTCGCACCTCAAGCTAGCGCACAAAGTCGTCGCGTATCTCTACACCACGCGCCACCTGCGCCTCCGCTACGATGGCACGCCCGAGCTCTCCGGGTTCTCAGACTCGGACTACGCCGGCTGCGTCGACACGCGGTACTCGACTTCAGGCTACGTTTTTGTCCTTGGCGGCGCCGCTATCACCTGGAAATCGTCCAAGCAAGGCATTGTCGCCACATCGACGATGGAGGCCGAGTACATCGGCCTGTCCAACGCCTCGAAAGAAGCCCTCTGGCTCCGCCAGCTCATGAACGAGATTCACTTCAGCAACATTCTCAACGCTGATGGCAGCATCAACTTATTCGGCGACAATCAAGCGTCGCTCAAGTTGGCCAAGAATCCCGTCTTTCACGCCAAGTCGAAACACATTGAGGTCAAGTACCACCACACGCGCAGCTGTGTTGCCTCTGGCCAAATCAACCTGGCATTCGTTGGCACCAAAGAGCAGCGCGCTGACTGCCTCACCAAATCGCTGGCACGACCCGCACTCGAGATCCAGCGCGCTTTCCTCGGCCTCGCTTAGCGCCTCGCGCATTCGAGATAGAGGGAGTGTTGGGAATCGGGCAACTCTGCCGAGTGTGCCGCTTCCCTTGGTATCTCTCACGTGCACGTCCGCGAGCCCCAACGCCCGCACCTTTTGCTCCAGCACAACATTCAACACGTGTTTGTAGCCCCAGTTAGTGTTTCTAGTCTTTGCAACGGGGACCTTCTGTCCCCATCCGATACAAGTCGTCTGGTACTACCAAGTCCTGTGTGTGACATCGTCTATACCTAAGAACACCCTAGGACTCCCTACGCAACCTGACAGATATACACCCTAGGGCATCATCCTTAATACATTCTTTCAACAGCGGCCTCGCGGTGCGCGCGCGTCAAATTTCCAGCAGTGACATGTGCGCTAGAAGAAGCAGCCGCGGCCGCTGCAGCGCCAAATTGGGCGTGCATCAGCTCTTCCGTCTATGATGAATCGGTCAACTTGGGGTAGATAATTTGATCCGCAGAAACAGATCTTCAAGATGGACGTAGAACGTAATGGCGATCGATCGCGAACAACTGCCTGAGTAAGTGACGTGTCCAGCATCCAAAGATGATGACAGCTGCCAAGTCAATTGTTCTGTCTCATCCCTAGTCTCTAGCGGCGTAGGTCATCTCGAGAGATGATATACAGCTGGACAAACTTCAGGGGAAATCTTTGAAGGTCTCAAGTGTGAAGGTTTGCGCCCTTGCACATCATATTGTCTCAGATTCCCATCATCCTCGACGTCAGGCAGCAGAGATCCGCCCGCCAACGGTCCGCCGCGTGGTGAATTAAGTGTCAGACGACGCCAACTATAGCCCTCGAGTTGAGACTTGGAACTCCGGCTTCCCGTTTGAGGAATGTAGCCGACTGCTCCGCGGCTTACTTGAGTTTCGCACAGATGATGTGTCCTCAGTATAAATCTTTACTAGCTCACAGTGGTCTCAGTCTGAGGAAATGAGGAGACGTGGCAAACTACTGTATAACAGCTGAGTTCGAGATTAGAAGCCGAGCAGCAAGGGTACAAGTGCTAAGAACTTCTTGGAAGAAGCTTCCAGCAATGCCGTGCTCTTACGGTGGAGTATTGACTAGGCCGCAGACTCAAAGTCGTGGTACTGTGCCGCTGCAGAATCGACTAAAGGGCCATAAATTGCCTTCGTTGGATTAGATTTTGACTTGTACGACGAGAAGCAACTTTCAAGTAATGGTCAAGCTTAAGGCTTGGCACAGGCACACAGCCACGGAGTCCTGAATGGACTGCAAGCCTGCAACAGCGATTTCCCCAAAACCTTTCTGCGGCAGTAGCGAGCTTTACATGGATGTCCAGGGCTCGAGTGATGCGCAGAGCGCTAGCGACAGTCTGCTGTAGCCTGGCCTTCAGCCTAGAGACCAACTCATCTTTTCAAGCTTCACAGTGGCGGAAAGAATGCTGACCTTGGTGAATCAGACGACTTCTGCAAGAATGGCTGTCGCTAGCCTCTGCATGAACAAGGAGACACATGTCGAGAGGAGGCTTCTTCAAAGTCGCAAAAGCAGCGCACTTCACAGTATCTTTGACAAGCTGAGAAGCACTGCCCCAGCCGAACAAGAGCACCGAAGCTCTCGAGCCCTATAGAGACATAGAAGAAGCTACGCGCTGACGCAGAGGTTCTCCTAGCCATAAGCCTCAGCAGGTCGAGCGCCGAGACCCAGCTTCAACTTCTAGCATCGGCTAACGCGCGTCGCGTGATGACATCAGCAGCAAGACGCTTGCAGCGGTTTGCAGTGAGCTTTGCGCTATGGCTGGAAGCGCCATTGAGCCCCCAAGTCATGTCGCCTGCAATCGAACAGGCTGAGCTGAGCTAATAGAAAGGCGGTCTGTGTTGAGATCGTCGAGTGTGTTAAATTCGCGTGCGGGACAAACACTCGGGCAAAGGGACCGGGGGGCAGTGGCACGCGCCTTTTCTTTTGTCTGGAGCCGCACGCGCCAAGGAGAAACCGCTGCAGGGAAAAACAACAAGGTCGACTCAGGTTGTATCCTCACAACACAACCCGCGAAAGGCTCAGGAGACCGGCCCGCAAGTCCGTAAGGAGGCAACATACAAAGAACGGACCCTTGCGACATCCAACTGTCCATCTGCGACCCAACGAACACGTACACACTCTCTCCTAGCTCTTCAAGGCGACGTCGGCCCATCTGCAGCCTTCCTTTCAGTCTTGGCAAGTAACAAGCAACACGGTATACGCAGCACGCACATCCGGCCCTAGCTGATCGTGGTCAATACCTGTCCCCTTCTTATTGAGCGACGCCATTTGCGATCGCATGTACCCAAAGCAAGCCAACCTGAGCAACAACAAGCAAAGCTCCTCCTTCTATTCAAAACAACCAAGCATGCGCCGGACTCTTTCCCTGAGTCACATCCTAGGCTCGCCCTTCTTCCTTGGCACCCTGTCGATTGCCGTCATTGGTTGGATTATTGCCTTTGCCGCGAGTATTGCCGCCGACGTGGACAGCAGCAACTTTTCTCATTTTGCCTGGTGGGCCGTCATGTATGAGCTCTGTCTTCTTGTCGGCGTCATTCTCTGCGTTCTTTTTAATACTTATGAAAAACACAAGGTGGCTCTCGCCGCCTACGCCGCCGTCGGTGTCGCTCTCAGTTCTTCCACCTGCAACGCACTCATCTACAGCGATCTTGGCGCCGAACAAGCCGTCGCCGTCGGCCACATCTTTCTCACCATCGTCAACCTTATCTGGATCGGCTACTTTGGTTCGACACCGGATAGTGCCTCACGCGGCTGGGTCGATGGCTTTTCCTCTGCCAAAGCACCGGCCGTGCCTGAGGGACCACGACCGCAGAGTTTTGCCATGACGGGGCGATACAACTCGCCTTACCCGAAAACGCTTCTCGAAGCGCCTGCCGTACCGCAGCCGCTCATGTCACCCATGAGTCTCAATACAGCGCCCATGAGTGCTGTCACCAACTCGACGACGGTGACGCCACGCAGCAACAATACAAATAGCGGCATCATCTATGACTATCGAGCGCGTGCCATTTACGGCTACGAGGCCAACCCGGAAGATCCAAACGAGGTGTCGTTCGCCAAGGGAGAGATTTTGGAGGTCGCGGATATTGCGGGCAAATGGTTCCAGGCGCGCAATGCAAGAGGCGAAGTGGGCATCGCTCCGAGCAACTACCTGACCCTCATCCCAAACAGCGCTTGAGCTTGACTTTTGCCCCATGCCTACTGGGCCGTTGCTCTTCGTGGAAGTCGTGAAGTTTCTCTCATCTCTTCCCAACTTGGATGAACGATCGTCAGGCTAATTGTCAACTACTTTGCTGGCAGAGTCTTGTTGGTCAACCTGCGCTTGTAATGCTGTATACCATTTTTCAACTTCTTTGCTCATATAATCTCTATTTTTAAGTTGCCTTCTCTGAGCTCCAGCTGGGCATGGCCTGGGCAGATCTGGATCAAGACTATGCGCATTCTGGGCCGAATCAAGCAGATTAGATCACGAAGACGTCTTGCCTAGTACCTACACCCCGGCGCTATCGACGAGTGGTCTGCACGGCTACGGAGCTGCTGGCTCTACAGGAACTTGTGCACACTACACATGGTACGACAAGGCAAAACCACCAACGAGCTTCACCATCTGATTGCGACGCGCGAAAATTTCCCGGCTTCATACGCTAGCGCTAGCAACCGCAAATGACGCCATCGACACCGCGGCCAAAGGGTGCAAAGGCGAATGCTAGCTTGCACAGATGCTGATCTTGAGCTGATTACTTGTGAGAAGGTGAAGGCTCCTACACCGATGCCTCAGCTTGCCTCTTCAGGGCTTGGTTTGCTGGCGCTGTCTGATTCCCTGCAGCTGCAGCAGCGAAATTTGACAGCTGCAGCATGCATGCAGACGAACGCATCACAGACTCACAGACCCATAGAGGGCCACAGTGCCGCCACAATCTTGCAGGGTCGGCACTGAGTTGCCAATTGCCACTTGCATTGCAAACCGCCGCATCAAAGCTCTCTGATACTCCACATCAGTGAGCTATTGCAAGTGGGTCCGAAGGTGAGCGAGTCAAGCAACTCAAGCTCTCGCTACTCGTGAACGCTCCCGGTCTCAACCGGTTCATACTAACCTACCTCTGCGACATGATCCAATATTCGTTGTCATTGCCATTGCTGGCGCTTGGCAAGGATGCGGAGTCGTCCGGCAACACAGCCCTTCATATTCCATAACACCACAGCCAGAATGCGATTGGTCGGATAGAGACAGCCGGCTCCGGTCTACACCTTGCAAGAGGTTGCTAACTTGCCAAGCACACGCTCACGATCGACTGAGATGGAGGAGAGTCAGGAGACTTGCAATCCGGGAGAGCAGTCCTAGGCCTAGCCTCGTAGAGTACAAAGATCAGCTCGCTGAGCCCGGGACTGCGAATGTCTTTGCCATGGATCCTGGCCAGTGGCCTTGGACAAGTTGGCCTGCATATCGCATCCGATGCATTCTCAAGCCTAGCACTTGCAGGCTCAAGTTGCAGCAAGGTGAGTTGCCTCTCCGATAAGTTTGTACGAGCTGCTCTGGCCAACGGTTGCTCAGTGCTCACCTGTCAAAGGAATTTACGTGGGCGGTTGGCCAATAGGAAGCAGCAAGACCGTTGGCCACCGTTGCATCCCGACTGTCCCGCGCGCCCGGCGTCCAACTTCCGGCATGAACAGATACTCTGAGTCTCTGAAACGCAGTCACTGGGCCTTTCTTCTGCTTTCTAGACGCTGGAGACTCATCGGCCCGCGCCCTCCAAGCGTCACAGGCTCCAGCTGCTTGAGCCAGCTGTCCAAGAGGATAAAACCCACATCGCCCAGCTCTTCCCTATCCTTTCCCTACACACTCTATACACAAGAAGCTATGCAGTTCACATCCATCGCCCTCATCTTCGCCGCCGCCGTCTCAGCCCAGGACGCTTCGCCTGCTCCGGCTCTCGTCTCGGCCGCTGTCTCGGCCGTCTCGTCGGTCATCAGCCAGTTCTCGGCCCAGTCATCTGGTTCGGCTTCGTCTTCGCGCGCCTCGTCCTCGGCCTCGCGTTCGCTCTCGTCAGTCCGTTCGAGCGTGTCTCGCAACTCGGCCTCGATCGCCGCTGCTCAGCGTTCAGCCCGTTCGTCCTTCTCGATTGCCTCGTCGCGCGCTGCCGCTTCGCTCCGATCGGTTGAGGCTTCGGCTTCCGGTAAGAAAAATTTTCCCAGCCTTCCCCTATGGCGTCATTTTTGAAAACACACAACTAACACGCCAGGCCTTGACGCTGTGACCCAGACCGCCGCTGCCGCCTCGATCCGTTCAGCTGCTTCGAACGCCCTTGCCGGTGTCATCAGCTCGGCCAACGCCGTCATCTCGTCGCTCAACGCCGAGGCTTCGGCTGCTGCCTCCCAGGGTGCTTCGGCCACGTCGCGTGCCGCTGCTCCCTCGATTGCTGCTGCCGCCGGTGCCGGTCTCTTCATGGCCATCGGTGGTGCTCTCGTTGCCCTTTAAAGCAACTGAGTTCATCTCAGAAATCCTGTCTGCGCAACTTATATTGTGCCGGTCAAAAGTTGACGCCGTTGGACGTTTTGTCTCTCGACGCTTTGTACTGATAGAGCACTTATAGAATCATTATTTTGAAATCTGGTGTTTGTGTCCGAACGTTACACGAAACGCGATACGCCCGTTGCAGCTCGTGACAAGCATCAGCGCCCTGGTTGTCACAGGATGTCAGTCTCACCGGGAGCAGTGGACAATCAGAAGAAGAATCGTTTGGAAGCCTTGTACAAGGATAGTATAAAGTCGTAAAACTACAAATGTTTTGAAGTGTAAATATAGGCATGAGAATACTCAGCGTTGTCTGCCCCTGGGGCAACCTAAAGCCTCAAGATGTCATCCGTCGTAGTGGTACCAGCAACGTTGCCGAGGGTAATCACGTCCTTCTGCGACTTGGTGAGCGTCAGCGACTTGAGCTGGGCAGGCGTGTAGGCACGGTAAGCCGACTGCGAGAGGTAATAAGCCAAGGCACCAGCCACATGAGGCGTAGCCATCGAGGTACCACTGATGACGTTCGAGTCTGTGTCGGTACGGAACCAGGTGCTGAGCACGTGGAAGCCAGGGGCGTTGATGCTCACAGCTGGACCGTAGTTGGAGAAGTAGGCACGCGTGTCGGTGATGTTGCTGGCACCGACCGTAATGACGGCCGAGCCAATCGAGGCGCGAGCAGGCGAGACGTTGCGTGCATCCTGGTTCTCATTACCAGCGGCAACAGCGACATGGACACCATTGTCAGTGGCAGCCTTGACAGCGTTGTCGAGCGACGTAACGGCACCACCACCGAGTGACATGGAGATGACTGAGGGACGGCCGGTCGACTTCTTGCGGTTGACGGCGTACTGGATGGCAGAGATGATGCCAGAAGTAGCACCCGAACCATCAGCGCCAAGGACCTTGAGACCCACAATGGTAGCCTTCTTGGAGACACCGTAGAGCGAAGAGCCGATGGTGCCACCACAGTGGGTGCCGTGGCCGTTGTCATCGGTGTTGACGCCGCCATCGAAAAAGTTGCCGTCAGAGGGGCAAAGGGCACGGCCGCCAAAGGCCGAGTGCGTGCAGCGGAGACCCGTGTCAATCACGTAGACGTCGACACCGTTGCCGGCGAGGGCGTCATCGTATGTGTATGACCAGGCACCACGACGCTCGTTGAAGCCGCCCGAGGAGGAGGCCACACGGCTGCCGGTCGAGATGCGCTGAAGTCCCCAGGGGGCGTTGGTCTGCGTGACGGAGGCCGAGACAGACATGATGCGGTCCTCCTCAACCTTGGCAACTCCAGGCAGCAGTTGGAGCAGCTTCACGAGCGGCGCAGCCTCGCTGGGAACAGCGAAGCCGTTGATGATGGAGAAGCGCTGCGAAATGAGGTCCGAGAGACCAGGAACGGCGCCAATGATGCTCTCGAGCACGGCACCATCCTTGAGGGACACGATGAAGCCGCCGTTTGAGCGGGCGGCCAACTCGACGTTGCTGGCGTCCGGCTGAGCGGTTGGTGCGGCGAGGGCCGAGGCGAGGAAGGCGACGAGGACTGTAAAACGCATAGTGATGCTGATGCAGATGCAATGAGATGGATGCCCATGAAAGAGGCCGACGAGGCATCCTTTATACTTTTGGCTTGACCATGGCAACGCGATCGAAAGCTACTATCGGTGTCTATCGCGAACGCGTTCGTGATTGTAGTCGTCGATCACCCCACAATCAGCCCGAGGTGGGATCGGGTTGCTCCGAAGCATTCCAAGATTACTTGATCTTTGAGACAGCTCTGCATCGGGAGCATGAAAGCCAAGTTCCGAATTGCAAGATCTGGCTTTGGTTGACAGGCTTGACGGTCGTTGCTGTCGTTCGGTGCCGGATCTTGACGCTGGTTGACGGGCGAATGAAAGCGTGTCAAGAGATCTGCAGAGAACTTTAATCTCAGCTGGCTAATTCTATTGTTCCACTTCCGGAGGCGGCAAGCAACCGAGAATACGAGCACACTCGCCACACTGGCCCGCAAAGCATGGGGCAGACTGTAGAGCTAGAGAGTCGAAGATCTGTTGCGTGGACGCTGCGCCGCTGCAGCCTGCAATCCCTTGCCCTTGCCATCCTTGGGACCGTCAGGCTCCAGCAGGAGTGTTGCCACTGTTGCGGCACTGTTGGCGCCGCATCAACTCCCGAGGTCCCGCGCCACAAGGCCCACTACGACTCAATTTGCAGCCTCGGTCGCAGGCCTTGCGATCTGCACGCGGCGGGATCCTGACGACCGAAAGAGTCACTTGCAAGTTGCAAGTGTGAGATACAAGTTTATCATACAACTGGCTTCGTCGTAGTTCCTAGCGCCCAATCACATGCGTTTCCATGGCTTCCCAATTAGTGGAGCAGCGCGTTCGACTGCAACCATATTTGCGTTGATCCATCCAACCCAGGGGTGTTGACGGAGACTGCGCATCGCCCGACCGATGCAGACGTGGAACTTGGGAATTGGAATTGGGGAACCTAGCGAGTCGCAGTCTAAACCTTTCACTGGTCGCAGGCTCGCAGCCGATGCTAGCCACGGGCGTCTGCCTGCGAGGGACGCCTCGCGCCAGTCAGCTCTACAGAACCAATGCAGCAGGCTGAGAGCAGCAACTACAGAACTGACGCCAGGAACATCAAGCCAGTGCTAAGGGGTTTCCAAGCTTGCACAAGTTGCGCTGCCTTGCAGAGTCCTATTGAGCATGCTGATGATATCTGGCGTACGCGTTGGACATTGGCATCGCACCAAAATCACAAATTCGCAATGCTACTCTCGGGACGATTCAATTTGGCGAGTTGACCCTGTCGCCGTCGGCGGTCCGGACACCAGACTCCGACGACAGCAGATAGGCACTACTGCTAGATTGCTTGTCTTGCACATCACTTTGGAGGCTGGATGATAAACTCGTGGCGGGACCGTGCGGGTTGTGGCGTTGATCTCTTTGGAATCTGGGATGTGGGTCTCTGGAAGTCAGTCAGTGGCAGGCACTGGCAGCCCTGCGAGGACTGCATTTGTAGATAGCAGACCTGGACTGGAGAACCATCACTGTCCAATGTCCAGCAGTGGGGAAGGGGCGGAGCGTGATCAGCATCCGCTGCTAGCCTTCCTTGTTGCCGCAAGATTTTGCGATGTCGCGCGATCACGTTCATGTGTGACGCAAAGCGATCCCAGGAAGCATCGGACCTTCCCGAAAGAACTTGAAATGATTTGCCATTACTGATAGCAGTGAGATATAGCTCTTGTCTCAATTCTAGTGAGTTGCCTGCTTGATCGCCTTGACACTGTTGACAGGTCACAGGAGACCTGATGAAGGTTGGACAGAATTCGAGGCAGCTTGCGACTATCGGGTCACTCAAGGCAGTGTCGACAGGTGAAGGTGAAACACAAAGAGGTCGATCATCCATGTATCGCCCCATCGGGGCAAATGGATACTTCATCAGTGCCTCGTGGCCGCTGACTTGCTGAATCAGTGTTGACTGCCACTGTTGAGTCGCCGACTCGCCGGGCAGTGCCGCAGTGGGCACCCACGGGCCACTGCCACCCAGAGACCCAGTGAGCCACTTCTAGAAACATTGGACGACCCTTTCTTGCGGAGATTTGGAATCTCCGCGAGCTACAGCTGCGGGATCTGGTCAGCATGCATATGAGTGCTTGCAAGTTGCAGTAGTGCCCTCAGCCCTGACGATGGCAACATGTACACAGAGAGCGCGATAAGCACTAGCTCATGTCTCTGATTCATTGAAGCTAGAATCAACTAGCTGTATAGCAAGCTTGTAGCAGAAGCTAGCCATGGAACGCTCCGACCAGAACGCGCGCACAGTCGTCAACTTGCGTCTGTCTCGTGTCCGGTGGCACTGTGTCTACTTTGTACGTATACGTAGTTGCCAAATTCCAATACTCCGCGAACGGCGAACGCACAGCGGCGCAGCCGCAGGTGGGCATAACAAGCTGCCACGTGCGATCAAGCTCCGAGTCCGCGCCGATTTTCTGGACAAACGTTGAAGTCCGCCACTGCCGAAGTGCCAAAACCTTGGACCCCAACGACTGGACTGGTCCCACCTGCAGCGGCCTGACTGTAGCTACCTGCTTGGCTAAGCAGCAGCAGCAGCGCGCGCGCGACACTGCTATATATGAGCAATGAAAGAATGCTTGCATGTACGCATGCAACACTGCGCAACAGCTGTGAGGTCCTATCAGTCAGCTACGAAGGGATATGTCAAATTGTACGTGAGAGGCAGGTTCAGCAAATTGTGATCGTGGTGGGCTCGGTCAGGTCTTTCGTTATGTTTGCTACATGCGTCTATCATTTTTCAAAGTCTAAAGTTGAAGCAGATTGTTCACCGTGTTACGGCTGACAGGCTGCTGGAAGAGACCAAGAAGACCGCCGCTTTCACCCAGCGCAAGAGCCCCCTTCTGTGATCGAGAGACGATGATGCTCTTGAGTGCTGCTGGTGAAGAACCGCTGAAGCTCGGGTCCGAGAGATAGTAGGCCAACGCACCAGCAACGTGGGGTGTAGCCATCGAGGTGCCACTGATCACGTTGGTGTCGGTATCGCTGCGAAACCAGGTGCTGAGCGTGTTGACACCCGGCGCGAAAATGGCCACGGGTGTACCATAGTTGCTGAAGGTTGCACGCGCATCACGAATGTCGCTAGCGCCGACAGTAATGACAGCCGAGTTCAGACCTGCACGAGCAGGGCTGACGTTGTTGGCATCCTGGTCTTCGTTGCCAGCAGCGACAGCAACGTGCACACCGCTGTTGGTGGCAGCCTTGACGGCACTGTCGAGTGAAGGTGAGATGCCACCGCCGAGAGACATGGAGATGACAGACGGGCGGCCGGTGGAGCGGAAACGGTTAACGGCATATTCGAGACCAGAGATGATATTGCTCGTGGCGCCAGAGCCATCAGCACCGAGCACCTTGACACCAACGAGGGTGACACTCTTGGACACACCATAAAGGGACGAGCCGACTGTGCCAGCACAGTGGGTGCCATGGCCATTGTCGTCCACGTTGACACCAGGACCAAAGAAGTTGGCGTCGGATGGGCAGAGTGCCCGACCACCAAAGGCCGAGTGGGAGCAGCGGATGCCCGTGTCAACGACGTAGACATCAACGCCCTGGCCAGCAAAGGCCTCGTTGTAGGTGTAGGTGTACGCGCCGTTGCGCTCGTTGGCACCAGATGTTGAGGCGACGCTGCTGTCCGTAGAGATGCGCTGAAGGCCCCAAGGTGCGTTGTTCTGGGTAGCCTTGGTGAACATCGTCACGTCGTCGTCGACAGCAATGACGCCTGGTAGCAGCCGAAGAGCTTCCACAAGGGGTCCGGCCGCCGATGAGACTGCGAAGCCGTTGATCAAACTGAATTGCTTGACGTCAGCTCCGGCGAGACCTGGCAAAGCGCCAAGAATGTTGGCTAAAGGTGTGTCTTCTGCAAGACGCACAATGTAGCCGGAGCTTTGGGCAGCAGGTGCCGCGAGTGCAGCGCCGAGAAGAACAGATAGAAGAGTAAACTGCATGATGAATACAATGTCGCTCAACCCCGGACTAGCTGCTGTCTTTATACTTGACCAGCGTCGGCATAGTCCGACGGCTCATTTTGGCCAGTGTCACTGAAGCGCATCTTGTCACCCTGACTCATGCACGCTTCGATCGCAGATCCTCGTTCGATAGGTTGTCGTCCGACAGTGTTCGGCAGTGGCCTGAAGAGTTAAAAACTCAGCCTCATCGAAATGAAGGTTGGTTGTCCTGCAAGGGCCAGTCACTCGGCAGTAAGGCCGCCAGCTCGGGAGCTCGCACGGACTCGCTCGGAGTCGCTGCCAACCGTGATTTGGTAACGCGAAGAGATTACGCAGCACGAAACTTTAAAATTCGCTTATGACGGGAGTCGACTGCAGATCACATCACGCACGGCCTGTCTGATGTAGGCTAATTCAGCTGCACCAACGCAGCACGCGTGCGCCCAACCTTGGAAGTGGGCCCCTTGGCTAGTGCACCGTAGAGAGTGCTAGCTTCGCGAGGTGGAGTCGAACTTGTGAGCCTATGGGGACTCTCGGGGTGCCGCTTGTTCACAGTTGCCTGCAACTTGGTGCGCATGTTGCGGCCATGGCCAATCACTCGACAAGATTGCAATTACAAGAAACGCAGAGACATGGATCAGAGGAGAGTCATGAGCCAAATGCTGTTGTAGAGAGTGAACTACAGAATTCTAGTCTAAATAATCTGCAAGAGATTGTTGACGGTTGAACGGGTAATCTGCTGCTTCTGGCTGATAAATACCTTGCCCTTTTGTGAAAGAGTGATGAGTGCTTGCTTGAGTTGAGCCGGCGTGTTCGTCGCATAAACCGGGTTGGAGAGCAAGTAAGCGAGCGTACCAGCAACATGAGGTGTAGCCATGGATGTGCCACTAATCACATTGGAGTCTGTGTCCGTCCTGAACCACGTACTGAGCACATTGACGCCGGGACCAAAGATTGCAAGGGGCGTGCCGTAGTTGCTGAAGCTAGCCCGAGCGTCGCGAATGTCGCTTGCGCCAACAGTGATGACAGCCGAATTGAGACCCGCACGGGCCGGGCTGACATTGTTGGCGTCTTGATTCTCATTACCGGCAGCGACGGCGACATGGACACCATTCTGTGTAGTCGACCTGACAGCGTTATCGAGCGCAGTCGAGATGCCTCCACCGAGCGACATGGACACAATAGAGGGTCGACCGGTGGTTCTGAAACGATTGACCGCATACTCTAAACCCCGAATGATATTGCTGGTCGCACCAGAGCCATCGGCACCGAGCACCTTGACACCAATGAGCGTCACATTCTTTGAAACTCCATAAAGTGATGACCCAACAGTGCCAGCACAGTGTGTGCCGTGACCATTGTCATCAACATTGACGCCGCTGCTAAAGAAGTTCGCGTCTACCGGACAAAGAGCTCGTCCACCAAAGGCAGTGTGAGTACATCGAATACCTGTGTCAACCACGTAAACATCGATGCCGAGTCCAGCGAAAGCCTCGTTGTAATTGTATGTGTATGCTGGATTGCGCTCGTTGGTCGTACCAGACACTGATGCGACACTACTCTTGCTTGAGATGCGCTGAAGGCCCCAAGGGGCGTTGGTCTGGGTGGCCAAGGTGGTCATGATGACATCCTCTTCGACGGACTCTACGCCAGGCACAAGACGAAGCTTCTCAATGAGCGGCGCTGCTGATGAGGGAACTGTGAAGCCATTGATCAAACTGAATTTCTTTGCACCGGCCCTGCTGAGACCTGGCACAGCATTCAAGACACCGTCGAGTGTGGTGCCATCCGCAACACGAATGATGTAGCCATTGCCTTTATTTGTCGGAGCGGCAAGGGCAGAGGCAAATAATACTGATAGTAAAGTAAATTGCATCCTGGTTTAGATAAGCCTTGGGTATCAGATAATCACTGGCCTTCACTAGGCCTTTATAGCATCCATCGATAGCGCAAATCTCCGCATGATGACTGAGTCAACGATTGTTCCAAAGCCGCATGCGTGTTGTGGCGACCCTGTGGCTGAAGTGATTGCGGGGAGGAAAGCGATGTCATGCGGTCGTTTGCAGCGCCGGTGATTGCAGCTGTGGGCTGTGGCAAGATATCGAGCGACGAGCGGTGACTTTTTTGCGAGAGCTTTCAAACTTCCAAGGCTTCTCGCGTTCATCTCTGGCGTCGCGCTCTATGTGTGGCGCAAATTCGAGCTGGCTGGACTCGAGCAACGCGTCATGCATGTTGCATCAACACTCCAAAATTCGCGACTTGGCCAAGGCTACCGTGGCACTGCAAGACTAGTTGCGCCGAGGACTGCAGCCGTGACTTCACTTGAAGGCTCCGCACTGCTCTGTTGTGCAGCTGCAGGTTGTGGTCGTTATCGCTAGCTTGCCCGGACGTCGACTCTAGCTCACAGCCGCGGGGTCGTGACCGTGTTTGCATCGAAGTACGAAAGTAACGAGATGGTCCACAGCTCCGTAGCTTTGTAAAAGCTGACTCAATGACAGTCGACTCACCAATGCAACGGACGTCGTTAGCCTCAGCTGATGGTGCGATCGACCGTGGACGTCGACCAAGGCTGCCCTTGAGTCAAATCTGTGCAGTGACTATCCTTACTACAGCTGCGCAGTCCAGCTGTTCGGGTGCAGATCTGTAGCCAGATATCAGTATCTACTCCAGACTTTCCGCGGTCTCTGCAGAGATCATCGGTCTGCCAATTGCAACCCAAACCACCGGGTGTTAACATGAATGTGGCACTGCAATTTGCAGACAGTAGTCTGTGGATCGCCGCAACACACCTGGAGTCTCCGAAGTCCGAACTCAAGGCAAGCCCGCGCGGCACTGCGACGACAGCGCAACCGCATCGCGGAACTTGCAACAGCTGAATCTGCAGTCCCTGTGCAGTGCGAGCAGGCCAAATCGAAACGCCATCTGTAGCCTGCCGATCGCAAGCTCGCGTCCAGTGATTGCTTGGAAGTCTCAGACATGACTCAGCGAGTGGGACTAGGCCTAGACAGCCGTAACCCAAATGCCATTGGTAAGTTACATGCAGAATCTTGATCTGTCTGAACACTAGGAGCCTCGGGAGATGACACAGTCACCGCTGACCATTGCTGACCGCGCGGAGCAAGCCAGTGTCTCGGAATCGACGTCAGAACAAAACAGCCTGCAGGGGTGGATGTCAGACACGTTCAGTCAAAATCAGAGTCGCAGGAATTCACAAGATACCAGACATTGCATTCAGGAAAAATCATGTGCCAGCTAGGAGATTCGTCTAGTCTAGAATCTAAATCTGCAAGAGGTTGTTTGCAGTCGAGCGATTGATCGACCTTTGTGAACTGATGACTATTTTGCCCTTCTGTGACAGACTGATGATTGCCTGTTTGAGTTGAGCCGGCGTATACTTGGCATATGTCGGGTTCGAGAGAAGGTATGCAAGTGTACCAGCAACATGAGGTGTAGCCATGGATGTACCACTGATCACATTGGAGTCTGTGTCTGTCCTGAACCACGTACTGAGCACATTGACGCCGGGACCAAAGATTGCAAGGGGCGTGCCGTAGTTGCTGAAGCTAGCCCGAGCGTCGCGAATATCGCTGGCGCCAACAGTGATGACGGCCGAGTTGAGACCCGCGCGAGCCGGACTGACGTTATTGGCATCCTGGTTCTCGTTGCCAGCAGCGACGGCGACATGGACACCGTTCTGAGTCGTCGACTTGACAGCACTATCGAGTGCAGAGGAAATACCCCCACCAAGCGACATGGACACGACTGAGGATCGTCCGGTGGCCCTGAAGCGGTTGACGGCATACTCGAGTCCCCGAATGATATTGCTGACAGCTCCGGAGCCATCTGCACCGAGAACTTTGACACCCACCAGAGTAACGCTCTTCGACACCCCGTAGAGAGATGATCCGACTGTACCAGCGCAGTGCGTGCCGTGACCGTTGTCGTCGACATTGGCACCGGCGTTGTTGAAGTTTGCATCCGCCGGGCAAAGGGCACGTCCTCCGAAGGCCGTGTGAGTGCATCGGATGCCGGTGTCGACCACATAGACATCAACACCACGTCCCGCGTACGCATCGTTGTAGGTGTAGGTATAAGCTGGGTTGCGCTCATTCGCCGTACCAGATACAGAAGCGACGCTGCTCCTGCTTGAGATGCGCTGCAGACCCCACGGCGCGTTATTCTGAGTCGCCGAGGTCGTCATGATGATGTCGTCTTCGATGGAGTCAACGCCAGGCACCAGGCGCAGCAGCAGAAGGAGAGGGGCGGCCGATGCAGGGATCGAGAAGCCCTTGATCAGGCTGAACTCCTTGGCACCTACCGTGTTGAGACCAGGCACAGCGTTAAGGACGCTGTCGACAGGCGTGTCATCCGCAACACGAACAATGTACCCAGAGCTCTGGCGGGCCGGAGCAGCAAGAGCAGAGGCGAGTAGTATCGTGAGGAATGCAAATTGCATCTTTGCTGTATCGAATGATTTTGATCAAGCATGAACATGCCCGAGCCCATCTTTATACTGTAGAGTACGTCTCCGCATCGCAAGAGGCCGTCATCTTGGTCAAGGTTGCACAGCTTGTCAAGACATGGCGACTGCTGTGGCTAAATGAAGCGCGGGGTGAACAACGCTGCCTTTGCGTTGTGTACTGCGGGCAACAGCGGCATGTTCATCTCGTGCAGCAACACGCTCTGTGAGTGGCGCCCATTCAAGCTGGCCGGGCTCGATTTGTGTAGTTCAACACGCTCGCGTTGCACTTTCGCGCACTCTGGCAGTTGCCTTGGCATGGTTTGCACTGCTCCTGGACTACATTGACGCAGGCGCTGACCACATCGGACGACTAGCGCTGCTGACAGAAGTGTACTTGACATAGCTTTCGCCGGCACTACAGCTGAGTAGACAGCACATACAACGTCAAAAGAAGGCTAGCATTGGCCGCCGTTGGCCGTGAGCTTGGTAAGGCTAGTTTTTGCATGTGCAGGCATTGTACGGCCGGAAAGCAGTCGCTGACATGTGTTGCCCCGGCACCATGCTCATGCTCGGTCATGGCCAGCTTACTGAGGCTCACTCGAACAGTGAAGCTGTAGCCTGTGGCCCGGCGGTAAAAGTCGTCGGCTGCCACTCATTCAGAGAGCGCGCCATCCACATCGTGGACAATTTGCAGCCGTCTATGCGCTGACTGGGGAGATCAGGAGCTTATAGCCGGAGCTTATTGACTGCTATGGTTCCTTTAGGCAAGTAAAGGATGCAGAGGTTGTATGAGTGCGGTAGTGGATGTGGTTAGAGTATCTGGCTCGGAGGCATTGTTTCCGCCCGCAAGCCCAGCACGCGCGATTCAAATTAAGACTTGCAGATGCAACGCGACAGATCGCGCGCTGGCAGCCTGGTACCCTGGGGCTTGGAATCTGGATTCATGACAGAGCTCTGAACTAGCACATGCTCTCAGTCGTGATTTTAAAACGAGAGCACCGACACCCTGGCATCGTCATCATGAAAACATGTCTCGACCAGTTGCGACCGGCCTGTGCAAAATCCCGGAGCAAATGGTCATGTTCATATTCAGATCGTCGGCGACTACCTGCAGGAAAATCAAACCATATTTGCTTTAGCACTTCGGACCGAGACAAGCACGCATCGAACAGGAGACTGGAGATCATCAATTTTGCATTAGCTACGAGGATTGCTCTGTCTAGATCTGCACAGGGTTGTTGACCGTCGTGCGGCTAATCTGTTGTCTGAACATGTACAAGCCCTTGTCCGCCCAAGTCTGTGACATTTCAATGCGTGTTGACTGTCCACACAATTCTACCACTCAATATCGAGAACAAGCGTGTGACTTTGCCTTTGTCACGAGTCACGACCATAGTGGACGGCTCATTGCATGTACAATTCAAGCAGTACTCTCTTGTACACTTGTATCTGTCCAAGCTTGCCCGCTGCCAGGGATCTGGGCAGGTCACTAACCTTGGCTCACAAAAGCTCCAGTTCATGTCTCCACCTAAGAGGGCTCCACGCGAGGCGCTGACCTCATCTGGAAAGCGGCTGAATCCCAAGACTATGAGGTTGAACAAGGTCTATACACCTCTGTATAAGCGGCCTGATCCATCCACCTCAAAGGCGATGCTCGAAAAATGGAGTAACGTGTCAGACAAAGAGCGACAAGCACTTGTTGACAAGCATTTTGACAAGCATCTACTTGTAGAAGTGCCACAAACCAAAAAAGGTCGCGGTCGGAAAGCGCAGCCTCAAGTCAATCCTGCCTCGGAAGAGACTGTACCCACACACAAACACACAACCAAGGATGCCTCTGGCCAAAGAGACTCTGGAGGCAGAGGCGATTCTCTGCAGAATGATTCGCAAGGCGAGCCGCATACTACACGTGCAGTTCAGATTGGGACTAGCAAGCGTTGATCATGAGACCGAAAGTCATTATGTTTGCATCAGCTACAAGAACTGCTCTATCTAAATCTGTAAAAGGTTGTTGACTGTCGTGCGACTAATCTGTTGCCTGAACAAGCCCAGGAAACCACTGGTCTGGCCAAGTGTCACTTTGTCTTTCTGTGACATGCTAACGAGTGTTTGCTTGAGTTGGGCAGGCGAGGACTTGGCAAAAGTCGGGTTCGACAATAAATAGGCGAGTGCGCCGGCAACATGAGGCGTAGCCATGGATGTGCCACTAATCACGTTGGTGTCTGTGTCTGTTCTAAACCACGTACTCAGCACGTTGACGCCGGGCCCAAAGACGGCAAGAGGTGTGCCATAGTTGCTGAAACTTGCACGAGCATCGCGAATATCAATCGCACCAACCGTCACAACAGCCGAGTTGAGACCTGCCCGAGCCGGGCTGACATTGTTGGCATCCTGGTTTTCATTGCCAGCGGCGACAGCGACGTGGACGCCAGCTTGGGTCGTCGACTTAACAGCACTGTCGAGTGCCGACGAAATGCCTCCACCAAGGGACATGGATACGACTGAGGGGCGTCCAGTGGTCCTAAAGCGGTTGACGGCGAACTCAAGGCCGCGAATGATATTGCTTGTTGCGCCGGATCCATCGGCACCAAGGACCTTGACTCCGACAAGGGTAACGCTCTTGGACACTCCGTAGAGGGACGATCCGACGGTACCAGCGCAGTGCGTGCCGTGACCGTTGTCGTCAACATTGGCACCACCATTGAAGAAGTTTGCGCCCGCCGGACAAAGAGCACGTCCACCAAAGGCCGTGTGAGAGCATCGAATACCTGTGTCGACCACGTACACATCAACGCCGCGTCCCGCGAAGGCCTCGTTGTAATTGTAGGTGTAGGCAGCGTTGCGCTCATTGGCTGTGCCCGAGACGGAAGCGACACTGCTCTTGCTTGAGATGCGCTGAAGGCCCCAGGGCGCGTTAGTCTGCGTTGCCGACGTGGTCATGATGATGTCGTCCTCAATCGACTGTACTCCAGGCACAAGGCGAATGAGAGCAACAAGCGGACCAGCAGACGGCGGAATCGCAAAGCCCTTGATCAGGGTGAACTTTGTCGCGCCGACAGAGTTGAGGCCTGGCACAGCATTCAAGACCGAGTCAAGAGGTGTGTTCTCCGCAACGCGCACAATGTAGCCGGTGCCTTGAGTGGCAGGCGCTGCAAAGGCAGTACCAAGTAGGACTGTCAGTAACGCAATTTGCATCTTTGCCGAGGTGACTGGAACACTGGCCCGGTGCTGGCTACTGACAAGTCTTTATACTGGGTCGCAAGACTCCGCATCATGATCTGTCATCGAGTCGATCTCATCATGACTGCATGCACCGCGTGTCGTGGCAGCTCGCCGGCTGGCGGCCAATTACGCAGGTACAGTGATAGGGTATACGGGCATTGCGGGGTGCGACTTCTCTACGCGTTCTTCAGTACCGACGTGGCGATGCAGGCTTGAACGGCCGTGCACCGGGACTTCCAGTACTTTCGCGAGCGAATGATTTTAGGCTGCAGCCAGCCACAGCGTGGCCACAGTCGGAGCCAATTGACTGATTTTGAGTGCACCTGCGTATACCATGAATCATCATCACTCGAACATTCTGGTGTTCGTAGATGAGGATGTCGGCTGCCGAAATGCCCGCATCACCAGAAAGGCGTGCGCAAGCGAATAAATGTGGGATGTTGAGCTTGCCAGACTTGCAGTCTAGCACTGTCAGTAGCAGTTGTACTAGTGCAAGCAGTAGACATTGTTTAGACCGCAGGCTGCAGCTGACGTCGATGGCGCCAGTCAACGTTTGATGGCGCTGGTGCAGTCGATGCGTTCAACAGATCCACGCACAAGTTTTGGGAACCGCGCTGCCGTTGGGCCCCGCCTCCCTCAAATTAAGATTGGGCGCAAGCACATGTTTTGCGCGCGCTTCGGTAGGCGCCGGCCTCCGCCAGTCAAAGCAGCACTACAGCAGTGACAAGCTACCACTCGCGAACGTTGCTCATCTTCTTTGTGTAAGTAGGAAGATGCTTGGAGTTACCCAGGGCTTCATCTACAAATCTAGATCAATATTTGAGCGGTCCGATGCAGGCGATGCAGCTTGAGCACCTTTTGGCGCGTCTTCGCCCTCGTGCTCCTCATCACTGCCTGCATGCGCTGCCACTTCGTCGTTTTGACCGGCTTCAGACGCCTCTGTCGCAAAGGCTTCGTTGTCCTCAACAGGCGACTCAGCATCCACAAGGATGAGACGCTCGTCAGAGTACTCGTCGTCAGGCTCAAGCAGTCCTGACCGGTCCTCATCTGACATATTCTCGACCTGTTCATCGTCTGCCTCTTCATAGCGGCCAAACTCGCGTGCACGAGCAAAGTCGTTGCGCGCGCCAAGCCAGTCAGCCGTATCACGGTCATCATCCTCATCTTCCTCATCCGAACTCTCAAACTTGTCCCCGCCTTCGTTTGAGATCTGTTGTGAAATGTAGTTGGCGAACTGATCAGATCCTTCAGCTTCGTCATTCATATTGAACTGGCCCATGCGACGCTGTAATTCTTCGTCGTCGTCTTCTGCGCCTGGCATGTCCCAGCCAACGCTCGGTAACGTCCGTGCCGGCATGGGTGGTCGTTCCCCTCCTAGAATGGCTGCGTCGCGTTCCCGCGTTTCTGCAAGGAATGTGTCGACGAAATTTACCCAGGCTGGCGAGGTCAATCGCTCGTGAACGAGAGGAGAGATAGAATGCAGAGGATACTGCTCGGAGAATTTGACGACTTCCTCGGCAATTAAGGTCAAATGACCCATGTAGCCCATTCTGACGCCGTCACCAGCTGCTTGAGCGTCGGATGACTGTTGACCGGCGACGATTTTTTCACACAGTTGCCCTTGAACAAACATGTCGATTGCGAGGAGGCGATTGTAGCCGCGATCCATAGGTCCGTTGAAAATTTGCTGCACAACGTCAAAGACGACATTGTGAAGAAAGTTGTTCCATGGGAATTTGAAGAAGAGGTCAAACATGGTGGCAAGAACACGCTGCTGCATGAATCGGAGCTTGAGGAAATCGCCGATGACAAGATCTGGTGGTGGTTGCACAGGCTCGTGAGAATTGCTAGACGTGATGGAGACTGTATCAGCGTCCGAGAAGGGCGCCGTCGCCTTGGGGGTCGACATGTCTTCTGCTGGCTCTTCGGTCACCGCATCTTGCTCCGGAGCCGGATTTGTCTCGACCAGAACAGTACTCAGAATCGGTTTACTTGCGCCTGCTTCCGGTTCAAGGTGGAAGCCATCTTGCGGCAGATCTGGTGTCCGGATGGCATGCTCTTGTGGTCCAATATCCGCCACCATCTCCAACTCTTGCTGTTCTTTTGCTTGACCAGGGGAGAGACCATGCTTATGCAACTTGCTTTCTGGCAGATAAGGCATGCCCTCTTGCTCGATCGATCCTCGCCGCTCATGCCCGCGGAGTCGAGTCGGCGTCGCCACCTCCTTTTCCTTTTCCTCAGACTCATTGCGATCCGAGTCCATCGATTGCCGAGGCATCCGGGTACTCGCACGTGACCGACTGCGCGAAGACGTCCGTGATCCTCGAGAGGCGGCATTGGCTCGTCGTTCTTCTTCGCGCATCTTGATTTGAATCTGCTTGAGTCGTTCGCGTTCGGCGTCTCGCTCGCGAACAACCTCTTCGCCGCGTGGATCATTGAGTAGCGCCATGTTGCTACAGTGAAGGAGCTCGGCATATAACTCACAGATGCGGAAGCGCTCAAAGCCGAGCGACTCGATTTCGCCGTAGCCAGATGTTTTGATGTGCTTGACGTTGCGCGGCGAAAGGAGCAATGCTTGAAACTCTCGGATGGTGTTTGCAAATATCCGCAGCATCGTGCCAAGATAGATTGGGTCGCGTGATGTCGGCGGCTGTTGACTATACGCGAGCGCCATGATGGGCACGGCATCATAGTCGGAATTGTTTTTCCGAATAAGTTCAATGACGATGCTGACGCCAGTCGTTAGGCTGGCATTTGGGCCTTCTTCAATGGGTAATATCATATTATGCACCAACGTCGCCATGGTCTCGTGTGAGACCAAGTTCCGAGATAGCGCGTTGGGCCCAATGACGCCTTGGTCACTCGAATTAGCAGAGATGGCGATGATTGCCTTGATGACATCCGAGACGGTTGTTTGAATGTCCGGATCTACATCAGGCTTGAGGTGCTTGAGAAGCGACCTGAGCAAGCCTTCGTCATACAGCCACTCGACAATGCCCGCGCCCACTTCAGTCTTTTCCATGGAAATGATTTTCAGAAGCAGATCCATGATGGCACTTGTATCGCTGTGCTTCAGAATCTTTTCGAGAACATTGGGCACGGATTGTAGAAAAGGAATCATCTCGTCCGTCTTCTTTTCCAGGAACTTTTCATTCACCTTGGTAAAGTAAGATGCCCGAAGCGGATTGAGCGGTGGCGCGTTGTTGAGAAAGCCCCAAAACATCTGCAAAAGGCTCGGGTGCTCAAAGACGGTTTCGCAAATGGACCAGACTTCGCAGCTGAGGATTTCGCAGGCAACAAACGCATATCTGTTATTAGCGCAAGCTCGCAAAGGAAAGACGCGTACTTGAATGATTTGCTGGGATCTTCTGTATAGTCCTCGATGATGAGTTGAAGTAGTCGCTTGATGATGTGCTCTTGGCGCAGGTAATCGAGTAATCGCGCATTGTGGTTCTTGATCTCTTGCAATAGATCCTCCTCATCCAAAACTTGCTCGAGTGTCACCTCATGCGCTGGTTTCTCTAGCAGTGCTTCGATACCGCTCGTCTCTTGAAAGCCATATCCGCCATAGCGCCCTTGCCATCTGTTAGCGAAAAGCTATTCTTGGTCACATGCCAAAGAAAGACGTACAAAACATGACAAACGACCCTCTTCCTTCGCTGTGCAGCCGATCTAGGGCCCTATCTCAGCGTCTGTCGCGTCTCAATGATATGACCAAAGGGGTGCGACTTTGAGACTTGCTCCGCAGCTGGGCCCGATCTCCCTTGTGCTTTGTTCGTCTTTGTGTGTTGTCGTTGGTCGTGCCAAATTCCACACGCAACTTGATCTAGGTAGCTGCAGTCTAGCATCGCTTCTATATATCAAGTGGATCCATGTGAATCTAGGACATGCGTGTAATACTAGCAGGCTTCTCGAGCAATCGATCACCAAGCAAGGCTCCCTCGAGATCTCGCAGCTGCAAAGCATCTTCTGTCGCCGTGACCAGCATATCTCCATCCGGCGCAAGATACAGAGCCGTGCATGCCACCGCCAAGGATTGCATCGTGCCATTTTGGGCGTGCACTTTGATGATACGCCGAGGACACTGGATCCAGAGACTGTAGGCTGCCTCGTGAATTGTTTCGGGAACTTCGCCTGCGTCCAGCTCCAGTGTGAATCGTTTGACCTCGTCCAGCAGCCCATCGCCAATGACAGCCATTTGGACCACATGTGTACGTGTCAAGACAAAGCATGATTCGTCATCGACCGCCATGTCGATTGCATCCATCAACCCATGACTGCTGCAAGAGAGCAACGTGCCATCTCGTTCTTGCCTACGACACGCCGTCAGACGGTCGCGAAATAGCTGAAAGACGTAGTCTTCGTTGGCATCCGGCATGAGCTTCAAGAGCGGGTCCGTCTGAACCACCACACCCATCGTCACCACATCCGAGGCGGTCTCGCTGTCGATATGTCGCTTGATGTTTTCAATAGCCGAGACTGCATCTTCTTGCAGGTCTGAGCTCGATGTTTCTGTTCTCTTGGAGATGGCGAAGAGCTCAACAAGCGACTCGGCAACCGAGTCTTCGTGCAGCGGTTCAAGCTTGCTCGTGCGGCGCTGGCGTTTCGTTTTTGGTGCTCGCGGGCCACGCATGACGGCATAGGCATCGGAGCCGATGACATAGAGGTGACTGCCGATCATGGTGAACGTAGCGGGATTGAGTAAATCAGTTGAGCAGGCACTCTTCTCTTCGATTGTGCCTAGCTCTGTCGGCGCCAGTGTCAGGACGCGGCCAGGCGTTGTACCATCACCAGAATCGAGAACATAGAACGCCTTATTTTCCTCGTCGACAAGGACTTGACGACAGTCTTTGAAAGATACAGCGAGAGTCGTGCGAAGCGACACAGCACGCGACTTTGTTGAGAGTTGAACAAAGTAGATGTTGCCCACACTGCTGCCGACTATTGTCAGATTCGAACACTTAGTATTGTAATGAATATACCGATGAATGTGCCAATCATCTTGCCATAGCGTCGGGATCTGGGCAAGGCCTGGGCAAGGAGTGAGTCGACCGACAATCAAGGTCGCATTGTGCTCGCGGCTCGCCTGATTCGCTGCTTAGGTAAGCAAACTGGCGTCACAACAGTGGTGTGGCTCAGTCGTGGCTTGATCGTGGAGAACAGCCGGAGCGCCCTGCAGCTGACTCGCTCCCTAGATGGCTCTAGAGCTTCATCGATACCTAGGAAGCGTATAGAATGTCAGCCAAAGCCAAACTTGAGCTTCTTCTGTCCCTTCTCAGGCTCTCCTTTCCGTCTCGCCTTGGGTTTCGTCACCTTTGGCGCGCTGGTTGCCGCTGGCGCCAGGCGCACCTGTGGTCGTGCCTCGCGCTCCTCCATCGCGAGGGTCATGGAGAGCTCCTTTGCATAGTGCCAGTCAAAGTGTTCCTCCTCAGTCTCTCCAACAATAGCTTTCTTGCATTGATCGCATCGGAAAGAGCCATCGAGTGTAGGCAACTCGACCGGATCAGACGTCAGGGGCAGTTGACTAGAGGACCCCAAATCTGTACTGCTCTCTGGATCCAGGCTCGGCACCAATGGTAGATCTTGTGTATTCTCGACCGGCACTGCCTTTTTGAAGAAACTGCCAATCTCTTGAACGCCCGACTCGAGCTCTTCAAAGCCACCGAGACCATAGCTCAAGTTGAAGCAAGGAAACGCCCGTCCTTCAGACATGACCTGCTGCAACAGCTTTGATGCTAGACTCGCAAGATAGTCACCCGTCAGCTCGGGCCCTCTTGAGATGGGCATCTGCCTCGTCTTGGCTGCACCTGGAACGCGATGATGCAGCGTCAAGGTGCGTGGTCGCCGCTGGTTTGGATCTTCGAGCAAGCGCGACGCCAAATCGGCTGTCAAGACTCGAATCCAGCGTTCAGCCTGCGGTAGATTATCAATTGATGGGCGGAAAGATTTGGCAGAGAGCATCGACTTGACTTGCGTGCTAGTAGACACCTCGCTATAGTCGACGCCACGCACAATATTCCACAGCCATTGACCAGTCTCTGTGCCAAGCCTTTGTCGAAGTTCTGCAATGGGTATCGCGACAATGTCCTTGACGGAGGATGTTGCAAATGTCTGTTCGACCTCAACGCCAAGCTTGCCACCGAGATTGCGAATCTTGGTAAAAGGCAGGGTCTCGAGAAAAGAGAGCACCGATCGGTTGCGCAAGATCGTCTGTCCGGCCGGCTTGTTTTGACCAGCCGCAATCTTGGCGAGCGTCTTGTTACGTGCGACACCTGCAGAGCATGTATAGCCAAGCGTGTCTTTGACGTCTGCCCTGACCTTGGCCATGAATTCCGCGCCAATCTTCATCGCAATATCGTCCCAGTCATTTCGATCCTCTTCTGTGTACTCAGCATCGAGCGGTACAAGGACACCGTCTTGCCGAACCCATTCGACAAAAGGAGCCTGTGGTAAAGAATCGTCGAGACTGCCAGATTCACGCTTGAGCAGGTGTCCATAACGTTCCAATAGCGTCGTCTTGACAACGGTTGACAAATCCAGAAACGACTCATCAATACTCGCCTTTTCGACGTGACCGCAGTGCTTCTTGAAAATCTCGAGAATCTTACGTGAAGCACGTCGATACGGATCTAGACTGACCTTGTGGTACTTCGGGTCCACATCACCTTCGTGATAGCGCGCCATGGTGTCTCCTTCCTTCCAGGTCTGTACATGTACAAGCTTGATATCGGGACACTTCTTGCGAGCCGAATCAGCATCCTCATGCCGCGTGATGCCAGCAGCACGGGCAGCATAGTTGATGGCAATCAAGCCACGCCACTGAGCAACAGCCAGTGGCAGCGTCGGGTCAGCTCCGATTCTGACGCCTTCTACCTGTGCATAGAAACAGTCTAGATCACAAAGCGCGATGACTCGCAAGGGAGATTCTTTTGCAGGCGAGGCTGAATCTAGTACATTCAAGTGGCGAAAGGTAAAGCGCGAAGGAAGATGAGCTGGTTGAGAGGAGAGCAGCACGTCAACATCGGCCATACAAGCTTCAGAGGCGCTTGCCAGGCTATGTTTGTGAGTTGTAGCAGATAGGTCAGCACTGACTCAACAGCTGTCGGGAGTACCGGCTGGCGCGTTTCGTCTGGGCGCTGCCGATCGCGTTTCCGCGTCGCGCAAAGAGTGTGTCTGTGTTTATTTGTGCACACCGCACGCGAACTACCACCCTCTGCTGTTACAAACAGATGGCGCTGAATGACTTGCTCCTAGACTGCACCTATCGCAAGATGATCCCTCAGCAAGTGCTCACTACTTTCTACTGTGCATTGGAGTATGCATGCGCACGAAGTTGACGAGACTGAAGAACTGGGGCCGTCAACGGTACTGCCAGTCCTCTCGCCATCTACAGCGTTGCCATGCACCACAACGCCATCGCCATCACATGGATTGCTAGATAATGCTCCTTCGAATATTCCGCCACGGCCTGTGGTCGTGATTCTTCTGATTCTGGCCAGCGTTCGGTTCGCTGAACCAATTTCCTTCACCAGTATCAATCCGTACATCTTCTTCTTCATTTCTTCGTTCGGTATCCAAGAGACAGACATTGGCTTCTATGCTGGTCTCATCTTTTCGGCCTTTCCATTTGCTGAATTTGCTACAAGCTTGCTTTGGGTGAATTTGTCCAACAGAATCGGTCGGCGACAGGTGATTCTGCTTTGCCTAGCCGCATGCATACTGCCGACGCTACTTTTTGGCTTCAGCAGGAATGCCGGCGAGGCGATGCTTTGGCGAACAGTGACTGGTCTCGTCAATGGAAATGCACCTGTCATTGCGACCGCCGTTGCCGAACTTGTGACTTACAAGCCACATCAAGCGCTCGCTTTCAGCGTAGTGCCGGTCACTTGGTCGATTGGAGCAATTCTCGGCCCAATGCTGGGCGGCACGTTGAGTGACCCAGTCAAGCAATATCCATCGCTGTTTCCAGAAGATACACCGATCCGTCGATTCTTGCTCAAGTTCAGATTCTCGCTGCCTAGCATTGTCTGCGCTGCGCTTTTTTCCATTACGTTTGTGGTAGCCTACTTTGGCTTGCCCATGCAATTTACGCCTCGGCATGGGTATGGAGATCCAGAGCAAGAGTCGACCGAGTGCTCGCCTCTTTTGGCGCGCAAGCCATCCATCTACACAATCAAGAGTGATGTTGTTGAGGACCAATCTGGCGAAGAGCGCAAGCCTGCCTCCTTCTTGCAAGAAGTGCGACAGCTGACGCGGCCAATCTACCTCAATTTGGCTCTCTCTGCGCTCGTCTGCTTTGTCACAATGTCCATCGACCAGATCTTCCCCTTGCTGGCATCCACTTCGCGTTCACTCGGCGGTCTAGCTTTGAGTTCGCCGCAGGTTGGCCTCATCTATACAATCACGAGCGTTGCCGGCATCACGGGCCAGATTTGTTTTCCTCTGATTCACAAGCGTCTCGGCAGTCGCGGTTGTCTGTTGCTTGCCAGCGTCACATGTCTTTGGACTTGTCTCGTCTTCCCCAATTTGGTTCACATTGCAAATTGGGTGGATGGCGGCCTTCAAGCATCAAGCTCGCCAGCTCAGCAGCGCGGCATTATCGCACTAGCATGCGGAGCGCTCATGCTACAGCGCGCATCTGGAGTCATTGGCTTTCCATCACTCTTCATTGCGCTGACCAATGTTGTGCCGATGGCAGCACCATCCGAAAGGAGCAATGGTCATGCACGACAGCACTCTTTGCTTGGCATTGTCAACGGCCTGATGCATGCCACGAATTGTGCGTTTCGGGGTCTTGGACCTCTGACGATGGGTCCCTTCTGGGCCTGGAGCATCCGGTCGCAGCAGCGATGGATTTTCTGGGCTACGCTCGCTTGCTTGGCAACCGGTATCGCAGCATTGAACCGCAAGTGTCGCGTAGAGGAGGAAGTCGACCAGTAACAGAAGTTCTTCAGCACACATCATTGGTCTTGCACGGGAGACGATACATTTTAGAGCTGCAGTGGACTTTACATATTTAATGCTTTATACGCGCAGATGGATGACGACTTCTTTGAGTGACTGGCCGGCGAGCTCAGGGGCATGATCGACCTTGGAGCGCATCACCCAGAAGCGGCTGGCAAGAGTCAAACCACTGGCGTAATCGACGACTCCGGGCCATGAGATTACCCGGTCTGTAGGATAGGAATACAATTACAGGTAATGAAAGCTGCCTTCTTGCCGTCTTCCGCGGCAGGAGGAGAGTGGTCCATCTGCGCTTTTGGTGAGGACACATGCGACATGCTTCAAATCTTAGCACGACCCCGAATTCGAATTCTTGCTCCGTGACAAACAAACGCCTGCGTGTCGGATGCTTCTGCAGCTGCCGCATATGAACGTCCTCTATGGACTGAAACCGCTTGCCAGCACCGCTGCTATCGCGCTCTCTCGTAGACAAGCCTATGCGGCAGCCTCATGACGGCGAGCACGAGGACATTCAATCGACGCTGTCAGACTTGCTGCACACTGACGACAGCGATGACGCTGTGAGCTATCTGGTATCGCGTAGGTCGCCATCGGTTTTGTCAATCAAGGGTCTCTCGAAGTTTCAAGTCAAAACCTTGCTCACGTTGGCGACCGTCCGCTTTGTGGAAACGCTCTCGTATCTCAGCATCGAGCCCTACTTGTTCTTCTTCATTGCTTCCTTCGGCATTCCTGAAGCAGACATTGGCTACTATGCCGGTGTCATCTCAGCAGCTTTGGCCTTGGCCGAGCTTGCTACTTCGCTCTTTTGGGTCCGTCTCTCAGATCGTTTCGGTCGGCGAAACGTCATGTTGACTTGTCTGCTTGCATCGATTCTGCCAACACTGCTTTTTGGCCTAAGCAGGAACGTTGGTGAAGCGGTGCTTTGGCGATCTATGATGGGTCTTGCCAATGGAAATGCACCCGTTGTCGCTACGACCATTGCAGAGCTTGTCCCCTACAAGCCGCATCAGGCTCTAGCTTTCAGTGTCGTACCCATCACTTGGAGCATCGGCGCCATCATTGGGCCTATGTTGGGCAGCATGCTGAGCGATCCAGTCAAGCAACACCCATCCTTGTTCACAGCAGATACACAAATCAAGCGATTCTTGCTCAAGGCTCGATTCTCACTGCCGAGCATCGCATGTGCGACAATCTTTGCTGCTACTACGCTGTTTGCATTCTTTGCCCTACCGAAACATCTCTCCGGGGAGCAAAGCCGAGAAACGGCGTATGAAGAGGTCGCACTGGACGAGATACAGCTTTCACACCGGCAAACGACCGATCAGCATGTTGACGCGGCACTGGACCAAGATGAGTCAGTGCAGCAGACCGGATCGCTTGTGCAGGAATGCCGCCGATTGACCCGACCCATCTACCTCAACTTGGCTCTCTCTGCGCTTGTCTGCTTTGTGACCGAGTCGACCGGTCAAATCTTCCCCTTACTCGCCTCCACCTCACGCTCGCTTGGCGGACTCGGTTTGAGCGCGCCGCAAGTGGGTCTCATCTACACGGCTGCCAGCGTGATCGCCATCTCCGGGCAGCTTTGTTTTCCCTTGATTCATGGACGATTCGGTAGCCGTGGGTGTCTATATCTGACAAGCGTCTTCTGCTGTCTCTCCTGCATCGTCTTGCCGAATCTTGTCCACATTGCAAGCTGGATCGATGGCGGCGCAGCAGAATCAGGCACGACAAAGACGATACAGCAAAATGGCATCATGGTGATGGCAGGTAGTGCTCTGATACTCCTGCGACTCTCGGCCATCATTGGCTTTCCGACCCTCGTCATTGCGCTGACGAATGTTGTGCCGCTGACAGCAGTGCTGCCTGGAAGGAGCAACGCACAAGCATTTGGACAACAGCGTCCTTTGCTTGGCACTGTCAATGGGCTGATGCATGCCATCAATTGTGCATTTCGAGGACTCGGGCCATTGACTATGAGCCCGTTTTGGGCATGGAGCATGCGGTTGCAGCAAAGGTGGGTGTTTTGGATCGTCCTCGCGAGCATGGCTCTTGGCATTGCGGCGTTGAATCACAAGTGTCAAGTCGAAGAGGAGCGAGAATCACGCAACACGTAGTCGGAAGGGTGTTGAGGGTCGTCTGTACTCTACAAGATATAGATTGGCTAAGAAAAGCGTGCGTCTATGTGCAAATCATCAAAAACAGCGTGACGGGATTGATCTTACTGGCCACCGCGCAAACGAAGCACCAAGTGCAACGTCGACTCCTTTTGAATGTTGTAGTCGGCGAGGGTGCGGCCATCTTCAAGCTGCTTGCCGGCGAAGATGAGACGCTGCTGATCAGGTGGAATACCCTCCTTGTCTTGGATCTTGCTCTTCACATTGTCAATCGTGTCTGATGACTCGACCTCGAGTGTGATGGTCTTGCCCGTCAGTGTCTTGACAAAGATTTGCATACCACCACGAAGACGAAGCACAAGGTGTAGTGTGGATTCCTTTTGAATGTTGTAGTCGGCAAGTGTGCGGCCGTCTTCTAGCTGCTTTCCAGCAAAAATGAGACGTTGCTGGTCAGGCGGGATACCCTCCTTGTCTTGAATCTTGCTCTTGACGTTATCGATGGTGTCCGATGATTCGACCTCGAGAGTAATGGTCTTGCCCGTGAGTGTTTTGACAAAAATCTGCATACCACCACGAAGGCGGAGGACAAGGTGTAGCGTAGACTCCTTTTGGATGTTGTAATCCGCAAGTGTGCGACCATCTTCTAGCTGTTTTCCAGCAAAAATGAGACGCTGCTGGTCAGGTGGAATACCCTCCTTGTCTTGGATCTTGCTCTTCACATTGTCAATCGTGTCTGATGACTCGACCTCGAGTGTGATGGTCTTGCCGGTCAAGGTCTTGACAAAGATTTGCATACCACCACGCAGACGAAGCACGAGGTGTAGTGTCGACTCTTTTTGAATGTTGTAGTCGGCGAGGGTGCGACCGTCTTCTAGCTGCTTTCCAGCAAAGATGAGACGTTGCTGGTCAGGTGGGATACCCTCCTTGTCTTGAATCTTGCTCTTGACGTTGTCGATGGTGTCAGACGACTCAACTTCCAATGTGATGGTCTTGCCAGTCAAAGTCTTGACGAAGATTTGCATACCACCACGGAGACGGAGCACGAGGTGAAGCGTCGACTCCTTCTGAATGTTGTAGTCGGCAAGGGTACGACCATCTTCAAGCTGTTTTCCAGCGAAAATGAGACGCTGCTGGTCAGGAGGGATACCCTCCTTGTCTTGGATCTTGCTCTTGACATTGTCAATCGTGTCAGACGACTCGACCTCAAGCGTGATGGTCTTGCCAGTGAGCGTCTTGACGAAAATCTGCATACCACCGCGGAGACGGAGCACCAGGTGCAACGTCGACTCCTTCTGGATGTTGTAGTCGGCCAAAGTGCGACCGTCTTCAAGCTGCTTGCCTGCAAAGATCAAACGCTGCTGGTCAGGTGGGATGCCCTCCTTGTCTTGAATTTTGCTCTTGACATTGTCAATGGTGTCAGAGGATTCAACCTCGAGAGTAATAGTCTTGCCCGTAAGGGTCTTGACGAAGATCTAAGGACATTAGCTTTAATACAAGCTTGCCAAGACGCGACGTGGCGAATGGGCCAGCGCAGTCAATGCTTGCGTAAACAAGACGAGACTGCCTGGCGCACTGTCAGTCACATCAACAGAGACTGCTTACCTGCATGATGGATGGAGTTGAAGGTGGGAAGAGGGGGAGGGAGGATGTGGTTTGGTGTGATGGAGGGGGCGGATGGTGGGAGGCGGGTGATATCCGCGGAAGGTTGCGAGTCGCCGTCAGAGATCACGTGACTCTGATTCTTCTGGATTCTGGAACACGGAGCTGACTCAGCACTCTATCTAACACTGGTTCATCATCATGATCATTGTGGTACAAGTACAACTGGGCTCAGAAAGGATACGCAAAGTCTATAGAGGCATACATCTTTGATTGAGCTAGGCTAGGCAGCCATTAAACGCCAGAGTCTCTCTGCAGCACCAAGTTGAACCGTGTCCAAGCATCCCACCGCGAGCACGTCCTGTACGTCTCTGTCACGTTTGTAACCGTATTGATATCACTGAGCCGCTCGATAAACTGTGCACCCAGACCAGCACTGACGTGAAACGCAATGTGACAATGCCAAAGAAAAGGACCAACGTTATCGAGTAGGAAGTGCATCACGAGATGGCCGTTGCCCTCCATTTGAACCGTGTCGCGGCGAGGCGGATTGTCAAAGTTGATGCTGCCATTCCAGGGACCTGGGCCGACGGAAGCCACCGACATGTCATGGCCATGCAGGTGCATGGGATGCGGGATGCCAGTCTGGTCTTGGATGACGATGAGGACCGAGTCCTTTGCGGTGCCATCGAGCCTGTAGACATTGTAGCTGCGCGGGAACGTGGTAAAGCCGTCATTGATCAGGTTCAAGGTCGGCTTATTGAAGTTGAGATAGAGCGAGGACTGATTGATGCGGAAGATGATATCGCCCGTGCCATTCGTGAGCGTCGGATCGATAATGTACGTCCGGCTGTACTTTGGTGGCGGCAACTTCAACGGCACAATGGGATGAACGAGACTGACATTGTTGGTCACATCTGAGCAATGTGGCGTGTAGAGATGTGGCTGCGAATTTGGAGAAGCGTCATTCGACTTGGCATACATGACGAGCGCTTTGGATTGGTTAGCAGAGATGTTGAGGTCACCGCATGTGGTGCCGCGATTCTGGCCGAGCGTTGCCGTTGTGTCTGCACGAAACCAGTAGGACGCTTCTTCATCTCCTGTAGCCTTGATGACAACTTCAACGCGCTGGCCGATTGCCAAAAAGATAGTCCTGGTTTTGAAGGGCTTGATGGAGACAAAATCGAGGGAGATGACGGTCAAGTTGTGTTGGTCGAGCGAGAGCTCGTACTTGGCATCAATAGCAGCGTTGATGATGCGCAAGAGGTAGCGACGACCGGGACGGAACTTGACCTTGTTTGTGATTTCGTAAAAGTTGCCAACAAGCTTGCCGCTGCGATTCTGGACGCCTTGGCCATTGAAGACGGTCGACTGTGCCGACTGAGGACCCGAATCAAAAAAGCGTTCAAGCAAATCAAAGGCGCTTGCGTTATACCAGTCTCCAATGAGAAGCGTGCCGAGGTCTTCATCCCAATCAGCAGAAGTGGGTCCGTGTATCAACATGGGTCCATAAGCGCCATTGCCATACTGAATACTCGTGTGGCTGTGATACTATTGATTAGCAAGAGACAAGTTTAAGAAAGAAGCATACCCAGGTGGTGCCATAGCGCTCGGCGCGAATCTTGTAGACCATGCTTGCACCTGGAGGGATGGGACACTGAGTGACGCCATTGACGCCATCATACTGCGAGCGGTTCGTTTGAATGAAGCCGTGCCAGTGGATCGAGGTGCCATTGTTGCTGAGTCGATTGATGACAGTAATCTCCATCTCGTCGCCCCAATTTGCCTCGAGCAATGGTCCTGGAAACTGGCCGTTGAAGACTTGCATGAAGGAAGCATTGACACCATCCGGCGCCAGATTCGCCTCACCAATAACCAGTGTGTAGTGACGTGTGACGCCAGTGTCGGGAGTGAAGCGCGTGTAGTCGGTGTCAATAGAGTACCTACCCCAAGTAGATCGATCAGGCGTACGATGGTTCTTGCGGTTGAAACGAAGGCGACCTTTGCCACGCGTGCTGCTGGACTTGCGAGAGCGAGAGAACTCACGAGAGACGCCCGAGCTGAGGTCATCTTCATCGTCGTCCGAGTCAGTCAACGTGCTCGACGGCATCATTTCGACCATCTGAAGCTGTGTAGCGGCAGGCTTGGCGTTTGCGACCCTTGTTTGGCCACCAGGTTTGATGAGACCGACAACAGGCACCATGGTCATTTTGTGACTCGGTGAGGGGCGTGTACGAGAGCCAACGACGCGTGTGCCTTGACGGTCGACGCGCGTGGCATTGCGCCGGTCAATGTCAGTCTCGGTGCTTGAGTCCTGCGAGGCGTGCGCGGAGCGAGAGCCGGAAGCCGACAAGTCTTGCTTGAAGTCATCTTGCTCATGAAACTGGTTGAGGGTGAGCACTTGTGAGAAAGCGAGCGTGAAGAGCAACGAGATACAAAGCCAAGAGCGTAAAGCCATCCTGGCCAGGAAAAAGGTGTAGTCGAGAGAAGAGACATACGTCCTCTCGCTCTTTATGTATGCGAAAGGCCTTGAGACGCAGCGTCCAAGGCTTGCGACGCTGTTGTAGCGTGTTGCTTGCGCCTGCCGCTGTTTGAGGATCGGTCGGCATCGATCCACATGAGCCAGCAGCCTAGACTGGCTTGCAAGCTGGCAGAGGCTTTGCCAGAAATAGCCTTCACCTGGCGGATGTCTATCGTTGCTGCTCCAGTAGCATGCTTATTCCAAACAAGAGTCGCAAGGCCTCCATTTCAAGAAGGGATAGACTAGAGAAATCACAATAGATCTTTGCGACGATCGATGGAAAGATTGACGGCAGAAAGATCACAAGATGAGCACGTTCAATGGCAGATGACTCCTTACTTAACGAGCGATTTCTCAAGCTGTTCTTGAGGCTTGAGCGCAAAGATCCTGAAAGAGTAATCGAGCTGAGCAAGAAAAGTCCTCCGCGAGGGAGTAGCTGTCGTATCTCAATGGAATTGTTCAATGGATAGCTTCAAACTGAGGTTGTTATTTGAACAACCGCACTTCGCCGTGAGAGTGCCCATGTAGCCGACTGTCGCGGTGTTTTGACCACGAGCTTGAGATCACCAGAATGACATGTGATTGAATCTTCTACGCTCAGTCGCGTCAAGCGTGGTATTGTGGTCCAGACACCTGATCATGAGTAGTCGAGCCAGCTGCAGATCTACAAGTGTACAAGTGTACAACCTGCCGTTGCTGGGAATCACGTGCATCACTCTTTCCAAAATTTTGTGCGGTTTTACGACCACAAGCATCGAGAGACATCGGCTACGAAGCAAGCATCTGTGAACCAAGCCCCTCGTGTGCCTAAATCAAGGGTCCAAAAGTCTGGGTCAAGCAACAAAGAGCGCATCGAAACATGCTGCGGCTGCAAGCGCTTCGGCGGCCACTGGCCCGTCAATTCTCCGCTACAACCTTGCGCATGCGCGGAGACCCATCTCCGCCGCCGTCACCGAATAGTCCCTTTAGAGTGTTTGTCGATACCTTCAAGAAGGAGCTGAAAAAGTCACAAGAGCTACAGGATTCCGTCAAGGCTTTACAAGGCGAAGCTGAAAAGGCAGGCGAGTCTGAAGCTTACAAAAAGGCGAGAGAGGCATTTGAGGCGGCGCAGAAACGCGGTGCGGGTGCTGCCGGCGTCACCGGCCAGGCTATTCGAAAGACGGGTCAGGTACTTGGCTCTGGTGTGGCCAAGGCTTGGGATTCGCCCGTGGGCCAGGTAACGAGGAAGGGTGTCGCGGCGACGGCAGATATTCTCGACAAATCTACCAAGCCGATCCGGGAGAGCGAGGCCTTCAAGAGCATTTCAGATACAATTGATGATGGTCAGTCTTCGAGGTATGGTGGGTTTTCAACCAAAGAGAGCCGGCAACGGGCGCGCGAGAAGCAAGCCCAGCTGGATGCGCTCAAGCCGCGGCATCGCGCTATTGAAGAGAATGACGAACAAACCGGTGTCGTGGTGCACAAAGACTCACAATGGAAGGAGAGTTGGAAGAATTACAAAGAAGGCTCGTCCATCTTTGCAGGCCTCAATCGCTTCAAGACGTCCTATGTCGAGTCGGAGAACCCTATTGTCAGCTCGACACGCGAAATCACCGACCGTGTAGCCGAGATTTGGGGCAAATTCACTGCTGAAAACGAATCGGCGCGTGTGATTCGCCTCATGAAGGAGATTGATCCCAATTTCCAGGTCGAGCCTTGGCTCAATGCGCTGCGTAACTATATTTTGCCAGAGATTTGCGAGGCGTACATCAAAAATGATACAGTCACACTAGCGCATTGGCTTTCAGAGGCGCCGCTATCAGTACACACGGCCACGTCAAAGCAAGTCACGGAACAAAAGCTTGTCTCGGATGGCCGAATTGTGGATCTACGGAATGTCGACATTGCGCAATACAAGGTTGTACCGCCCAACGACATCCCAGTCTTCATTGTATCGTTCCGCACACAAGAGATCCATCTCTTCAAGAATCTCGAAGGTGAGGTTGTGGCTGGCAGAGAAGACCATGTGCAAGCGGTGACTTATATTGCCATCTTTACCAGGCTCCCGGACGAGCTCAATAACCCTGTGACACACGGTTGGCGTGTCATGGACTTTGCCCGTGGTGCTGCTCGGGACATCATTTAGAAAAAGAGCATCTATTCACTGTAGCGCCTTTTGCATTCAAGCATCCTCCCTCTCCTCTTCTTACTTGTTTCTGTGCCTTTCAAGGTCTTTTTTGTCCCATCTCGTTGATTTTGGCCACGGGATTACAACGACACAAGATCCGTCCGTGGAAGTGGACGTCACCGACGACGAACCAAGCAATTGTCATGTCAACCTTGAGTATAGCAAGCCGGGGCCTCCGTCGGCCAGGCGGATCTCTTTTTAGGAGCACGCTCCATGCACCGCGTGTAGCAAGACCACGCACCTTGCAACACATCACGCGCCGTTTCAACACAACGAATGCCAACACGACTCAGCCGCCCACGACGCTCTCTGGCAAGCTCAAGGAGCTTTCGCGCAAGTACGGCCGTGCAGCCATTGTCGTCTATCTAGGCATCTCGCTCATCGATTATGCAGTGGCATTTGGACTCGTGCATGCGCTCGGTACAGACAGAATTGGTGCCATGGAAGACAAGGTCTTTACAAAACTTCGCGAATGGACAGGCTGGGCACCGAAGTCCAGCATGGCCGATCCAGACGATGATGAACCGGGCGTCGTGACTGAGGCGATTGGGAAAGAGATGAAACGGCATGATGTCAAGCCGGCTTCGATTTGGACCGAGGCGGCGATTGCGTATGGCATTCACAAGGCCATTTTCATCTTTGTGCGGGTCCCCATCACGATTGCCATTACGCCGGGGATTGTCAAGGCGCTTGTTAAGCGCGGATGGAAGGTGGGCCCTGCACGTGTCGCGACCGAGAATGCGATTAAAAAGTTGTAAATAGTGAGTCTATCTAAAGTATAACTGCAGACTAGGCCTGTCGCTTGCCGCGCTTGAGCTGTCGCTTCTTGCTGATAATTTTGCCCATCTTGGCCTGGGCCGCCGCCTCGGCATCCAACGCACTCGGCTTATTACCCGCCCGTTTCCTTCGGCGTTCATCCTCGACCTCTTGCGCACGCTGCTTTTCTTGCTCCGCCTTGAGTTCTTTTGCAGAGAGCGCCTTGGTCTTGTGCAGCTTCTCCTTTTCCTGACGACGTTTGACGACGCCGACATTTTCAATGGCAAATTCGACAATGAGTCGTCGTTTGCGGTCATCGGCAGTGACATCGCGTCCCGGGTCCATTCGTTGGGCATTCTTCATCTCGACGAGATCAAGCTTACTGCCAATCTGTCGCGCATTGAGCCATCTCAGTCCCATCAATGCAAACCGATGCGTGGCAAAACTGATGAAGCCGTATCCACGCGATCGGCTGCCATCCTTTTCAAAGACCACTTTCGCTTGCTTGACGACACCCGTCGCACTTGACTTGGTCGAATCGCGGGCGAGTTCTTCCTTTGTCAGTGCTTCGCGCAACCCAGCCTTGACATCTTGGCCAAAGCCGACGATCGACTGCCGCGCGAGATATTTGAGCTCCTTGTCACCGACATGTCTCGGCAGATTGCGTACCGACAATCGCGTCAATGACAGATGCAAGCCAGGGTTTCGTGTCACGAGCGATTTACGCTGTGTGAAGGAAGCACTTCGCATCGATTGATCTTGCTCGCTGAGCAAGGGCAACAATGGGTGTCCGCCACCGATCCGGCCTTCGTTGAGAAGGAAGAGGTTGCGCTTGTCGACGCCTTTACCCTTTTCAGCACGTTTCGCGGCATCGTGTTTATCCACCTGCTGTGCGGCATCGTCACGCGAGAGTGCCTCGTTGATATCGAGAAGACGTCCGCCGAGCACGAATCGGCCGAGCGTGCCTTCCTTGCGTTCTTCAGAGAGAAGCAACGAGGTGGCATCGTGGGTGACATTCTTGGGCAAGGTGCGGTAGAGTGCAAGACAGGCCTGTGCGTCGGCAATGTGGACAAAGGCAACAAAAGCCGTACCGCGCGATCGGCCTGTGAAATGGTCCATGACGATGCGGGCGTAGCGCAGTGGGCCGAATTGCTTGAAGAAGGCGTAGATTTCAGCTTCGGTGGTCTCGAAGAGCAGGTTGCGCACAAAGAGCGTCGAGGAGCGCTGATCAGGCGTGTCTTCTTCCTCGTCGTCTTCTGAATCTTCCGAGTCGTCTTCTGAGTTTTGCTCGTCATCTCCATTCTTTTCGCCTTCCTCGACTTCATCATACGCGTCGTCTTCTTCATCCTCACTCATGGACTCGCCCGAGCTCTCGTCTTCGTCCTCTTCGTCCTTGTTCTCCGCCTCGACCTCCTCTTCCGCTGTTTCCTCTTTCTTGACTGACCAATCGACAGCAATCGGCCTTCCTTCCAAGTCCATGCCATTGAGTGCCTCAATCGCCTTGGCAGCATGCTCGCGCTTCTTAAACACCACAAAGCCAAAGCCACGCATCTTGGCACCAGCCCCTCTCGGAATACGGACATCCTTGATGCCGCCAAACTTTTCAAATACTTTTCGCAGTTGTACCGGGTCACGCACTTTAAAGGACAAGTTGCGCAAGATGAGCTCAGCTTGCTTTGCCTCCTTCGAAGCATCGAGACGGGCTTGTTTGGTGGCCTGTTTCTTTTCTGCTTCACCTTCATCTTTGCGTTCGCGCTTTTCGGCGAAATCAATCTTGACGAGCCGGCCTTCAAGTGGCGACATGCTCAATTCGGACTTGGCCAAGGCTGCATCTTCTGCAGTCGCAAAAGAGACAAATCCATAGCCTAGGGAGACGCTCGTCTCTGGGTTTGTAATAATCACGGTGTGCTTCACAGGCGAAACGGCCGAGAAGAAGGCCTCAAGCTGTTCTTGAGTCGTTTTGAAGCTCAGGTTGCGCACAAAGAGCGTTGCGTTCTTGTTGTTGGCTTCCGGCGCCTCTTTCGCAAACACCTTGCGCTTCTTGGCCGGTCGCTCCGGCTTCTCCCCTGCTTCAGGCACAGTCTGTTCGACGTGCGCCCGTTTCTTGGGCTTGTCGGATGTCAGAATCTGCGGCTTGACGGCGACATCCGGCACCTCTGCATCGGCACCCTTCAGACTCTTTTTGCGATCGAGAAAGGCCTGCTTCTTGGCAGAGACCATGATGCTTTTCTCGTTGCCTATCGACTTGCAGCTGTTCGCGTGAGGTGCTGCTGCTGCGAGATCAAAAAAAAAAGTTTGGCCAGAGAAGCGTAGTGTGGCGCAGGTGGCACAGAGGTAGTTCTAGTCTATCGATGCTACGGCCATAGTGATAGAGTAACCTTGGGAAATAATGCTAATGCTCCTTCATGCTCGCCAAGGTATCCTTCAAACTCGTATCTGCACTTCCCCTAGCACTCGGCACACTCTGTCCACCCCCGGGCGCCCAGCCAATCATGTAAATCACGCGAAACGTCGCTGGAATACCCCTGCCGACCACTTCACCAGCGGCATTGCGTTCAGCGTGCAAGCTGCGGTAGATGGCGTCGGCGGCCATGAGTACATCGCGTGAAATGGGCCCACCGCGACGTTGGAGGATGGCATTCGTTTCGCCCATAGCCTGGAGGTCTGACATGAGTGCAAAGATGTCTGGGTAATCGACAACGATATCGTCCACGTCGATGGTCGTGAGCTTGAAGCCAGCCTTGTTGAGAAGAGAGCCCATATCCTTGACATCGGTCATGGGCGAGACGCGTGGGGAGATGCCACCGGAGCGTTCGAGCTCGGCGAGTTGTAGCGCGGTTCGGAGTTCAAAGAGGGTATCGCCGCCAAAGAGACTGCCAATAAAGGCGCCGTCTGGCTTCAAGCAGGTTTTAATTTGCGTCAATGTAGAGGGCAAGTCGTTGATCCAATGCATTGACAGGTTCGAGACAATAGCATCGATTGACTTCTCAGCAAAGGGGAGCGATTCTTCATCGACATACTTGCGTTCAATCTCGAGCCCTTCGACCTCAAGCGCGTCTCTCTTGAGCATCGGCACAGACAAATCGGTCATGGTCAGCTTTTGTATCCGTTTCTTCAAAAGTGTTGCATCTTCCGTCTCCTTCCTTAATGCACGCAACAGATGACCCGTACCGGCACCGAGGTCGACCAGATGTGCGAAATCACGCTTGAGAAAGAGCATGCGGTCAATCATGCGATTGGCCACCTCATCCTTGATGTAGTCTGCTTGCCGGCTTGCTTCGGGATCTGCTGCACTGCGAGCACGCTGAATCTGTTTGTGGTGGCGATTAAAGATGGCTGGGATGCCTGGGCCTGGGCCGTTGTTTGTAGCATAGCTTCTTAGTGTCTGAGCTTGCCTGATGGCTTTGCAAGAGCAGCGTGAGAGCATTGAGACTAGATGGATAATAGCTATAGATGGAGTGAGATGGTTGTAGCTGTAGGAGTGCACTGATCATGAGCCTGGATTGCAAATGCTGCCTGAGCGCCAAACTTCCAATCTAATCGCGGAGACACACATCTTGGAAAGTTACAAAACACACAAGCAACAGCCGACCAATGCGCTTCCCATCTCTATCCCTACGATAAGTCTATAACCTCTCATCTCCTCTATCTCAGGTCCATCGCTCTCTCCTGATCAACCCCTGACACGACCCTTTGCGATCCCTGAACGGCCTGCATGCCTTCCAACTCGCTCACGACAACACCTTTGCTTGCGACAGCTGATACAAGGTCCATGCCTTCCGATATACGCAAACATGCAGGCACGGCATCCTTTAGTTCGTCCTTCATCAATCTAGCTGTATGCATTCTGACGGCTCGCCATGCCGCGACTGATTGTAGGCCGACATCGCTAACGCCCACAATAGAATACCATCATTGGCGCTGGCGTCTTGGCCATGCCGCATGCCATGGCGACCCTGGGCATCTTTGGCGGCATCTTGGTCATTTCCTTTGCCGGCCTGACTTCTGGTTTTGGGCTCTACCTTCTGACGCGCTGCGCCAAGTACGTGGAAGAGGGCAAGGCGAGTTTCTTTCAACTCTCAAAACGCACCTATCCCGCCGCGGCCATCTTGTTTGACTTGGCAATTGCGCTCAAGACGTTTGGTGTGGCAGTCAGCTACTTGATCATCATCAGTAATCTGACACCACAAATCATCCATGCTGCGTTTCCGAGCGCAGAGCAAAGTGAATATCTCATGGATCGACGCTTCTGGTTGACGGTCTTTATGATCATCATCATTCCGCTTTCATTTCTGAGGCGACTTGATTCGCTCAAGTATACGTCTGTTGTGTCGCTCTTTGCCATTGGCTATCTCGTTCTGCTCGTTGTCGGGCATTGGTTGACGGGCGACACGTTGCCAGACCGCGGCCTCGTCAAGTTGTTTGAATGGAAAGGTTTCATCAAGTTTCTCAATGCCCTGCCGGTCTTTGGTATGTCATTCAGTCAACCTCTAGCATATGCAGAAGCTAATACCCAGTCTTTGCCTTTACATGTCATCAAAACATCCTCAGCATCGTCAACGAGATTGAAAATACCTCTCAGCAGCACATTAACGCCGTCGTGGCCACCTCGATCGGCGGTTCTTGGGCTGTCTACCTCCTCGTCGCCATCACAGGCTATCTCTCCTATGGCAACCACGTCAATGGCAACATCGTCAGCATGTACCCAAACTCCATCTCCGCCAACATTGGCCGGTCCGCCATTGTGCTTCTCATTCTCTTCAGCTACCCGTTGCAGGCACATCCCTGTCGCGCTAGCCTTGACAAGATTATTGTGAGTGCCGGTCGCGCCATGCATCTGCTCAATGAGAAACTCCCCGTCTCACGACCCGTCTCGCGCCATGCGAGTGCCGTCAACTTGCGCGGCAGTGCCAGAGCCGAACTCGACACGGTGGAAGAACCCATCAGCGATCTCCGTTGGAGTCTCCTGACGAGTTTCATCCTCGTGTCCACCTACCTCGTCGCCTTTGCCGTGTCGAGTCTCGAGGTGGTGCTTTCGTATGTCGGTGCAACAGGTTCAACCGCCATTAGTTTCATCCTGCCAGGTCTTTTCTACTGGCGCATTACGGCGGACTCAGATACATATCAAGCGCTTGCCTCGGGTGAACAGAACGGCGATGCAGCGCCGGAAGCGGCAGATGGCGCTGTTTGGGTCCAGAGCGATAAGCGCAGGCGGTATACGCGCTATGGCGCTGCTGCACTGGGGATCTATGGAGTTGTCTTCATGGTGGTCTGTCTGACGCTCAACATTGTCGGCAGTGTTGGTGCGCATTGAGGGAGTGATCCATGGTTGGTCTCGTTGCTTGCAGTCCTGCCCAGGTGTGGCTATAGATGGTCGGTCTCAGTCCAACACAACTATCCTCCTACTCACACCTTCTTCAATACACACACTCGTTCAAGACGCTACTACGTATATGCTCTCAAACCACTATGCTTCTCTGCCTGCTCTCCAACAGGCTTCCTCGCTCGATCTCCCACGCCAGTCTTCTCCTCCAAGCCGCAAAACAACGCCAGCACCGCGTCATCACGATCTTGCTCAGCCTACGCCTGACGCAACACCTCTCGCTCAAGCAGCTGCTCCAGCTCCTGCGCCTGCCGCGCACATCTATCCTGACGCGACACACGACCTTGTTGAGCCGAGACGCTTTACAGGTGCTGGATACTATGCCGTCACGCCAAACATCGCCTGGCTTACCTTCCTTGCCGTGGCACCGACGTCTTCCCTCGCTGCGGCCTTCTACTACGTCCTCTTTCACTACCTTGACCATATTGGCGATGGCTGTACGTTTCTTGCAAGCACAACAGTCCTTGACGGGCATGCTGACCAAAATGCAGTTCTCTACTCGACCATTCCAGCCAATGTGCCTTTGTTCATCGGCACCATCACCTCGACCCTCATGTCTCTGCTTTCTTCAGTCGTCATGATGCTCTTCGCCTACCGTCTCGCTCAACTCTGGATCAACCTCGAAAAGCAAGCGCGCTTTGCCGATTTACCCACAGCCGATCAGTTTGCCCTCATGATGAAGATGTGCTCTGGCGGATCGCTCTATGTCGTGTTTGAATATCTGCTCTTTGCGTCGCCATTCGAGGTCACTGCGTCAGGCATGGGACTGCAGCGCAAGCTCGTACGGGAACGTCCGCGACCAATTCTCAAGTGGACGATCGGCGTCTTTTGCACGACTGTCTTGCTCACCTCGGCGATCCAAGTAGCCGATGTATGTTTCGGGAAATGTTCAAATCCGAAGCAGTCGCTAATAGCAGGTCTGGGTGCACAAGGCACTCGATTCAACCACCTTGATGTCCACCAAGACGCTCGACGTGCCCATGTTTGCTTATTCGCGTACGCTTCGTGCCGCCTGCTTTGATCCAGACTCAACCTCGCGCTCCGTCTCTTTCAATGGCTTTGTCGACGACAGCTGCGTCTTTGGCAGTGATGGCTATCTTTTTGATCCGATTGAGACGTTTGCCACGACCACCAACACTTCAACGCTGAATGTCGTTGCAAGCCAAGGTCCCATTGCGTATCTGCGGCCGCTGACCACGTCACCCAACATCTCATTCGTTGCACAGACGGTTGGCGCCAGCACGTCTTGTCAAGTCATCACAGGCGCTTGTCCGCGGCAAGTCGTCTCGAGTGGGTATGCCCGATTTTCCTGCCCGGCAAGCTTCAACAACTTTTCAGGATTACTCTTTAGCAACCAGATCTTCGAGACGAGTCTCCTGAATGGCACGCAGGTGACGAACCCGTTCCCGCTCGGTGGCGCAGGATGCTTCAAGGCATATGCGCCTACTTTTGCCAATCTCTCCGAGACGGACTTTGTCGATGTCGCCAACTTCAATACGGGCATCTATGTCGGGTTGCCCCAATCTTGCGCTGTGCTGGCCTGCGAGGTGAGCATTTACAATCTCAACTTTTCGTCCATGCCGTCTGGTAACAGTGCACCTGCCATGGTCCAGATCTTGACAGACTCCTTGTCCTTGGCAAATCAAAGCACGACGCATGCACTCCATGGCGCCATTGCACAGTCGTATGGCGCAGATCAAATCTCACTTGGCGTCACCGCTGCCGCCGTTCAAGCCAACTCATCGAGCGACTTTGCCAACTACGTCGCACTAACTATCAGCCAAACTATTATCGGCCAGTCCGCCGGCGTTTTTGAGCCGACTCTATCGCTCGAGGAGATGGAGACTTTGTCTGTGATTGGTACAAAAGCACGCCTCGCACCCATCTTCTTCTTTCTGGCGCTACAATTCCTCTTTGCCGCTTTTTGCATTGTGATTGCCCTCGTCTCGACCTTGGGCGTCGACAAGTCACGCAGTCAGCCTCCACTGAGTAACATGCCACAGATGCCTTATCAGGCAGGGGCGCATGCTGTCAATACCGCTCGGCAAGCGCTCATCGACGTGACGACCCTCGTACGAGAGCATTTCGCAACAGAACCTGTCTTTCCGCCCATGGAGATTACAGCAGCGATTGGTCAAGAACAGCAGCGACTACGCAGCTTGGAGTACATTCCACCGATGCCCGCGATGCAGTCACTCAGTGCTATTGAGCTATCTCAGAGAGCGCGCCTGGGTCAAGTCGGGTATGGCTATGCCACGTCCATGCGATCGCGTGTCGCGTCGGCAGAACAGTTGCCACCTGATGGTGCGGCACAGGGTGAAAAGGAGAAGCAGGATTCCGTCATGGCAACACGCGGGCTTGGTTCGAGAGACGACACGAAGGTCTAGCGCTTTTTCCCTCAAGTCTAATGATGTACTCTATCACGTTTCACGGTAGCTCAAGCTGGCTTACCCAGTGGCAGCCTCCTTCTATGTACTCTTAACTTTTTCCATCAGCTCTGGCTCATTTGCCTCCTTGTTGCCATTCGTCTTGGTCGCTGCAGCATTCTTTGCTTCCTTCTCTGCCTGACTCAGCAATCTGCCTTGCTTGGCGGTCTCTTGCCGCTCCGAGTACCGGCTATCGAGCGTCTGCCGGTGTGGTCGCAAGATGTGTGTCATCTTGAAGAGCTCCTCGGCCACATCCACAACGCGATCGCGAAATCCAGTATCCTTGAGCCGGCCACCCTCGTCAAACTGCGTCCATGCTTTCGGGATGGAAGACTGATTAGGAATCGTGAAGCAGCGCATCCAGCGGCCTAGAATCCGGAGCTGATTGAGGGCGTTGAATGATTGAGAGCCTCCATTGACTTGAGCCAGCGCCAGCGTCCGACCCTGTGTTGGCCTGACACTGCCGAGGGACAGCGGCAGCCAGTCAATCTGGTTTTTGAAGACAGCCGTCATCGAGCCATGCTGTTCTGGCGAGACCCAGACCATACCTTCACTCCAGATGGCAGCCTTGCGCAATTCCTGTACTTTGGCATGGTTGACATCCTTTTCATTCTTCATGGGTAGATCCGCCGGATCAAAGATGCGGACGTCACTGCCGAGTCCATCGAGCAGACGAGCGAATTCATAGGCAAGATGCCTTGAGTAGGATGTGGCACGCAGTGAGCCGTAGAGAATCAAGATACGCGGCTTTTCCGCCTCAGCGTACTCTTGTTGAGCCGGTAACAGTTGGATAGCTTGATTGGTCCAGTCATCCTCAGATGCATTGCGCTTGAAAGTAGCCATCGTTCTTGATGGTAGAGCACAGAGAGGCACAAGACTCTTTGTCCTGGCAGCAGGTCTAAGTAGAGTTGATCCTAGAAGACTCAAGCGAAGTAAGGCGTTGTGCATAAAGAGATGGTTTCGGCGAAGAGAAGACAACTGCTCGAGGAGCAGGGTTTTTGAGATGTCGCCGAACTGTCATTCCTATCAGCTCATTGGCTTGGACAAATGTAATTCAGATGCACTGCCAACTCCGGTGGGTCGAAGCAAATCTGCCGCCACTCGGTCTTGTAGAGAGGTCTGCTCAATCGCTAAGTATAGATATAGAACCGAGAGCAGAATAGCTCACATCATCCGCCAATCCGCATCGACCACCCGCCGTCTCGCAGCACCAGCGTCGCCGTCCGCACGCCGAACAGCCTTGACTGGGTGCCGTCGCTTGAGGAGCACAAGCCCCTGTGCCTCAATCGCCTGCTTCACAAAGTCTACCGCCATACCGACAGGTGCGAGCCAAACATGCTGCGCATCGATGGCAGACACGGAAATGATGGTTGCCGGGTTGACGGGCCATTTGGGCGTCCAGTCATACCACCGCGCTCCAGGCATTTTTCCTCTCGTCGCAGGCGCTGGCGTAGCGCTAGCTTCGGAGTCTGCACTCGGTGCCTGAGGGGGCACTGCACCGGCTACTTCAGGACTCGCCGCCTCGGGCGTCTTTTTGAGCCCTGGCGCAACGGGTGTCGTCACGCTCTGCTTGGCACGCGAAGCGACAGGCTTGACGGCTGGTTGTTGTGATGGATGCGGATGACCTTGTCCAAAGCCAAAAATCGTAGAAAGGCGCATATTGCCCCAAGATCGCATTTTGTCGCTGTATGTCTCCCAAGCCGGGGTCAGCGTCATGCCAAGATTATCTAAATCAAGATGACCTGGGTATCGTGCCACCTCGACAAATGTGCTCGCCAAGAACTTTGCTGTCGCACGACGCGCCTCGGTTGTGTTGGCCTGCGCTTCATAAAAGGCAAGTGGAACAACCAGAAAGCTGGCGCTTTCAAGTGTATCCTTGTTGAGCGCTGCACTCGGATTTTTGCAAAGCGCTGAGCAGCCTTGCAAATGATTGACAGACACGCCTGCTGGCAGAAGATAGGCAGGCGCCGGGTACGTCTTGTAGTAAGCCACTTGGATGTCACTTGCCGCGACGAGTGTCTTGGCTTTGTTGGCAATCGGTGTACCTTCTGCAGACGCTTGCACAATGGAGGCATTCTGAACACCTGTCGCAACTTGCGTGACCGCTGCCGTTACGTGAGGTGACGCCAAGCGACTTTGCTCTTCTTGCATGCGCGAGATACTGAGTGAGGCGCTAATAACGCCGCGCTGATGCAACGCGCCAAAGATAACGCCAGCGATAGCATTAAATGAAATCCAAGCAGCCAAGAAGCGGCGGCGCAGTCGACGCGTTGGCGCCCGTAGCTGAGTGTCTGTCACGAATACATCCTTCTCAAACAGGGTCTCAACTTCAACCACGGTGATTTCTTCTGCCACAATCTGCTCGTCGTCCAAATCGAGCGCAGCAAACAATAACGCCGTGACGGGCAAGAGAAAGCGCGCTTCTTGATGCTGGATCCAGGATAAGCTCAAAAATCCGGTTGCGGCCGAGACGAGCAAGATGGCGTTGCGCTTCGGCAATCGGCTCGGTAAAAGAAACAAGGCCGGTCCCATGAGAACCGCCAGGTTGACGAGATGCGTCCAGCGCGGCTGTAGGCCGTGCCGTGCAAGGTTGCTTTTATCTGCGTTGTAGAGCACGTTGTTGAGCGGCGTCAGGACAATATTGGACAAGAATGGCTGGAAGTGATGGACGCCAGGCAGTCTCGTCAGAAGCTCTGGGACGGCAACGGGCGCACAACCTTTGTAGTACATGGAATCTGCGGCTACCAGCGCAAGAACGGTCCAGGGTGCCGCAATGAGGCTGACGATGCTGGACATGAGTGAGAAAGAGGTGCCCAAGAGAAGAAGGTAGACTGGCGCCAGGAAGAAGACGAACGAGATGCGCGTAAAGACGCCAAGTGGGAGGACAATGCCGCGGCAGAATTGTGCCAGGTAGCTGTGCTGATGGAGATGCAAATAGAGCGCAAGCAGGACGAGCAACGTCTCCCAGCTATTCGAAAACGTATGGGTGTGAAAGGTCCAAGCGGAATAGCTGCTTGCAAAGAGCAAGACATTTGCGAGTGATCCGCGTTTTCCGAAGCGGCGTGCATTGCTGAGAAGATAGATCAGCGCGTCAATACCGAGTGAATATGCGAATTGCTGGAGTCTGAGCACGTTGAATATCTCGCTCGGCGATGCTGCTGGCCGAACGGCCCTCAAGAGGTAGAGCGCCGGCGAGAGAAACAGGTAGAGCGGTCCGATGGAGCGAATCGGTGCCGAGGAGGTGAATTCCCAGGTCAAGGTCGGTGACTTGCCTTGCCGGAAGATGTTGGCCACAACCGCATCTGCGCCTTGGAAGAGCTCGTCCGGGTGGATATAAGACGGCTGGAGGGAAAAGAAGAGGCGAAGGGCGAGCAGCGCGACATAGGCGGCTACGTGCCAGCGCTTCATAGTGGTCCTACGCTCGTCTTGCTAGCGGTCTCTTTATGCTGAAAAGACTTCTGGACTGGTCTCTGGCAGCAATGCTCCACTGCTGGCTTGGGCCTTGTTCGTCGCGTCTCTCTGTCAATGATCGAGGCTCGTTCGTGTACTTGGTTCGTGTCGGCATGACGCCAAACAAATAGGTCAACTTCAGATGGGCAACTACAATACAGCAGCGCCACCATCATCGAGCTGCCTCCTAGGTGACGGTCTATAGCTCTACAAGGGACCGCGTCAGACGAGACTCTTCAGCAGCAAAGACAAGCAGGTGACTTTGCACAATCTCCTCAAGCGTGCAACCCAGATACGAGCTTTGCGCCAGATCCACCGCCATGGCGTCCCTTTCCACGGCAAGCACACCGCTCAGGAATTGTCGAATGAGGCCATAGTCGCCGCCGCCATGCGCATTACTCTCCTTTGTTCCATTAAAGATAGGAATGTCATGCTTTGTCGTTTCGCCTGTTTCGAAAGAGTGCACGTGAATCGCATCGTGGCCGTTCGCATGCAACTCGCCACGACTGCCGTAGATCACGGTCTTGCGTACACATTGTGCCTCGCTTGTGCTGATCATTGAGAAGGATACTTGTAATGCATCCAAGTTGGGAGCAGACTCCTGATCCATCGCAGCTGGATAGGAAAGGAGGACTGACTGGACGTCGCAGACATCATTGTCACATTCATAAACGCATCGGCCATAGCGCGTTGTTTGCAATGCTTTTGTGATGTTGGCCAGATCCTCCATGTCGCCTTCCAAGATTGCCTTTTGAAAGCCTCTGAGTTCGCCATGCTGGACGAAACTGTCGAGATAAATCTTTTTGGCGCTATAGGCGCATCGATCGACAAGCGGACACGCCAAGCACTGCGTCGCGTTGCCTGCTTCACATGGTTTTCTCCGTCGTACGAAATGAGATTGACTGCCAAGACTCACGACAGTCGGTCGACGTGCATTCCCACCTGAAGGGCCCAGATGGCTTTGCACAAGCCAGTTGAGTAAATCAAGGTCATGACAGCATTTCGCCAGCAAAGCGCTCCCTGCGTCTTGAGCCCTTCGCCAATGGCCACGCACGTAGCTATGTGCGAAATGTGCATGACCGACTGGTTCAGTATGCTGAATGAGTAAGATCTGCCCAAGCTCATTCGAATCGACGAAGGACTTGAGAAGCTTGTTGTGGGCATTGTAGCGTAGGACGTGACCCGTTGCAAAGAGACGTCTGCCAGCGGAGGTCCAAGCGTCTTGTATGCATGCTTGTAGAGAAAGACAGGCTTCTTCTGTACTCGCAAGCGGCTTTTCACAGAGAAGATGCAAGCGTCGTCCAAGTTTGGTTGCCAAGAGAGCTTCAATACAAGTGGCGTGGAGCGCATCCTGTGTACAGATCAAGGCGGCATGAACGCGCGATGCCCAGATCGTCTCGGTCTCTGCAAGCGCGTAGCAGAGCAGAGAGGCATCCTCATAGCAAGCTGTAACAGGCACGCCGTAGCGACGTGCAAAGGCATCGCGTCGGAGGCGAATGGGTTCAGCGATGGCCAAGATGGCGATGTTGCAGTCTAGCTGATGCGCGACGTCAGCAAAGAAGCGGGCGTAAGCTTCGGCACGTTGACCGCAGCCCAGGACAAGGACGCCAAGTGTTCCCTGCATTCGACGTTCGAGGGCGGGTGGTGTGCTGAGAATGGACAACAAGTTGAATTTGATTAGGATAGCTATAGGCATGACTACGACAAGCTGTAAAGAGGCTAGACTGCGAGCTAAAGGGAAGAGAATGAGGACATGAACACAAATACGGCAGCATGCTTTGATGCGAGCTGACGACCAAAGGTGACCGAATGACGCCGATGAATAGAATGAGATGGAGAAACAATCTTGGAAACGAGGGAATGCATGATGCTGAACAAGCAAGCCGAAAGCGATAAAGCGTGTGCATAGAGAAGGCAGCATGGCTCTGGACACTCAACAGGTAATAGGTTCATGCGCTCCGAGTGTCGACGCGACCACCGATGTCGAAGCCTGTCGCGTACGCTGCATCTCAACCGACCCTGGCACCGGTGGCAAAGGTCCTGTTGGCGGCGACATCGCTGCTTTGCCGCGTACAGGCGGTGTCGTCGGTGGCACAGATCCTGCTTGTCCAGCTGGTGCTGCAATCGCCTGTTTCAGCTTGACTGGGTCGTCCCGTTTATAACTGCTACTACTGCTGCCGCCGCCGCAACAGGTACACCCAGCGTGGGTCGGTCCAATAGCCTTATCGATGCCCTTTTTAACACTGCCAAGCGTCGAGAGCGGCGGCGGCGGCGGATTCGGCGCTGTGTTGAAGCGTGGTGGTGCTGGATCCATGGCAGAGGCAGCGGTCGGTGTCGTGGTGGCAACCCCGGTCGTCACGCTTGCGCCGTTCGCAGCTGTCGTCGTCCCTGGCGTTGCCGCTGCAGTCGTCGAGGCGGATGCTGCCTTGCCCTTCTTCTTCTTTCCCTTGGACCGAGCCTTCTCCAACAACCTGGCGCGTTCCTGTGCCGCTCGTCGCGCACTGCGCATGCGCTCTGTATACCCTTCAATCAACGCCAAGGGCGCATACCCAAACACACTCTCAAACTCGCAAAACTGACAAATCCAGATCGCAGGTTGCTCTCCGGGTTTGAGTTTCTGCTTTAACGCGCGACGTTGGCGACGCACGAGACGGATGCGATCGTCTTCCTTCTCTTCAGCTGTTTTGAAACGTCTAGGTGGCAGGATGGGCGAGAGATCTGCGAGACTGGGTGTCGTTTGCGTGGCGACTGTGACGGGTGGTGGGGGTGCGACGGGGACGGCAGGGGGTGCTGCGGAGGGGAGGTTGTGTGCGACTGGGGATGCGCAGCTAAAGTCGAAGGGTTTCGAGAGATTGATACCCGTGGTGGATGCAGTGGCAGGTGTGGCTGTTGAGGATGCGTGTGAGAGAGCTGGTAGAGGTGCTTGTCCGGGTTGTGGTGGTTGTGTCCCATGAGCGGAAGAAGGGTCGGTCGATGCTGATGCTGATGCTGATGCTGCTCCTGATGCATCCCAGGTCCTTCTCCGTCGACTCAAGGCAGCAGACGCATGACCACCGCTCATCGAAGCACGCTGACGAGCAAGATGCAGACCTTGACCCAAGGCAGAGGCAAACGGGACCGCCGTCGCACCTCCATGGCCGCCATGGCCACTCGCGCTGTTGCTACTGCCACCGTTGCCAACGCCACTATGCCCAGCCAGAATACCATGACTATGTCCCGTGGCAGCAGAGGTCGGAATCTTGCGCTTCTTCTTGTTCTTGACATTGTCGAGCCAATCGCGGCATCCGCTACAGGTATCGTCTTCTTCATGCTCACCATGCAGGACAGGGTGTCCATTGCTACCACCAGCTTCTTCCATCAACGGTGCCTCATCCTCTTCTCCTTCCGAATCACGTAGAGTCGCCACGTCATGGCCGGTAGACAGAACATGACCGTCGACACTTGTCTTGCTTGCACCCGTCGTCTGTCTGACCTCTAGCTGACGTGTGCTCCCAACAGTAGGGATATTAGAAAAGAGCGGTGTCCGCGCCTCAGCATGATCTTGCTGCTGAGCATCCGGGGTCTCTGTAGCACCTTCTCTGTCTGTAGATGGACCTGTCGTGGATTGCAGTGGACTGTCTGGCAAGGCTGAGAGGGAAGCAATACGGCGCTTTGGTAAGGGCAGGATCCGTCGCACCTGGCCGTGCTGCTGTTCCATGGTCTTTCTGTCTCTTTAGCTATAAGGATACTGCTTCGATTCTCTTAGAGAGAGAGAGAGAGAGAGAGAGAGAGAGAGAGAGAGAGAGAGTACTTGGATAGCTTACCTAGGTAGCAAGTGGTGGCTCTCTTCTTTTCCTTTTGCCGCCGCAATTCAACTTGCTCGACTTGACTTACCTTGCGTACCCATCCATCACGAGCAATCAAGCCAAGCTATCAAGCTAGAGAGCATAGCGACGGCAGTCATGGCCTCAGACACAGACGCAGCCGCAGACGAAGAAGTCACGCGCTGCATCTGTGGCCAAATCGATCTCGTTACCGACGACTCCGACCTCGAAGACACCGGTCTCTTTGTCCAATGCGACGACTGTCTCGTCTGGCAACACGGCTACTGCGTCGGTCTCCTCTCTGAAAGTCAGATGCCAGATACCTATCACTGTGAACGATGCCGGCCAGAATTGCACAAGATTGTTCAACGGCCTAGAAATCGTCGCAAACGAAGTAGGTATCTCGGCTTGGATGAGGATGCAGCGGTTGCGCTGACAGGCGCGCATGCAGCGACGAGTCCTGCCTTTGCGCCGTCTTCAGCAGGCGGCGCGTCGATCGTGACGACCTCAGCGACAGCCACGACACTTGACAAGCCAGGCAGTAGTCATGCCTCTTCTGGCGCAACCGGTACGACAGCAGCCCTCAAGCTCAAACACGAGCATTCACCACCGCCACCTTCTGCTGCCGCTACTGCTACTGCTACACAGCTAGCAGGTAGGCCACGCCTCTCGACTGCAGAAGAGGAAGACTCAGCGAGTGTCCGACGTCGTCGCAATACGATGAACTCACGCGACGCAGCCTATGATCGACAACTCGAAGCAGCCTTGCTCCTCTCGGCACAACAATCAGGCACACTCTCCAGCACAGCGGCTGGTGCAGCAGCAGGTGGATCACGCGCGTCTGTGAGTGGTCGATCGGGACGCAGTAACAAGCGGCGTAGTTCACCCTCAGCGGCGAGTAAACGGACCCGCACACCGTCCGTCTCCCCGGCGCGCGAGTCAGAGCTCGGTCTCGGGAAACCTGCCAAACGGCGCAAGAAGGGCGCTGCGGCCTCTTCCGAAGCGGCGCTCAAGCGCGAAGAGACGCAAGAATCTGCCTATACCTCCACCTCGCGACGCGGTGGCGGGTCTACCAAACAAGGCAAAGACACAGCGGCGGGGACAGGCAGTCTGCGCAAGACCACCTCGCGTGCAAAAGAATGGCTCCAAGAAACAGGCGACGCCCTACGCGAGGAGACGCGATCGTTGACGACAGCTGAAGGCGGTGCGTCGGCGCGTCATCGCAACGGTGGGAGTCTGGCACAGGGCAGTCAAACAGGGTCACGCCATGCATCACGCGAGGGAACCCCTGCTGCACAGACGGCAACCGAGATGGCGGCGCCTGCTTCACGAAAACGCGATCGACGCGGCGGAGCAAACCATCCGGCTGGTGGCGTCAAGAAACAAAGCGAGCGTGCGGCGGCTGCAGCGGCTGCACAGGCCATGTTGGTCGGCAGTAGTACACGCTCAAGTAGCAGTGGTCAACAAGCACAATCAGCAAGCAGTATGGTTGGTATTGGTGGCAACTTGATTGGTCCGGCTGGTAGCAACGGCGGTCGACTTGTGCAATTTGGCGAGATGCGGAAACGCGTGTCGGCCATCTTGGAATATCTCGGTCGATGTCAGGTGGAGATGGCCGCTGAGAAGGATGAATGGGCACGATGGCGCGAGATCAAGCCTGCGGATGCAGACGGAGAGGATGCCCCAGGCGACAAGGAGGTGGACAAGAAGACGAATGGCAAGACGCATGGGACACAAGCTGAGCAGGATTGTTGGAGCTATGGTGAGGAAGCCGGCGGCAGTGTTGAGCTCATGGAGGCATTGACAAACACACTCCTCCAGTGGGAAAGCCAATATGGCGCCTAGTCTCTTCTCGATCAATTAATTGTACACATCTTTGCTCAGTAGCCTATATCAGTCAGCGCTAAGCTCAGACGCCCATCCGGTGGATCGTGGCTTCATCCTTTTGCCCCGATAGATCCGCCAGCGAATCCCACCACTTGAACAGGAACGACTCGCAAATGAGCTTGAACCAAGGCGTATAGGTCAAGTTCTCCGGGTTACTGCTGAACATCTCGCGCAAGTCAGCCTGGGACACCCATCGTACATCCCGCACCTCATTCGGATTCGGCGCTAATTGAGGGCCTTGCGGTGCTGGATGCTGCAAGAACAAGATATAGTCAATCTCATGCTCGCCCCAGAGACCATCCGAGGCAGCCTTGTAGTGAATACGCGTCAGGAATTCCATCTTGTCCGTCGGCGCGTCTGCCGCTGCAATACCGAGCTCTTGCGCCACTTTACGCTGCGCCGCGCGTTTGACGCCCTCGATACTCGCCGCAAGACTGTCTGCCTCGCCTGTAGCGCTGCCTTGCTCACCGGCAAAGTGAAGCGGATGCGAACAACACGTATTGGTCCACATGTCTGGAAATGTAATCTTTTCTGAAGCACGCTGCTGCAGCAAGAGTTTCCCCTCGCCACTGAATAGGAAGAGGGAAAAGGCACGGTGCAGGAGACCTTTGTCGATGTTGGCCATCAAGTGACAATCCTTCTTGGAGCAAGGGCCCAGGTTGCGATCGTCGCGGTCTAGCAAGACACAGACTTCTTCCATGAACCGAATTTGCTCGGCATCGTATTGCTCAGCCGAAAGACGGATTGTCTCGGGCGCTGCCGCGATATTGGCCACGTCGGGTCTTGCGATTGTCGTCTCGGTCGCGCTTGCCGACATCTTTGATCTATTCTCTGTCTAAATCTCTAGATTTGTCTTTGCAGCTGCTGCAGTTGGCCGTCGCGTGATTTTCTTGTTCCAGGCAGGCAAAGGCAAAAAAGTCAACAAGAAAGGAAGCAGTCATAAATACATCCGCGCACATGACTACAAAGAGCTGCTCTCAAGATGCTGCCGACGGCTATACTTTTTCCGCTTCCCCTGACGATCAACGACCGGCCGCTCCACCACAGTCTTGCCTCGGAATGGCAACAAGTCGCCCCAATGACTTCGTCGAGCGAATCGATACTGCTCTGTGCCCTGAGACTTTGGGATAGTCATGCGCTCGAGCTTCGTCTTGCCCTCTTCACCAACTGTTAAGCCAGAGCAGACGTCCAGTAGAATGTGCTTGTGCTTCTTGAGCGGCGGCAAGATGATTCTTGGCCAGTGGTACGACGAGGACACAATGTGCTCGTGGCTGAGCTTCTCGCTTGGATCTGCTGCCTCTTGATCGCCAGGGAGGTCACCTGTCAGTCGACTCGGTGGTAGTATCGGACGCGACAAGCCCTTTCGAAACATGACGTACGCATAGGTACAATCCTCGGTATTGCTCTTTGCATGCTTCGTCCGTTGTAAAAAGTCGGGCCGCTGCAGACGCTGCGAGAAGTGGCACCATTGCTGACGAGACGGCTGATGACCAAACATCCAAAGCGGACAGACACCGTCATGTGGGCATGGTGCGATCACATGACATGCAGGCTCGTCTGATGTCTTTGCTTCAGAGGCGTCTTCGATGCCGGCTGCATGCAAGTCTGCAGCTTCTTCGGAAGCGATCGACGTTGATCGTTTGCGTAGTAGAATCTCACGCGTACGCGCCACCGCTTCAAAGCCGAGGGGTGTGCCGCGTTCCAAGAGAAGAAGCACGCCACCGTCTGCTACACGGCTCCAGAGATCCTTGACGAAGGCATCGCGCTGGCTGTTGGGGCCCTTGACATCCAACAAGCTGTGCGGTGCCACCACGAGATCGTAGTGCTGAGCGCGTGTGCCTGGCATTTTCCAAAACAGCTCGTGACGGGCGCCAGCTTGCGTCTTCCAGATGGTGTCTGCACGATCACGCATGCCTTGGTTGGCAATGACAATGTGCATCTTGCCGCCCTGTTTCGCTTGTTCGGTTGTGCCATCTACAGCCTCAACCTGCTCGACGCCGAATACCTGATGATAAGCAAGCGCACCAATGCCAGGACCAACACCGGCATCGAGAATCCTCTGAGGCTGCCATGCTTCACCAAGCCGCTTCTTGAGTTCCTTGAGAACCGTGTAGCTCGTGGCAAAAATTTGCGGCATAAAGCCAGCGAGGAATGCGTCCGCCTCGAGGCCCGTAAAGTCCTTGCCAGCAGGCATCGGTATATAAGAGCGTTTGAGAGAGCCACCGCCAAAGTCAGAGACGACTGTGCCAGGCTGACTGGCTTTGGTGGTTGTAGCAAGATAGAAACGCATCGCCGTCGTTCGGATAGCAGGCCCATGCGCTTCGGCAAGAATCTTGCTCACGCTGGTCGTTACACTGACCGGCAGCACAACTTGACCGATTCTATTCGAAGCAAATAGCGAAGCATCATCGGCACCTGATGTCACGGGCTCGGCTTCTTCTTGTTCTCGTACGCCAGCAGCGTGATCAAGCGCCGCTTGCCAGTCATCCTCGCTCGCAAAAGCAGCAGTGGGATCTGTTCCAGAAGCAGTATCAGCACCAAAAATCTGGTCCATAGCAGCACGTGGCGCTTGCAATGTAGCATTGAAGCGTCTTTGACAAGAGCCATAGCGGACTCTTCTGAATGACAGGAGCATGTGGCGAAGAAAGTCAGCACAGGTGCTGTTGAACAAATTGCGGCAGATGTCCATTCAGATGGAGCAGACTTTGCAAACGTGAAAATCAATCAACAATCGACAGACTTGACTCTAACATGCTACAGCCTACAGCGCTACTCATCCACCTCGCCCTTGTACAATATCTTCTTGACAACCACCTTCGGTGGAGGCCCAATAATAGGCGTCAATGGCGTCGTACCTTCGACATTGCCAAAGTCGTCTAAAGTCAACGGCGCAATGCAGCTGTTGACTTCCCTCGCCAAAAGTGCCGCCCTGGAGGGCGAGGTCCTTGGCAAGGTCAGCAGATCCACCTCAAGCGCTTCTGACCATTTGATGCTCTTGCGCGTCGGCGTCACGTTTCTTGGCTGGTAAGACTCATCATCTCCGGCACCAAAGGTGTATCCCTTCTCCTTTGTCAACTTGCGCCGCTTGACACGAGCATTCTGAGCCTGCTTCGCCTGCAACTTCGGAGGGGGACTCGCAGGACGCGGAATGTCCTTGTGCACAACGACGCGCTCAAAGTCGCATCGATAGAGCCTGTTTTGAGACGTAAAGTTACGCGTCGTCTTGGTCACTTCTGCGGGTGTCAAGTACAGCAGTCTCTTTGGCGTTGTCGGAGCAGATCTCACACCCAAAACGACTGCAGGCGGCGTCTTAGATCGCATGGGTGCACTTAGGGCCGATGTGCTGGCCGCACGAACACGCTTGCGCAGCGGTCCAGCAGTCTCTGCAACAGGCGCCTCTTTTCGCTTGCGATCTGTTTCCGGAGCTTTAACTGGACTGTTTGATGTAGTGGCCAGCATGCTGGAAGACGAAGACTTGGCCAATACAGGGATGCCACGCTTGGATGCTGGGATGCGTACCCTCAGCTTCTCGGAAGGACCCGATGCAGCTGCTGCAATATTGACTGTTGGTAGCTGAATCTTGGTAGCAGGTGCGGCTGAGCGCGACGAACGGCTCTTGGGCTTTTGGACAGATGATGGAGCAAGGAGCGGCAAAGTGATGGGCGGGACGTCTCCCTTTTGCGGCGAGAGGGCGCCAGCGACAGTCCGACCGGGTGTGTTCTGCGTCGGCTTGACAGGCGAGGATGGAAGCGCAGGAGTCGACTCTTTCGCTCTCAATGACTTCTTTGTCTTGTAGCTTTTGAGGAAGTCGTCGACCATGGCGTTCAAATCGTGTCCGCTTTGACTGACGGGGATCGACTTTGCTCCCGAAGACTGCAGCTCATCCGCCTTTGTCATTTGATCGGCCTGCTGTTCAAGTGCCGCAACAACAGTCGATGGACAATCCTCGACGGTGATGTCGCCAACCTCGTCAGCAACCTGCGTCTCTTCCTGGATAGCCTGCTGCTCAACTTGCGCGTCACTCTGCAGTAGCTTGCGCTCTCGCCAACCTCGAAACAAGGCCTGGATTTTGGTAGCACAAGCGTCGAGCGATCTAGTGGCAATTGTGTTGAGCACAATCGGTGACATGACTTCAGCAGAGTCGACCGAATCTGCTCGCGAGACTTGCGGAGCAGTTATCTGAGACAACGGAGATTTGGTCGCCATGCTGCTGCGTCGCCTCGTTCGCTTACGCTCGACACTGCCAGGCATCTCGACCAATAGAGAGGCAGTCGGTACTTGATCACTCTCAGCTTCCGCCTCAGCTTCCTGGAGCAGTTGTTCGTCTGCGGCATCACGTTGTGCCTGCTGCTGAGCTAGCTCTTCTTCACGCTCGCGCACAGCTGTCTTGGTTGCCGTCATATAAGACTGCCTCCTGCTCTGTCGGCGGTTGCTGCGTTTCTGCTTCTTTGGCGGCGAGCTACTCGCAACCTCGTCGACTTTGACGTCTTCAGCTTGGATGCTGGGGGTTGCCACCGGAGAAACAGCACTTGCGAACTCGATGACGCTACTCGGTACGACGGGCGTAGGTTCTTCTGCGGCAGGCTGATCGATGTTCTCAGCTTGGATGCCTGGGGATGCCACAGAAACATTACTTGCAGGCTCAGTGAAGACATTGTTGTCGGCGGACGTTGCGGCTTCCGCAACTGGTTGCTCAACCGAGGGAGCGGAAGAGGAGAATTCAATTTGAGATTCAATGCCAGGTACATCACTCTCCAAAACTGTGCCTGCGGAGAAGGTATCAATATTGTGGGTGAGCTTGACTGGCGAAAAGTCCAGGTTGAGTGACTGATCTTTTGTTGCAATAAAGGAGAGCTCGAGAGCAGATCCAATGGAGAGCTGCGATTCATCTCCACCCACAGTCGTGGTACGGTCTTGCTTAACATCCTTGACAGAAGATGCCAGAGGAGCGACCGCAGCAGCGTTGCGAGGTGACGACCTGGTCTTCTTGGGAGATTGCAAAAATCGCATGGCAGGCGACTGTTTGAGCACCTTGACGGGAGATGAGCGCAACCGCCTGATGGGAGAGCACTTGGGCAATTTCACAGTCGAAAGCGTCCTTGCGTCTGCATCATCCGTTTGAATCGGTGTCGGCGCCGACGGAGCCGCCTGATCTTGAACTTCTTCATCGACAGCAGTGGTTTGCTCAACCACAGGCTGTTCTGCCAGATTGTCGATGAAAGCTTCGACGGCAGCCTCGAGCGGGTCAGAGCTGAGCGGAGCAACTTCGGCTTCCTTCACCTCCGGCACACTGACGACCGTTCCTTGTTCGTTGACAGGTCGCTCGACTAGATCAACCTGCGCGGCGGCAGGGAGAATTGATTCGACCACATCATCGTCGGTTTCGGCATCCAGAGACGCCGATTGACTATCGCTCACTGAATGCTGAACCAAAGCCGTCTCTGAGGGTTCGTCTGGGTGTTCATCGGCAACCGGGAAATCTACCAGCTCGTCTGAGACTGCAGGAAGAATCACTTCAGGCTCAACCGACATCTCGTCCAGCTTCGTGGGACTGTCGAATTGCGGGGCGTCTTCAGCTGTTTCGGTAACAGGAGGCTCCAAGACCTTCTCCTCAAGCGCTGTCAGCCAACTGCCGGTCTGTTCAATAACCTCGACGTCGACAGGCCTGACCACTTGCTGCTCGAGCTCAATGGTGGTCACTTCATTTTGTGAAGCAGTCGAAGTCTCTGGCTCACCGTCTTCCTTCCGGTCAGGCAGCTCGAGTGCTTCGTCTTCTGCGACTTTAGAATTCGAGTCTTCAACGGCCACAGTCGCTGGCGTTCCTATCAATTTGGTGACGTTGCCTTGATCGACAGACTTGACAATGTCTTCTTGAGACACTTCCTCATTCGCTGCGGAGATCTCGACAGACACTGCAGAACTTGGACGAGATCCAGAGATTGCTGCATCAATCAATTCTTGCACAAGCGCATTGATGGCTTCATAATCTGCCGCTGTGTATTCCTGGCTGACTCTCTGGCGTTTGGCTAGAGAGACAGGCTTGACTGGCAACGCGACACGCTCAGCAGCTGAAGCCTGCTTGACGGATGAGATTTTCAGCTTGCGCGCAGACTGGGCAGGTGTGCTGGCCATGTTTCTGATAGGCGATCCAAGAACCTTCTTGGGCGATGCGCGAGCTTGCGCCGAGAGCTGGACAGTCGGCGTGACACTTGCTGATGCGGCTACCACACTCTTCTTTGGCAAAAGTCGAGGCCCTGGCGTCGTTGTAACGAGTCTTTGAGCCGAGGACGGTACTTTGGCCACAGAGGCTGGAACGCGCTGTGGCGAGCCCAATTTCCTGGGCGATGAAGCGGATGCCTTGAATGGAGAAGCTGCGGTCATTGAAGCACTGGACTCCTTGGCAGCTTCTCGTGCAGCCTGAACAGGCGTATGGGACACTGCTGCCATCTGAGCCGGCGTGCTGAATTTCGGTGTGGCAACCTTCGCGGGCGACTGAGTCATGAGGCTTGCTTTGAGGAGTGCTTTACGCGGCGACAAGGTCATCGGTGTCGCCGTCTTGAGCGGTTTCGCGGACGTCTTGGTAACATGCGCTGGTGTCGCCGTGACAGCCTTCATGGCAGATTTGGGCATCGTCGCTTTGGAGGTTGTACCTGGCACAGCTTTCTCAAGAGGCACGGCAGACTGTGTAGTCTGACTTGCAGGCGTGCGATGCAGGTGCTTGACAGGCGAGCCTTGCGTACTAGCGGGGCTGACGAGGTATTGCGAGGGTGTGCCGATACTAGAGCCGGCTGGCGTCGCTTCACCTAAAAGTGATCGAAGCGCACGCATCGGTGTACCAAGTGAACGCGTTGCAGGCGTACCGAGTACTCTGCGTGAAGGCGAGCCGAGCAATTTTGCAGGCGACATCCGCAGACGCATGGGGTTCGTAACGGACGCCGTGGAAGCAGGGTTGCTGCTTGGTGGCAGGGCTGGCATCTTGAACGGCGACGCAAGAATGTTTGGCGCAAGTGCCATTTCATCCAAAGTCTCAAAGATTTGGTCGGCTGCACCGCCGAGGTCGAGAGCTGGCAGGATTGAAACGTCGCCTGCTGATTCTTGTGTGACTGCCATGGGTGCTGCGGTTAGCTTAGCTCGTACATGATGAAGAGGAGATGAACGTACAAGGCGGTTGTTCGAATTGGGCTTGTGTGACGAGTGGAGTAGGCTCTTCGAGCATGGGCTCATCTGGTGAAAAGAAGCCAGGGTAGGTAATAGAGACATCGGCGACGTCGCTCATGGGCCTTTCTACCTCTTCGACTTCTGAGGCGGCAAACGGCTCGAGCGCGTCTGTAGTCAATGGCGATGTCGGCAAATCGGTCGAGGCCTCGCTCGACAAAGTATCTTCTTCGACAGGTGCGACAGGTGTGGGTGTGCCAACGGTTGCCGTGGGTGTGGGTGTTGTCGCCGCTTCCCCAGTCATATCCGTGTCTGCGTCTGCAAGCAGAGCAGGGCTCATTACCGCAGTCTCCACAACAGGGGCCTCTGGTGAAGCCATGGGCATATCTTCAGACTCATGCGTGGCAGCTTCAGGAGCTGGCGACTCGGCCACCGGCGATGGACTCGTGTAGACAATCAACTTGGGCGTAGCCAGACCGGTTTGCTTGGAAGGACTCATGAGACTACGCTGAGGGGTCTTGACTGGACTCGTCTGTTTCTCAGGGCTTGCATTAGCAGCTTTGAGCGGTGTGCCGGCGTTTTCATCTTGCTTGGCTGCAAGAGCGAAACGGCTGCGTCCAGTGCGACGCAGCGGCTTTTTGACGATTTCAGCAACGCGTGCCGGTTCAGACATTTCATTGGCACGATTGACAGTACGGCTGCGCAGGGCCCGGATCTTGATGGGTGAGCTGGGTGCTTCTTGTGTGGTGGCCGTTGCCGAGTCCGTCTCGACATCGGCGTCCGATACGGCAGTCTGCTGCATTCTCTTGGCCGGACGCCCACGTTTCTTCTTGGGCTCAACGGCAGGCACGGCTTCCGGCTCCATCTCCATTGACTCTGGTTCATCATCTTGATGGATGGCCTCTGCGGCCGTCTCAGTCACTGCCACGCGCGCCCGTCCACTACGTGTCTTTTTTGGCGACATCACAATAGGCTGCAACGCCTGTTTCGATGGCAAGCGTACTGCCTGCGCCTCAGCTTCATCGGCAATTGCTTTAGCTTGTTGTTTTGCACGTGTATTAGCGCGTGCCTTGGCAACTTGGCCGTTGCGTGACACAGGCTCAGCACGCACAGCAGCAGCAGATGACTTTGCTCTACGCGTAGCTACCATGACTGAGCTTGAGAAGATCGCCTGTTCTCCTGTCTGATGTTGTGTTGATGTTGTTGTGGTTGTTGGTTGTTGTCTCTCTCTTTCCTTTGTTTTTGTTTTTCTTGCGCGCGCGACTTTGGTTGGTGTCGAAGCAACGAATCAATTGTGTACGTAAGTCGCATCTGTGCATAATTGGAGACCCGGGCATGTTACTGTCTACAACTGAACCACTGTCGGACTATAGCACAGTCGATATTGATCATCCAGTACAGAAGCATTCACAAACAGCGTCTCACATTCTTCGTCCCTGGCTGTTGCCCATTTCCGCCGCTCAAGTCCTTGTTCTGCACCTTCATCTGTAGATCCGCGTTAGCTTGACCTCCCCTGCATTTCATTGAAGAGACTTACGAATATGTCCAAAAACATGCAGAGCAGGGCGAACCTGTTCAAGCCGTCGCATCAGCTGTGGACAGCCTACATGGCCATCCCCTGCAGCGCCGGGCACCTGATCCATGATGCCTTGCGGTGGGCAATGCGTAATCACAATGTCGGCATCCTTCGGTATCAATTTAGTCCAGGGATCCGCTTCAAGAGGATAGGCAAACGCCCAGTCGCAAAAGAAGGGTGACAGAGGACTACCAAAGACAATCAAGTTGCGTTTGCGTGCCGTGATGGTGATGGCTTCATGCAACAAGAAGCGAATGCCGGCATCTCTCGCTTCTTGGCCTTGCCAGCGTTGCAGCAGGCGCTCCTGTTGCTTTAAGGTTATTTGATGCAAATACATTGCTGGATCGGTATGCTCTTGGGTAAATGTGCGATCCAATCCGAGATCATGATTGCCAGCAACGACAAGCTTGATCTGATGCGGCAACGCCTTGAGATGTTCAAAACAGGCATCTAGTTCGGCTGGACTGCCATACAAGGACAAGTCGCCTGCATGAATCAGCACATCACCAGGAGGAACATTTTCAGCCCAGCCGGGCACGGCATGTGTATCGCTCAAGCATACGATCGTGATGCGCTCTGCTGGATCGGCAGAGGCGGCGGCATGCTGTACAAAGGTACCGTCATGACGTCGCTTCACGCGTTGAATGTCGCGCTGAACATTGGAATGGGGCAAGTCGCCCATAAACATGCGAATAGACGGGTCAAGTGGGCGCGACATGGAAGGCGACTGCGATCGATATCAGGAGTGCGGGGTTGAGCTGTCTGCCTGTTGAACTGTTGCCTGGAGGACGAGAGGCGCTGAGATGGCCGTGAGCAGAAGACAGGCTAGAGTACAAGGCCCTGTCGATGCGCTTGATGTGGATGCTTAGGAACTGCTGATACAATTGTTTTGAACTCAGGAGAGAGCTGGATGTTGGATGACTTGCAAGGTTTGCGTGTGGTCGATCGGTGGATCCATTTGGCAGATTGGGCGACCCGTCATGCCTCCAGCCACCAACAAACAGGTCAAGCTAGGCACTTTTTCTCGGGGTCGCTGGACGATCAAAGAGACATATCAGCTGCATAGCACTGAGATCAATCACCAAGTCCGTCTGTGCGCCATCGCAAAGACCATGTCGCAACGCAAATCCGCCAACAGCGCTCCAGAAACCATTGCGCCAGGCGCTTCCTCGGCCATCCCCTCCCAAGACAAGGCTCCATGGCAGCCGCTCGAGGGCGACCGTATCTACAAGAAGCGCAGTGGCTTATTTGACCTGATGCTGGTCGTGGCGGCTGCTGGGGTCATCTACATTGGCTATCGGTGCCTGAGCAGATTCAATTTACATGATGCGAGTCGGCCGCTTGATACACCGTTTGGGAATCTATGAGGGATGAAAAGGTGTCTTGTTGCAGGATGTTCTTGGCTAAAGCGTAGACTCATGGAATCCTAGAGGCAGAACTTAGAAGTGTTTGTCGCATGTCTTTAAAGAGACGCGGCTCGGTCAACGCGACAGGCGCGACAGACACACCTCAGCAAAACAGCAGAACAGATCTTGAAGAACCAATAAGGCTGGTCGCCATCAGCTATGTCGGCCATCATTATCTGCCCAGAGCATGCTCGAGATATTATACAGCTACCTCACCCGCGCACCGGCGAGGCCTGCTTCTTTCTACAAGCTACCAAGACCGATCCATCGACACAGACGACCTCAAGCGCGCTGCATGAGCTCATTACATTTGAGCCGCCGCCGGGCAAACCGCAGTCGCTTCTCTTACCAGATCGCATCCTGTCCGAAGCCCCCTTTCACGTCGCAAGCCCCGTCGACCCGCTCTTCTTTCTCGTTGCCGGTCTCAGTTCCCAAGACTGCACGCGCTTCGAAGAGGCCGAGTCGCTCCTCGAACCGCTTGATGGCCGCATACGCAGTCTCGCAGAACTGAGTCTGCCTCTCGTTTGTGACACCTTACCAGATACGCCTGGCTTCTTTCGCTTTTCACACACAAAGCTAGCAGCAATTCTTGCGGCGCGTGTCGATGCTGTTGTCGCAGCGCTACCTGGTCCAATGCGGGAAGCCCTCGTGACGTGGCCCACCAGTCATGGCGATGCTGCCGCGCTCTTGCGTGAAGCTGAACGACGCATGGCATGGGACCTTGTGTCAAGCTACCTGCCTGATGCGCTGGTCGCCCGGTACGCACACGACTATGTCACCCCTTCCTTGGCAGCTTATGAGCTCTCTCGCAAGCCGAGTGTCATCAATCCAGCAGACTTTATCAAACGGTCTGCGAGTTCAGAAGGTGCAGCAGGGGCAGGTGGGCAGGCTAAAAAGGCGAAACGCGGGTCACAGGGTGTCGAGGCGCTCAAGAAGGTGAGTACAAAGGGCATGAAGAGTATGACGAGTTTTTTTGTAAAGAAGGCCAAGCCGTAGCTGTTCTATTGTTTGGACCCACCTAGTGTCCCTGAATGATCTCCTCCTAGGCAAATGTCATTTCGTCGCGTCACCGCGTTTGACTTGAACACCATAAGCCGATGCTCACGGCCACACCCTCAGGTAGGCCTCCAGATACGCTAGAATCCTTGACTTACTCTGTAGGACTCCGGCATACGCCCTTTACAAAGTACCTTCTAGGTTCCGTCCTTGTCAGCTCGACCGTCGCCTCTATTCTGGGCGTCAAACACCTCCTACACCTTCAACTCCATCCACACATCCTAGGCCAGGGTCAATATTGGCGCTTACTGGTCTGGCAATGCTGCTACGCTAATGCCGGTGAAGTCCTCTTTGGCGCTGTAGCGCTCTACAATCTCCGCGTTTTGGAACGACTCATGGGCACGCGCCGATTCGCTAGTTGTGTCGCCGTCTGTTTTAGCCTCACCTCGCTGGCGACACCCCTCGCGCTCTTTCTCCTCCGTTCAACGGTGAGCACGCGCTTCAATGTGCTCTCGGGCGGCATGACAGCGACGCTCTTTGCTTTGCTTTTTCAATTCAAAACCTGTGTGCCGTCAAGCTACACCATCCACCCGACGGGCAGTACAGGCGCAGGCCCAGGCGTCGGTCTCATTCCCACTTTTCTCAGCGACAAGTTCTTCCTCTACGCAGTCGGTCTACAACTCGCCATGGCGCAAGCGCCAGGTTCACTCGTGGCTGCTGCAACCGGCTGGATCGTTGGCGCCGCGTATCAAGCAACAAGCCTCAGCCAGTTCAGGTTACTCCGTGGACTGACAGATTGGCTCTCAGGTCCGCCATCCACGACGACCGTGCGGGCAGCGACGACAGGTGTCCAGACTTTCCGACCGCGCGACGCCACACGCCATGCAGCACCGGCCGTCGCAGGCCAAGATGGGGATGCCTCAGCCGCTGCTGGTGCTGATACAGGTACAGGTCCACCAGGCTCCTCTGCGCGACATGTGGCTGAAGCGTTGGGTGCGTTTGCAGGTGCTGCGACAGGGACGGCAGGGTCTCAAGCACGGGAACTGCGACCGGCGTCGCAACAGGATGTCGAGACGTTGATGAGTATGATGGGTATTTCAAGGCTCGAGGCTGTGCAAGCGTTGGGTCTCGCTGGCAATTCATTGGAGCGGGCGGTGGATCACTTGTTGCAGGGGTAGGTGCGGGCTGTATGGCGGATGCTGGTCGATGCGTGGTGAGAGTGATCCAGGTCAGGGGCAGCAAGAACAGCGGTCACTTGTGTGACAGTGAAGAGAATGAACTGCTACGTGCTCAGTGTACACCGATACAGTCTGATCGTAGTCTTCTGGGACTCTTCACAGACTCGTGCCTCTCTAAGGTTGCATGGGCTCGACAGACTGCTTGGGCTCAGCTCCTGATGCATTGCAGCCATGTGGTCGTCGCCGAGCTCTTCTCGATGCTCATGACCACAGTCGATGTGATCGGTCCTGGCCACAGTCAACGCGTGTATCATCCTTGACGATGGGCTTAGATCTCGACTTTGACTATGTCGCAATGAAGGCCTTTGGCGAGATTTGGCTTGCTCAAGCACAAGCCAAGCTGAAGACACACAGTAAAAGACATCGTCAGGGACGTTCTTGTCATGATCGAAGCCATTCCCGTACACTCCCCATCGTCAGTGATTCGTCACACGAGGCCATCTACAAGACTGCCTAGGTCAAGACTAAAAGCCATCATTGCGTTGCAGACTGCAGTTCAACTTCAGCAATTGTAATCGCGGAGGTGATCGCCTAAAAGCTCCGATCCACCGTTGTCGTTCCCGTCGCGGAGATGAACCGGGTCCATCTGTTGCTGGTTCTCCGGATGGTTGCGTGCGAGCCTGGTCAAGTTGCGAGGAATGAAAACCCGTTGTGGACCGTTCAGGGTGTTGAATGGTGGCTGCCCAATCAGCGTCTTGCTCCGCGTCCCAAAATTGAACGTTGCGAGCGTCATCTGGGAAATCACCCGCGCGACCGGAGAATCGGAGCAGTCAAACATTCCTGATGACGGAGACTCGTCGAGTCACGCGTACAAGTCACGACGCTATAGCCTATAGCACCTTGACGATCAGGAGCATCAAGAATTAGAAGTCTCGCTTGATCAGTCAATCTCAGCAGTCAAAAGAGAACGACCTTTCGCCGTTGTTCGTGCTTGTTCACAACTGTCTTGACTCTTGAGGTATGAGAAACAGGCAACGGATCCGGATATGACTTTCTCGGCAACTGCCACAGATCGCTTGAACGGAAAGATTTTCGCTGTTATCTCGGTGAGAATCGTGGGATTGCAATTGCCAGCGCTCAGGAGCCGGCGCGCTATTTGCTACCTGGCTGACTGGGTCGCCGCCTAAAACAAAAACTTCGATTGGCAATCGTCCGCGTACACCCGTTCGGCCCGCTGCCGGAATTTGAATAGCAGAAGCACACGCTTGACGGCGCAAGTTGACGCTCGTACTCAGGAGTCAGTACTAGCTTCAATAGCCTGGTCAGTCTTTGTACAACTGAAGTGTGTTAAGCTGCCAGTCACGATGACTGAGACAGGCATTGTTAAGAACATGACTCGAGCACAAGCTGGGCTTGACTTGACCGACAGGAGTCAGGACTCACAGCCTCACAACTTCACAAGACCCTTCACCTTGTATCTGCTCAGGAGGCATACAGCAGACTTGCGATGAAACCAGAAACCGTGTCACTTCAACTATGTCATTGCATGCACGAGAAGGGTCCTGAGTCTTGATACACAAAACGCACCAACAGATCGGACCGGCTGTTGATAAGTTTGTTTGCTTGTCGCACGTCTCGCTTCGACAAAGATTACGAGGTAGCATGTCGCCGATGTTGCACACAACGTGTCATGATCACAGTCACTGTGACATAGAATGTTCCGTCGCAGGTTCAGGGGGGTGTACCACCGGCTGATTGTAATTTGAGCCGTCACAGAGACGACACACAATAGATGCTTCAGTCAGCTGGCCGTAAGCGTAGCTTGCCATGAGACTTCATGAAAGCATGCGCGCTTATCGCAAACTGTGCAGGTCAAGCGTGGGATGAAGCCGCCAACCTTGCAAGTTGCAAGTTGCAATTGCAACGCAGTCTATGGCCGCGGGCCCAAATTTGTCCGGGGTCTTGCCGGGGAATCGGGGCTGGCAAGTTGCAACAGGCTGCCAACAGCGACCTCGAGCTCGGGCCCGGGCAGGACATTGCAATCTGTTCCGTGATTGTCACGTCCAAAGATCGTATACTTTGACAATCCCCCAGAAATTTGGACACAGAAATTTGGAGCTGACAAACAGTGACAATGTACGTGTACTGTCACATACAGTGTCCAGCGCACAGTGCACACAGTGTTTCTAGTCTTGTGCTTGTTGGCGGCGTGTGACGGTGCATTTCAGAATTCTTCAACTTCGAACCGCAGATTGCTGGCACGCCGTTGATTTGGCACCGTCTGATTGGCTCAGGTCCAGAAGAAGGGTGCCGGGGGGAAATGAAGCATTTTAACGGCTGCGTGGATTGGCTGGGAGCCTGGAACGGCCGTTCCAACGGTCTCTTTTCAGGCTCTGCCTTTCAGGGAGCGCGCAAGCGTATCGCTCGAGCCCAAAGCAGGTCGGCCACTGTGGCCAGCAAGGTCGAGCGTGCCAACGTAAGAGGAATTAAAATAGAGGCGTGGCTGGGCGCTTCTGGCTGATAGGCAGTGATAGCAGACTTGAGTCACGCAGACTCATACTTTGGCTCTGCGACTACGAGCACTCGACCGGCTCACTCGGAGTTGGTGCGGCCGTTCATGAATAATGAGCTGTAGCCTGTAGCCTGTAGACTAGCCGCCGTAGTAGCCGGCCCGGCGTCTGCGCGAGTGTCATAATCAGTGTCATGATCAGTTATCCAGTATCGCGTGATCGTCGAGAGCAGCCGCGAGTGAAGGCAAGCAATCAGCTACAGCCTACAGGTGTGAAGCTGGCCGCTGCTTCAGCTGAGCTATTGCTTCGCCACTGTGTGCTATGACTCGGTACATCTCATACATCGTGTGCAGCAGAAGAGTCGATCTTCTGGCACTGCGCACTCATCGTGACTCGAATCTGTAGAATGTGCGGAAGCGACGTGTTTGCAATTGCCCGGACGAGTGTTTGTCCAGGTGAAGCTAGAGATGTATGAAAGAAGTGTATAACACAGGGGGGCTTTGTTGGTGCTGTCAGAGGCTAGACAAGGTCAAGGAGTGCGTGTCTGAAAGAAGTGATGGCTGAGTACTAGCTTGGCCTTGAAATTGCTCACATGAGTGGTGTCACTGGTGTGTTTTGTATTGTGTGAGTGAGTCTGTGTCTGTCACCCGAGAGGAGGGAGGAAAGAGTGGCCCAGTCCGAGACGCCCAGTGAGTTGTTTCCTTCCCAGAGAAGTTGCGCGGCGGGAAAGAAGCGCAAGAATCAGGGAAAAGGAACAAAAAGTGCGAACCAGAGAGAGTCAAGTGGGTGCCCGCCCAAGATATATAAACAAGACCGCCCATCCCCCCTCCCTCCTTCCTTTCTCTTCTTCTCTAGACATCTCTCACCCATCCATCCAGTCCCCCCAGCCATCCACCAGACTCGGACAACAGGTACTGTACCTCTACTCCCTCCTCTGAGCATCTCCTTGCTTTTTTAGAGGCAGAATCCCAACCCCCACCCCCAGATCTTTGTTCTGTTTTCTTGCTTGATAAACATACCTATCAATCAAGACATCAGACTCTGACAAGGCAGTAGCAAAGCAATCAACAGACCGCTTTTGCTAGATCAACTTTCGCTCACCCGACTTTCTTTTTCCCAGCAAACTATACCAACACAGCAAGTATGAGCGGAGGTATCCAACCCCCGATCGTCAACCCGGCCGTCACCACGCACAACGTGGATGGTCAGCGGGATTACCTCGCAGAAAACGAAAAGGTCGCCCCGGCCCACAACACCGGCATCAACGCCGCCTCTGGCCCAGGCCACATGGAGGATGAAGATGAAGAGGAAGATGAGGACATGGACGAGCTGATTGCCGAGCTCGAGTCCGCAGAGGGCGGTGAAGAGGAAGAAGAAGAGGGTTCTGTGGCTGACGGCGTCTCTGCCAAGCCTGTGCCCGAGGAGCTTCTCCAGACTGACACCCGCACGGGTCTTTCCGACTCGGAAGTCCTCAACCGTACGCATCTTTCCACGCTCATCAGTGCAAAACTAACAATACAGGTCGCAAAAAGTACGGTCTCAACCAGATGAAGGAGGAAAAGGAAAACTTGATTCTCAAGTTCCTCCACTTCTTTGTCGGTCCCATTCAGTTCGTCATGGAGGCTGCCGCCATTCTCGCCGCCGGTCTTCGTGACTGGGTCGATTTCGGTGTCATTTGCGGTCTTCTTCTCCTCAACGCCTTTGTCGGTTTCATCCAAGAGTACCAGGCTGGTTCTATCGTCGACGAACTCAAGAAGACCCTCGCTCTCAAGGCCACTGTCCTCCGTAACGGCAACCTCATCGACATTGAGGCGCCTGAAGTTGTGCCCGGTGACATTCTCCAGCTCGAGGAAGGTACCATCTGCCCTGCCGACGGTCGTCTCGTGACGCAAGACTGCTTCCTCCAGGTCGACCAGTCGGCCATGACGGGTGAGTCGCTCGCTGTCGACAAGCGTTGCGGTGACAACATGTACGGTTCTGCCGCTGTCAAGCGCGGTGAGGCCTTCATGGTCGTGACGGCCACCGGTGACTCGACTTTCGTCGGCAAGGCTGCCGCGCTCGTCAACAAGGCTTCCGGCGGACAGGGACACTTTACCGAGGTGCTCAACGGCATCGGTACCATTCTTCTTGTCCTCGTCATTGTTACCCTGCTCGGTGTCTACATCTCGGCCTTTTACCGCTCCACCCGTATCGCCCTCATCCTCGAGTACACCCTTGCCATCACCATCATTGGTGTGCCCGTCGGTTTGCCCGCTGTCGTTACCACCACCATGGCTGTCGGTGCCGCCTACCTTGCCAAGAAGCGTGCCATTGTCCAGAAGCTCTCTGCCATTGAGTCGTTGGCTGGTGTCGAGATTCTCTGCTCAGACAAGACTGGTACGCTCACCAAGAACAAGCTTTCGCTCGCCGAGCCCTTCACTGTTGAGGGTGTTTCTGGTGACGACCTCATGCTTTGCGGTTGTCTCGCTGCCTCGCGCAAGAAGAAGGGTATTGACGCTATTGACAAGGCTTTCCTCAAGTCTCTCAAGTTCTACCCTGGTCCCAAGTCTGTTTTGGCCAAGTACAAGCTCCTCGAGTTCTTCCCCTTCGACCCCGTCTCCAAGAAGGTGGTGGCCATTGTTGAGTCGCCCGAAGGTGTCCGCATGACCTGTGTCAAGGGTGCTCCGCTCTTTGTTCTCCGTACGGTTGAGGAAGACCACCCGGTCCCCGAAGACATTGGAAACGCCTACAAGGACAAGGTTGCCGAGTTTGCTTCGCGTGGTTTCCGTTCGCTCGGTGTTGCTCGCAAGATTGAAGGTCAAAACTGGGAGATTCTCGGTATCATGCCTTGCTCGGACCCTCCTCGTCACGACACGGGTAAGACCTGTAACGAAGCTGTGCGTCTCGGTCTCCGCATCAAGATGCTTACGGGTGACGCTGTCGGTATTGCCAAGGAAACGATGAGGCAACTCGGTATGGGAACCAACGTCTACAACGCTGAACGTCTCGGTCTTGGTGGCGGTGGTGACATGCCTGGTTCGGAGGTCTACGACTTTGTTGAGGCCGCCGATGGTTTCGCAGAGGTCTTCCCCCAACACAAGTACAACGTCGTCGAGATTCTCCAACAACGTGGTTACCTCGTTGCCATGACGGGTGACGGTGTCAACGACGCTCCCTCGCTCAAGAAGGCTGATACTGGTATTGCCGTCGAGGGTGCCTCGGATGCTGCTCGTTCCGCCGCCGACATTGTTTTCCTCGCCCCTGGTCTCGGTGCCATCATTGACGCCCTCAAGACTTCTCGCCAGATTTTCCACCGCATGTACGCCTACGTCGTCTACCGTATCGCCTTGTCGCTCCACCTGGAACTCTTCCTCGGTCTTTGGATCATCATCCTCAACCGTTCGCTCCAGCTCGAGTTGGTTGTCTTTATCGCCATTTTCGCCGATGTTGCTACCCTTGCTATCGCTTACGACAACGCGCCTTACTCCATGACGCCGGTCAAGTGGAACTTGCCTAAGCTCTGGGGTCTGTCCACCGTGCTCGGTATCGTATTGGCTATCGGAACCTGGATCTGTTTGACCACCATGTACGCTGGTGGCATCGGTGTCAAGGAGATTGGCTCTGGCAACGGCTCGTTCGGTATTGTCCAAAACTTTGGTGTCGTCGACGAGGTGCTCTTCCTCGAAATCTCCCTCACCGAGAACTGGCTCATTTTCATCACGCGTGCCAACGGTCCTTTCTGGAGCTCGCTTCCCTCGTGGCAGTTGGCTGGTGCCGTCTTCATTGTCGACGTGCTTGCTACGCTCTTCTGTCTCTTTGGTTGGTTCGTTGGTGGCAACACCTCGATTGTGGCCATCGTCCGTGTCTGGCTCTTCTCGCTCGGTATCTTCTGCATGATGGCTGGTGTCTACTACCTCCTCTCAGAATCCGTTGCCTTTGACGACACCATGAACCGGCGGTCACCGAAGAACAAGGCTGCCAAGTCTGGCCGTTCGCTTGAGGACTTTGTTGTGGCGTTGCAGCGTGTCTCGACCAAGCACGAGAAAGACCACTAGACTTGTTGTTGACTTGAAAAGTATCCCCAACATCTTTTATTTACTTTTCTCTTCACATCATTCCTTTCTTATTGTCTCTAAGCTTTTTCTCATGCAAGACCCTGACTTTGCCCGTGTCACACTTACCCTGTGGAATAGAGAGGGTGTCTCAGTAGACAAGAACATAATAGCAAAAACAGCATCCTAATCCAAGCTCTTCCTACACTCATCACTTGCTTTGCTTCTTCTCCTTGATTTGTGGTGTTACACTGGTACGCCTTGACTTCATGACGTCGATCTTGAACGCAACGACCCTGAACAATTGTCGCTAATATCGATGCGACAGCCATCATGAAGCGGAAGCGTGACTCCCTTACGCTAGACATAGCGTCATACGCCCGGCCTGTATCGACTCAAGACCCTAAACAAGACCTCGTCTTTAGTCTTCTCGAATGTGAAGACCCGAAAGACAAGCAACAAAACTCCCTCATCCGGCTCCACGGCGTCAGCGAGCGAGGCGACGCTCTCATTGTTCTCATCCGTGATTTTCGCCAGACGCTTTACTATCCTGTTGCTACAAAATTTACTGAAGCCGACTTCCAGGCCTTTGAAGCGGCAATTCGACAGAACCTGAAGCAACTTGCGGAGGCGTTTACATTCGAGATTTGTACACGCGAGCCGCTCGACTATTATCGGCGCGATGCAGACAAATACACGCGCTTCCTCAAGATCATTTTGAGTCGTCCAAGTGACACGAACGGCATTGCGAATGTACTCGGCAAGGCAGACGAATTGCCAGGCTTGCTCAACTTGTTTAGCGCAGGCAAGCTGTATTCTGCACAAGTCTACGATACCGGTGTCTCTTTTGATTTGCGCTTCATGATTGAACTTGGCTTGACGGGCTGTGGCTGGGTGTCTTTGGCTGGCGGGCAGTACAAGGTTCTCGAGCCCATTGCGCCTTATGAGCGTGTCTCGCTCGTTGTTGAGGCGTCCTTTCAAGACCTGATAGCTCTATCACCTGGACCTAGCAAGCAAGATGAAGCACGGACGGCAGCTTGGTCCAACTTGCCACCGTTACGCTGTCTCTTGTGTTCCTGCATCACGGTACCGATTGGCAACAGCAAAGGCACTGTATCGGCGCCTGTGACGCCGACCAAGAAGAGGACAAAAGTGACCAAGACGAAAGATGGAGAAGGTGCTGGGGAGATTATCTTGTGCATCACTGTCTTGTTGACTTTGCAAGCAGTCGGTGATGGCACGCCTCAGGATACGCGCCTGATTCTAGCTCATGGCAAGGAAGGCTTGGATACGCGCATACTCGAAAAGAGCAAAGGCGCTGAAGTTCACATTTTTGAGGACGAGCTCGGCATGCTCACTGCCTTTCGTGATCTCTTCCTCGCGTATGACCCAGACGTCCTCTCGGGTTATGATGTGACGGCCGAAGCGATGCCAACGATTCTTCAGCGAGGCGTCGATCTCGGTCTCAAAAGCATGGTTCAGCTAGCCCGCCTATCGAGTGTGTCGCTCAAGACGAAGCGACGTCAGCTCTACTCGGGTGCCTGGCTCAAAAAAGAACGCAAAATGTCGGCCGTGTCCAACAGAGAACATACTGAACTGGGCTGTACGGGCAGACTCGTGTTGGACTTACGGAGCGTGATTGAACGGGAAGAGCGATTGCGCACCTATTCACTCAACGAGGCCTCGGCTGCCTTGACGGGACGCACCCTTGAAAAGCTGTCGACGGCGACCGTCACGCAGCTTTGGCAGGATGACACGCAACCAGATGGACAAGTCCGCGTGCTCGGTTTCGCCCTTCTTGAAGCTGAAGCAGCCTTACGATTGCTGCGTACACAAGCAAGTCTCATCACCTATGTCGAATTGGCACGCGTCACAGGTCTCAACTTTGTCGATGTCGTTGAGCGTGGCCAGATGAAGCGCTTTTGGAGTTGCCTGCATCGATTCTGTCACGAGGCGCAGGTGGTTGTGCCAGAACGCAATGCCTCAGGCGATCAAATGACGCAGTCGGCGCTCAATTGGATGCCGGAGATGGCCTATGATACGGACAACCCGCTTGCCGTGCTTGACTTCCGGTCACTCTATCCGAGTATCTTGATTGCACGCAACTTGTGCTTTTCAACCGAGTTGAAGGCAGGTGTGCCACTTTATGAGTCTGGCTTGACGCAAGACGCGACGTGGGTCGGGTTTGGCGGTGCCACGTTTGTCAAGGCTGATGTCAAGCAAGGCATCGTGCCGCGTATTCTGCAACATTTCTTGGCTGAACGCGGCCGTGTCAAGCAACTCATGAAGCAAGCTGATTTGGATCCTGCCTTGGTCCGTGTGCTTGATGGTCGACAGAAAGCCATCAAGGTGGTGGCAAATGCCGTGTATGGCGCCATGGGCGCACGCGATGCCAAAGTGCAGAACTTGGCGATTGCTGATGCGACCATCAGCGAAGGTGCGCGACTACTGGCAGAGGCTAAACAGCTCATCGAGGAGCGCTACGTCTCACGCAAAGTCAGGGTCGTGTATGGCGATACCGACTCGGTTTTCTTGCAAGTTCCTGGTGCAACTGTCGCAGAAGCCATCGCACTTGGCAAGCAGATCAGCAAAGAGATTTCTGAAAGTTGGCCGGAACCCATTCAGCTCGAGTTTGAAAAGGTCTTGTTTCCGTCTTTGCTGCAAAACAGGAAGCGGTATGCCGGTCTGCTTTGGACTCAGCCAGACGCGCCAGATGGTATTGATGTGAAGGGGATCGAAGTCAATCGGCGTGATGCTGTTCCTTTGCTAGACAAAGTACTCGGCGATCTCTTCGCCATTCTCTTTCCGGCCAAGAATAATGAGGGTGACCAGCGCATCACGCCGAAAGATCGTCAGAACATCATCACACAAGCCAAGCAATCCGTTGCGGTAGCAGTTCAAGAAATTCTAGATGGCAAATTGGACGTCTCTCGGTTCGTCATGACAAAAGGTCTGTGGCTTGGTACAGATGCTTCGGATTATGCTGGCAAACACGCACATATTTCTGTAATTGAGAAGATGCGAGCACGGATGCCGGCCTATCAGCCGCGCGACGGAGAACGTATTCGCTTCTGCTTTGTCGTCGGGGCACCCAAAGCTGCTGGCTATGAAAAGGCCGAGGATCCGGTGCACATCATGGAGAAGGGCCTGCACCTGGATTACGCCTACTATCTTGACCATACGGTGCGCAACCCGGTCTTGAGAATCTTGGAATTGCTCATGCCAGTCAAGGAGGCAGAGGCGTTGCTCAAAGGTGGCAACAGCACAACGAAACAAAAAGTGGCCGTCAAGGGGTCCGGTGTTATGGGCGCCTTTCTCAAAGCAGGCAAAAAGCAACTGGCTAAATGCGTCGTTTGTGGCAACGAGTGTCCCGCAGGTGGCAAACTCTGCACCACGCACAAACCGGAAGCGAGAGCGATTGTGGACACCAAGCAGACAGAGGCACAGGTGTGTATGGCGCGACAGGAGGCGCTTTTGGAAACATGCCGCGCATGTCAGGAGAGCGACCGTTCAGTCTTGTGCGTCAATCTCGACTGTAGCACCTACTTTGCACGTATCAAAGCTGGCGAGGAGGCAGCGACGGCAAGGGAGGCTGTTGTGCATTTGGCTGAGGCGGAAGGCGTTGATCTGAGCTGGTGATACAAGCCGGTCACCTGCTTTGCTTCCATCTGGTACTACTTGCCTACCTAGGTAAATACGGTTAAAATACCTGCTGAAGTGAATTTGGATGCGTTCCATCTGACCAGGTTGTAGGTTCGGGGCTTCGTGCCCACCTGGGCAAACCTTGGAACGGATTCTTCCACTTGGCTCCATCTGTCAAAACTCAATGAGGCAACCAAGCGCCCGGATCGGCTGAGAAGGAAGAAAAATGCCGATGAGACGCTGCGGCGTTAACTTGCTCTTATTGCTTGTGCTTGCTTAATTAGCTAGCTAGTTGCTATACTAAAGGGCGTCTTGGCAAGCTCGAGAATCGCTAGCTTGGGAGACACGTACGCGCATAGGTAGCTTTACCAAAGAACACTTTTACTCTGTCGCCACCTGCTACAGATACAACATCCTTGCATCAGCTAGCCAGCAGATCTCATCAACAACAGAGGTTCGACGGTAAACGTCAACAAGCTTGAGCAACACCAGACTATTTGGAACCCGCATCGAAGGCGTCAGACAAGATGCTCTTCAAGCGTTCCAAAAAGCAAGCCTCCGAGCGATCTAATGGCGCGGCCTCACCCGTCAGCAGCGTCGAGAAGATCAGCGCTCGCGGCGTTGGCGATAGCACAGAAGATCCCTTGTCGAGGTTGACCACGGAACAGCGCGGCGCGCTCCTTGCGCAAATTGAAACAAAGATTAGCAAGCCCGTTACGTACTTTGGCTTGTTCCGGTATGCGTCGACGCAAGACCGGTTACTCCAGGCGATTGCCGTCCTGACCTGTATTGCTGCCGGTGCGGCTTTGGTAAGTCTACTCCATCTTTTACGCAACATTTGCTAACGACGACAGCCTTTGATGACGATTGTGTTTGGCTCACTGACGCAATCATTCACAAATGTTACACGCGGCCAGGGCAAGCAAGCATTTCAAGACGACGTCAATCGTCTGACGTTGTACTTTGTCTATATCGCCATTGGCGTCTTTTGCACAACCTACATCTACACTTGCGCCTTCATCTGTGCCGGGGAGAATGTTTCGAGACGAATTCGCGAAGAATACCTGCGTGCCATCATGCGCCAAAACATTGGTTACTTTGACAAACTTGGCGCCGGCGAAGTCACAACGCGCATCACCTCCGACACCAACTTGATTCAAGATGGTATCAGCGAAAAAGTTGGTCTCGCTCTCTCGGGCGTGGCCACTTTCTTTTCAGCCTTTATCATTGCCTTCATCAAGAATTGGAAACTGACACTCATTCTCGCCTCCATCTTGCCGGCCATGATGCTGGCCATGGGCGGTATCTCGTCGTTTGTTGAAAAGTTTACGAAGCAGACGCTAGAATTCTATTCGAGCGGCGGCACGCTTGCAGAGGAAGTCATCTCGTCGGTGCGCATCACACAGTCGTTTGGCACGCAAGAGAAACTCGCAAAGCTTTACGACACTTACCTCGGTAGCTCTGAAAAGGCCGGCAAGAAGAAAGCCTTGTCGCTTGGTCTCTTGCTCGGCAGCATCTTCTTCATCATGTATTCCGCCTACGGTCTTGCCTTTTTCCAGGGCGCCCGTATGATCATCAGCGGCGAGCTCGACACCGGTATCGTCATCAACGTCTTTTTTGCAGTCATCATTGGCAGCTTTGCACTTGGTCAGATTGCGCCCAACATTCAGTCCTTCAACTATGCCGTCTCGGCTGGCCAGAAGATCTTTGAGACTATCGACCGCGTGCCCTCAATTGATGTGTATTCGGATGAGGGCATTCATCTGGACGACGTGCGTGGCGAGATTGAGCTCAAGAATGTGCATTTCATTTATCCCGCGCGTGCCGAGCAAACTGTCCTGTACGACATGTCTCTGCGTATACCGGCAGGCAAGGTGACCGCACTCGTTGGGGCAAGCGGATCTGGCAAGTCGACCATTGTCGGCCTCGTCGAGCGCTTCTACGACCCCATTTCTGGTGAAATCACCGTCGACGGCATCCCCATCAAAGACATCAACGTTCGCTCGCTGCGATCACACATTTCTCTCGTCAGCCAAGAACCTAATTTGTTTGCTACAACCGTCTTTGAGAATGTCGCACATGGTCTCATTGGCACCGCCTACGAAGACGCAGATCTGGAAAAGAAGCGCGAGATGGTGATTCATGCCTGTGAACAAGCCAATGCCGCCGACTTTATCGCCCTCTTGCCGAACGGCTACGACACGCATGTCGGCGAAAAGGGCATGCTCCTAAGTGGTGGACAAAAACAGCGTGTCGCCATTGCTCGCGCCATTGTCTCAGACCCCAAGATCTTGATGCTCGATGAGGCGACTGCCGCTCTGGACACCAAGTCAGAAGTTGTTGTGCAAGATGCGCTCGACAAGGCATCCTCGGCGAGTCATCGGACTACCATCACCGTGGCACACCGGCTTTCAACCATCAAAAACGCAGACAACATTGTCGTCATGACAAAAGGACGTATTGTCGAACAAGGAACGCACAATGACTTGATTGATGCTAAAGGTGCCTACTTTGCCTTGGTGGAGGCGCAACGATTGGCTCAGAAGCAAAAGGCACAGGACGGTGACGATGAAGACGAGGAGATGTACGCAGCCAAGGCCAAGAATGACCGACTGACGCTGACGCGCACAACGACCGGTCAATCCATCTCGGCCAAGATTTTGCAAGCCCAGGAAGAAGAGACAAAGCGCAAAAATCACAACATCTTTTACCTCATCAAGGAGATTGGCAAGTTCAATGTGCCAGAGTGGCACTGGATGCTTGTCGGCACTATCGCCGCAGTCCTCTGCGGTGCCGTGTACCCTGCTCAGGCCATCGTCTTTGCCAAACTCATCTCACTCTTCACAAACCCCTCGCAGCAAAACTTCCAGTCCGACGCCAACTTTTATGCCTTGCTCTTCTTTATCATTGCCGTGGTGGAGTTCTTCGCATACTTTGCAACTGCCTTCTTCTTTGGCATTTGCAGTGAGATGATGGTACGTCGCGTGCGACTTCTGACATTCCGAAACATCCTGCGACAAGATGTGGCTTGGTTTGACAAGGAGGAGAATTCTACCGGAGCCCTGACGTCCAAACTCGCCACGCAATGCACAGATCTGGCGGGTCTCCACGGCAACACCCTGGGCACTATTCTCACTGTCTTTGTCAACCTCATCTCAAGCGCCGTTCTTTCCCTTGTGGTCTACTGGAAACTCGCACTCGTCGTTCTTGCGTGTATGCCCGTGCTCATTGTAGCTGGGTACCTGCGCTTCAAGCTGCTCGCCATCTTCCAAGACCGCATCAAGAATGCGTACGAGAGCAGTGCCAACTTTGCCTGCGAAGCCACGTCGGTCATTCGCACAGTGGCATCGCTGACGCGCGAGCACGACGTGTATGAGATTTATCGCAACTCGCTCTCTGGTCCGCAGAAGCAGGCGTATATTTCGACGCTCAAGACCTCCATCTTTTTCGCTCTGAGTCAGTCGGTGACATTCCTCATCAACGGTCTCGCGTTTTGGTATGGTGCGCAGCTCATCGTCAATGGCGAAATCAACGTTTACGATTTTTTCATCTGCTTCATTGCCATTACGTTTGGAAGTCAGTCGGCTGGTCAGTTCTTCTCCTTTGCACCAGATATTATGAAGGCAAAGGGCTCTGCGCAAAAGATTGTTGCGCTTCTAGAACGTCAGCCCGAGATTGACAGTTGGTCCGAGCAAGGCCTACCAGAGGGCGTCAAGCAAGGAGCCATTGAGTTCAAGGATGTCCATTTCCGTTACCCGACGCGGCCGGATGTGCCTGTCTTGCGCGGTCTCAACCTGCGTGTCGAGCCTGGCAGCTTCTGTGCGCTCGTTGGTGCCTCGGGTTGCGGCAAGTCAACGACGATTGGTCTGCTGGAGCGCTTCTACGATCCGCTTTCGGGAACCATTATCGCTGATGGACATGTCTTGTCCGAGTATAATTTGAGTGCATTCCGAAAGACGCTGTCGCTTGTAAGTCAGGAGCCGACACTGTACCAAGGCACCATCAAATTCAATATTCTGCTTGGTGCAGAAGACGGCGAGAATGTCTCTCAAGAGGCGCTTGAGCAGGCATGTCGGGAAGCCAACATTCTGGACTTTATCGAGTCGCTACCGTCTGGCTTCGAGACCATGTGCGGTTCTCGTGGTACAGCCTTGTCTGGCGGTCAAAAGCAGCGTATTGCCATTGCCAGAGCGCTGATTCGCAACCCTAAAATTCTGTTGCTGGACGAGGCGACATCGGCGCTCGATTCAGAATCAGAAAAGGTTGTTCAAGCTGCCCTGGACAAGGCTGCGACAGGCCGGACGGTGATCGCCGTGGCACACCGTTTGGCGTCGATTCAAAGAGCAGATGTCATCTACGTCTTTGAGCACGGCCGTATCGTCGAGCAAGGCACCCATTCTGAGCTTATCTCAGCTGGTGGGCTGTACGCTGAGCTTGTTTTGCAGCAGTCGCTTGAGAAGCAGGTCTAGGCTCTTGCGCTGCATGACGCGCAATGAAATTATGCCACATGTTTTCCAATCATTTAATCAGAGCGTCAGCGAGCTAGACGGTCATCTGTGTTCATTTGTATTCGTTTACAAGGTCTCGTAGCTATAGTATACTTGTAGCAGGTACCCATGAATCCATTTCGCGATCTCAGGACTTCATCTGAAAAGACGACAACCGCGACTGCTACAGTACAACAGAGACCTTGAAATCAAGACGACACACAGCACAACAAGACCAAGAACGCGACTCGACATGCTGCGCCGTTCTGCAACAGCGATCGAGTTGTCGCACGAGGATCTTCACGATTACGACGACTACAAGCAACAGCGCGTGGCTGCCGAAATTGCCTCGCGTGCACAAACGGGCGGGCTTCCAGAGAATCAGACCTCGCCAACTGCACACAGGAAGGCAGTCGAGCCAGAGGCTGACGCGCGGCGAAACAAGACGCGTGAGGAGCGGCTTGGTATTCAACAGCGATAAACGTGCGTGTCGCGCTGGACAGGATGAATGCTTGAACGCTTTCGCTATAAATCTAAAAAGAAATGAAGGGCTATCGGGGAAACGGGCGCGCTGCAACATCAGGCGCTGAAGGAAGCTGGATAACGATACTTGGCCGTCTTGAACCGCGCCCATCTAGTGGCGACAAGACTGGCGACGCAATTGACAACGAATCGAGCGGCGAAGAAGACACTTGCAATGCGGCGGGGGCAACAAGACCATGCTCGATCCGCGGCAGTTGCAAAGTAGACAAATAACTCGCGTTTGAACCACGCGGACGGCCACCAGCACTATTGCGTCGCGAGCGCGCTGCGATAAAGGCGCGTTCCTCAAGCGAGACTTGCGCTTCTGGCAACTGCAATTGCGTATCGCCGAGCTTTTCGCGGTCGCTGCCGGGAGCGGGCGAGGCAAGGATGAGCGGCGAGAGACTTGGCTTATAGGTTGATGTCTGCGGCGACGGTGAATTGCGCGTCGAGACAGCCTTGATGATGTCTGGCAAGTGTCGACCGGCGATTGCTTCGTAGATTTGCTGCGACATGCGTGTTAACGACTTGGACATGAGCTTGCATAGATAAAGGAAAGATGCCGACTCCACGCTGCTGTCCTCAAAGTCGATCGCCAGGCTGTCCGATGATCTCGATGAGAGCGCCAACAATCGACGGTACTGCATCAGGCTTGACGGCAAGTTACATGCCACGTTGACAATGCTGCTTGACTTTGTCTGTAGCGCATGTGCTAGCAGGTACAAATCCTTGGCCATGCTCATCATGACTTGGTCACGCAGGTGATTGGCTTTGGAGTCCAGATTGCAGCTCTCTGAGCGCTGCGCATAGGTCAACAGATCTTCAAGCTGATATGCACATTCGAGAATATCGTTGTACAGACGCTTTGGAAAGGGACCCTTGAGACTCGGCTCCCAATGCGTCAAGTTTGTCAACGTTCGGGCCGCGTTAAGATGCTGCGTAACCTCTTTCCGCTCAGAGACATAGTCAGCGTCGTAGGCAAGCTCGTGGAAGCCTGTAGCAAGCGCATCAAGTCCCATGCAAATTTCCTCCTTGAGCACCCGTCGCGCGTGCCAGGGAAAGACGAGGATATGTACGAGCACAGCAACTGCAATACCAGCAACAAGCGTTGCTGTCCGTTTCAAATAGGCCAGGTAGGGCTCTTCTGAAGTGTGTCCTTGATTGAGCACGAGATTGTATGCAAGTGCAGCCACGAGACCCATCTTACCGAAGCGCGGGTGTAGCGCAATGTAGTAGATGAGGTAGGCACACGGTAACGTCAGCAATATGCTTGCCACACGCTCAGCAGAGATGAGAAAGAGGATGAGCGCCATGAGTCCGCCGAGCACGGCGCCAGCTCCTTTCATGAGCGCCGAGCGGAACACGAGTCCACGAGCGACTTCCATGACCACCATAGCGCTAATCATCGACCAGTGACCACGGACATCGCGATACCAGTGTCGCCATTCAGCAATAAAGGGGAAGATGCTGAGAATACCCATGACGATCGTAAACTTGATGGCATAGGCTGTATGTGGCGAATCACGCAGGCGGCTTGCTTGATGCGCGAGCCAGTAGCGCCAGACAGCGCGTTGCTCAAAGCTAGGCCACGAACGCGTCAGACATAGAGCAGGCGGCCAAAAGAGCCGGAGACGTTTGCAGGCTGCGCGCGAAGCTCTAACAGAATTGCCATACATGACGAGTAGATTCTTGGCGACTTCAAAAGCGGCGTGAACCGCTTGGTCATTGATGGCACGGCCCTCGACGTCGGCGAGATTGACAGGTGGCAGATTACTGAGTGAACGCTGACATTTGTCGAGCTGTACTTCGAGATCTGCCGTCGATTGACCTTCTAGATCTTGCTTGCGTCCAGCAATAGCATCTTGCATGTTTTGAACAATGGCGCGCAGCAAGCGTCCATGCAAAAGCGCCATATCAGACAGCAAGCCCTCGACATAGGCCTCGCGACTACCTTTGACCTGTGCACGAGAGGACAGGTCCGAAAGCACCTCATCGAGGACGTAGAGCTTATTGATGAGATCGGCAACATCGGCATAGATGAATTTGATGGCCGTTGGCGGTATGCGGCTGTAGACTACTTCATATTTGCTGCCCTGGATCGCAGCGACAAGTTTCGTGTTGGCTGCCTTGACATTGCTAAAGGAGCTCTGCGATTCGCCATTGGAACTGCCATGCGATTCGACCAAATCTGTTGCGGCATTGAGAGACGAGAGCAAGTGTGCTTCAATCGTTCTAGCGGTGTTCTCAGGCCATAAGAGGCAGCAGGCGAAAGCGATGAGGGTACCGAATGTAAAGACGTAAAAGTAGTCTGTAAAAGGCTGGACCGAGTGTTGCTCCAGCTCTAGGGCGTTGACGAGGCCAAAGATTTGCACAATCATGAAGAAATTGATGCCGAGGTAGGAAAGCGTCCAGCGCGAACGGACCCAGCCGCACATGAAGGCGCCAATGAGAAAGAAGATGTAGAGAAAGACGCGTTTGCCTGTATCGGGAACATGGATGGCGATGTGTGAGACGATATTGTACCAGACGAGACCGAGTAGGAAGCCGACATAGGAGATGCAGCTGAGGAGAAACTGCGAGCCAACTGTCCCTTTGGGAAAGAGGTAGATGGCTGCTGTCCCTAGCAGAAACGAGTTTTGTCCTAGAAACCGCGACGTCGGTACGCTAAGCGTGAGTGCCGCACAGATGGTGAGACTGATGGCTGATCGAATGATGCGTTTGAGGATGAGTGCATTGAATGGGAGTGCTTTGAGTCGCTTGGTCTTGCGTCGTGCAAAGAGGATGAGTCCATTCATGGCATCCTTTGAAGATGAGAGCGTGGAGGATGCGGGACTACTTGTATTAGACAGCTAGGCAGAAACACATGCCAATCTGCTACATCATGACGCTGTAGCGGCAAGGGCGCATCTTTTGTTTGCGCGTTGTTTGGTACACATGCATATGACACGGACACGTCTCGGCGAGGCGCAGCGGAGATGAGCCATTGTGATGCAGCATCAGAGCTCATTCAGCTGAAGCTCTGAGATCCGCAGGCGAATCTGAAACGATGCTGCAAGATAAGGTTTCTAGATCAGAAAGGGCCGTTGAAACGCGTCTGGATTTCGCCATTGACACTGCGTGGGATCCGCCCAAAACATGAGCTCGAGCTGCAGCAGCTGGGCTACAGGCTTGCATGCAATTGTGATCCCTGCAGTCACGAGCCATGCACATGGGTGAGCGTTGGCCAGAGATGACCAGCATAACTGAGCATAGAACGCACATAGAAGATCCTCTAGATCTAGCATCGTGTGTCTAGGCTTGTCTTATCTTTGAGCGCTTTGTCGGTGGATCGTCGTGGTGAATCGATTGGCGCTCAGCCCAAAATATGACGCACGGGATCACAATCAGCCCGCGCCCTTCGCGTGGCTAGTAGCTTCCCGGAAAGCCCTGGACACTATCTGGTCTAGGCATCTTGCAATCCAAACTCTTGGACTGCAACATGACAAGCGGATGGCAGGCTTCATCGCCTAGGATGCCGCTTGAAAACTCGCTTCATAACAAGTTCCACATCATCATGATTACGGCTTGCCTGGACATGTACTGCCCAGCAATCCCCGAGGCTCGAGCGATTCAAGCAATGTCCAGCTGCGAGGAATCCCGAAGTCTACAGGGCCCGAGCCTAGACCACCGCTTGCCCGTGCGTGTGACGATCAGATAGGCCGAAGCTACGCCGCTACGGTATCGACTTGACGTTTGCAGATCTTTTCGACTGCGCAAACCGTGCAACTTCCAAGGTGCAAGTCGTGCATGTTTCAGATGGCCGAGCAAGATAGGGGCCCTGATTGGGGCGACATCCATGGATCTGACATCTGCGGTACTCGGCGTAGTTGTCGAGTGGATTTGTGATTACTATGGCTCTTGTCAAATCGGCTCTACTAATGCGAGACAGTACAACTGATACGGCATGAGTAGCTAGTATCGCTAGATCAATGCCGCCATAACGACCGCAATGGCAATCACCACGACGGCAGTAAAAAAGATGACAATGCAAAGGCCCGCGACCTCATCCCAGATGATGGATCCATCCTGTTGCACAAGTTCCCGAGCTCGATACTGATGCCGGACCCAATTCTTGAATCCTTTGCCGCGTTCTTTGGCACGATATGCTGGGAGTTCTTCGTCATCTGTGCGAAGACGTGCAATGACCTCGTAGTCGATCGGCTGCCCTGCATCAGTGACGGTCGGAAGACCAAGCTCAGCGAGTTGTTCTCGTGCAATGGTCTCTTCTTCGCAGCAATAAATGGGCACGCGCACAGAAGCAGCAGACGGACACCGTGGCTTCTTCTTATCCTTGACCCAATGAAGTCGATGGAAACTTTGCTGAATATGCCGAATGCGCGCTTTGATGTCCTTTGGCGGGCCTTTGCTCGTACCCGTCTCGGATGCAAGGTCAGGGGTATATGCTGGCGGGAGCAACACGTCGAGCGTCGCCATGATGTAGACTTTGCTTGGATACCAGCAGACATCTTGATGCTCGGTCTTATGAGCTTCTATCACCACCATATGGAGTACAACCTGAAACAGGCACAGGGCCAGCTGCAGCAGGTAAAGTGTTTGAGCTAGAGTTGTTTGGCAGCGGGAGCGGACGAGAACGCTTTAGATGAGCATGCCACAGGACTGACATTGGCTCATGCAGTAGCCGGTAGCTCCAGGAGCTCATTCTTGACTCTATGGCAACTATAGCTTCTGCTAAAGGGACATAAGCAGTGTAGTGTAGAGTAAAGCAGTGATGCTGACAAAGCCTGTATGTAATTCTCGCGATGTGATTGGTTGACATGTGTGCCGGTCTTGAGCCGACCGAATGCAGTTTGACAGTCACGTGCATTGCTGAGGATCTCCGCAGTTTCTCCAGGATTCGCGACTCAGGGACCTACCTAGAGAAGCCTGTTTTCTCTCTTCCATTGCCCCCTTCCTACACGACCAAAAGCAGAAAGAAGACCATCATCATGCAGTCCTTTACCGCAGAAGATGTCAAGAAGCACAACACAGAGAAGGATGCATACATCATCGTACGCGCCTGCATTGAAACACGCGCTGCCAGGACGCTAATAAACAGGTCGACGATGGCGTCTACAACATGACTCCCTTTCTCGACTCGCACCCAGGTGGCAAGAAGATCGTCCTGAAGGTCGCCGGTCAGGACGCCTCCAAGCAGTTCTGGAAGTACCACAACAAGGCCATTTTGAACAAGTACAAGCCTAAGCTCCAGGTCGGCACGATTGGTGGCCGTGGCGACGCAGCGCCTGCCAAGAGTGAGGTCAAGAAGGTGATTGCCTCTGCCGTTCCCTCGAATGTCAACGGTGTCGCTGTGCCGAGCGTCCAGGCGTCTGCACCTGTCCAGGACGCGCCGGCCGAGAAGGACTTCTTTGGCGACATGATCCCTTATGCCGACCCATCTTGGTACCAAGGTTGGGCATCACCTTACTACAAGGAGTCGCACAAGCGTTTGCGTGAGGAAGTACGTGAGTGGGTCGAGACTGAGATTATGCCAAACTGTCATGAATGGGACGAGGCCAAGTCGATGCCCGAGTCGGTCTACCGCCAGATGGGCGAGCGCGGCTACCTCTGTGGTGCCATTGGACTTAAGTTCCCCAAGGAGTATACTGACATTCGCGTCAAGTGTGTCTCGCCTGAGGAGTGGGACCACTTCCACGAGCTCATCTTGACGGACGAACTTGCTCGATGCGGATCCGGCGGTGTCGTTTGGAACTTGCTCGGCGGCTTTGGTATTGGTCTCCCGCCACTTTTCAAATTTGGCAAGGAAGCTCTTAAGAAGCGCGCCATCCCCGACATCATTGCCGGCAAGAAGCGCATCTGTCTTGCCATTACCGAACCCGATGCCGGTTCCGATGTCGCCAACCTCACCTGTTCCGCAAAACTCACCGAGGATGGCAAGCACTACATTGTCAATGGTGAAAAGAAGTGGATCACAAATGGTCTCTTGGCCGACTACTTTACCACCGCCGTGCGCACTGGTGGCCCTGGCATGAAGGGTGTCTCGTTGCTCTGCATTGAAAAGACGATGCCCGGTGTCAGCACGCGTCAAATGAAGTGCATGGGTGTCTGGTCATCGGCTACGACCTACATCACGTTTGAGGACGTCAAGGTGCCGGTCGAGAACTTGATTGGCAAGGAAAATGACGGCTTCAAGGCTATCATGCAAAACTTCAACCACGAGCGTATCGGCATCATCATCCAGTCGAACCGTATGCCTCTCCATGCTTGCTCACGAACAAAGCTAATCTGCAGGTTTCGCACGCGTCTGCTACGAAGAGGCCTTCAAGTACTCGCTCAAGCGCAAGACGTTCGGCCAGCGTCTCTTTGACCACGGCGTCATCAACATGAAGCTCGCTCAGATGGGTCGCCAGCTCGAGGCCGCCCACGCTAAACTCGAGGAAGTCATTTATCAGACACAGGTCATGGGCGACATGGAAGCCATGCTCATGCTCGGCGGCGCCGTTGCCGGTCTCAAGGCACAGTCGACGCTCATGTTTGAGTACTGCGCTCGCGAGGCTGCCCAGATCTTTGGTGGTCTCTCGTACACGCGTGGCGGCCAAGGTGAAAAAGTCGAGCGTCTCTACCGCGATGTGCGTGCCTATGCGTATGTTTCCTCTTGCTTGACGTCGAGACATTTGCTAACATGTTTACAGTATCCCAGGTGGTTCAGAGGAGATTATGCTCAACTTGTCCATCAAGCAGGGCACCAAGGTCAACCAGGCTCTCGGACTCAAGCTCTAGGCGATTCCTCGTTTCTTTGTCTTTACTTCTATATGCTACGGATCGTAGATTACACTGAGCTTCCACGCCTCTTTCTGCCGCCTTGTATCAAGCTGTATGCCTATGTTGCGCAAGGAAGCAGAGGGTCCTGCATTGGCCAGACCCAATTGCATGAACCGCGTGACCACATGCCCCACCCTAACCCTAGATGTCCAACGACAACGCGCACCTCCCTGATATTCATCGAGCTTGCCGCACTCGCCACTTGGCTTGCGTTGGCGGGAACGCTGCGATGACAAAAGGGGGTTGATCGCTTGGCCAAGAAGTTATCGTCTCTCGGAAATGTGACGCCCACCGAGTCCATCTTGACCCAGCGCGCTTCGAGCGCACACATAACCCTAGCATACGGCAATGCCGCAGTTCACAGCGCAGAAACTCGGTTTTCTTCGCCACGAGTGGCTAATGACGAGCGCGATGCGCTGATACAGCCTCATGATCATGTTGATTGCCATCTCTGTTGCGAGACACTTGAGCAGAAGCTAGCCCTTGACGCATTTTCCAGCAACAGAACTAAATACAGGTTAGCGGCGCGCGAGCCATTGCGCAAGAGCCTTGAAGGGAACCAACACTTCGCCCTCTTGTCGCATTACAATAAAGCCTGTCATTCACCATTTCACGGCAACAGCATCTCGCCATGTCGACCACGCATTGGCTAATATGATTCAAGCGCGCGGCGTTCTGCAGCTGCACAGACAGCCTCAGCGGCATGCCAAAGCCATCAGGCAAATCGTACAAACAGGTGATACTCCAGTAGCTAACCTACCTTCCAAGCCGCGCTTTTCAGGACAGTCGCTCTTGGTCGTCGCATTGGTGCGCGACGCAGCGCACCATGTTCACAAGGCACTGGCAAAATGCCGTTGCCATGTCAAGACCCTGATCTGCCGGGTACGGCATGTTGCTTTGAGATGCGACATACCGCGACTCGCTATAGAATCGCAGCGAGGCTGACAGGAAGCCCATCTGGCCCCACGGACCCTCGTATGTCGATGTCGACTTTAGACTACCGATCGGTGATAGATAGAGATTTGGTGGTCGTGCAGGAGGATTTCCACCACGTCTCTATCTGTCACCGATCGCCAGGAGGATTTCCACCACGTCTCTATCTTTTCCACCACGTCTCTATCTGTCACCGATCGCTAATGTGAATTCGACATCGACGTACAAGGGCACGTAGGGCCAGATGAGCTTCCTGTCGGCCTCGCTACGATGTTATAGCGAGTTGCGGTATGTCGCATCTCGAAGCGACATACCGTACCCGGCAGATCGGGGTCTTGACATGGCAACGGCATTTTGCCAATGCCTCGTCAACATGGTGCGCTGCGTCGCGCACCAATGCGACGACCAAGAGCGACTATAGCTGCTTAGGTATCACACGAATACACGACCAATGACTTTGTATGCCGCCTCGCATTTTTATACTTGACTGCTTTGTCCAAGTCCGCCTATGATTCATGCTAAGGACGAGGCGGCTCTGGTGGCTGCAAACTCGCGCATATAACTAATCGCATGCTTGAGCACGGTTTGGACCAAGCGTCTCCCGCTTCCAGCATATCCCTCACCAACATCCAAGGTTTGCTGACGGAACGTTTACCCCCTCTCCGCGTCTGTCTGCCAACAACTCAATAGCCGCCCAGCTTGATTTGACACTGATCCAATCTGCCGATCGCACCGCCGCTCTGCTCGCTCCATTTCAATGACCTGGTTGCAGACACTCAAGCTGCGCTCGATTTGCTGTCCAACTCCTGTTTTGCAAGCGACGAGCGTCGACTCATTCCCTGGGCAGGAGATTCTTGCTCTCAATCTCTAGTTTGACGTAGAGATCGCCTTCCGCAGACATGACCAAGCGCAGGTCGCGTTCAGATCGCACAGATGGTGACGACACGGCAGTCTTTCCCTGGACTGCGTCAGTGAAGCTCAAGCCTTGAAAGTTGACCTCAACTGTCAAGACCCTCGTCGTACGAAAATCATCGTTGCCTCGCTTCAGCAGCTCCAGCTTGACAACCAATGTGAATCCGAGAAGCGTCGAGGTCCAGTCATCGAGAGGACGAAACTTCCAGCCAAAGTCCTTGATTGCCATGCGCGACCCTTTCAAGTTTGTTGCGCAGTCTCTTGGTGCAAAAATGGAATCGGTTGAACCAGGTGGATGTTGAGCTTGATCTGCCTGCCTCCCAGATCCCGTTCGACTGGCTAGTCGCCAGCCACGCTCACAAAGACGTGGATCTGCAAAGGTTGGTATCACCTCAGCTTTGACCACATGGAGCTTATGGTCGCTTGGTCTCAAGTCATCCAAGTTGGCGACGGCGCAATGAATGCCACCCAGCTCAAGCTCGAGTGCATCGGGTCGCAGCCTAAAAGGACGGACCCAGAGGTAGATTTGATAGCGTTCGTTGGGCATCCCTTCAGGATCGAGTATGGGCGATCGGGTGATGCGCGCCAAGAACGGTGCACAAGCTCTTTGAAGTCGCTCAAATACACTCTCGGTCAATTTGAGATGTTCGCGATCGTGCAGCGATGCTACCGCAGAGGTGTAGTCGGCTGCATGATAGCAAGCCGTGACGTGACCGATCGTCAGCACTGGACCGTTCTGATAGATGCATGGCATCAGCGTGGGTCCACAATCAGCATCATAGTCTGGTAGTATGCGTTCTGGGCGTCCCGATAGTGGCAGCATGATCTGCTGTGATGCACGCGATGCTTTTTCTTCAGCTTGCGGTGCTGCAGCCAGTCTGATGACTGCGATGCATTCACTTGCAGTGACGAAGATGAGGCAGCAGCCAGTTGTGCATGGACGTACATGCGGTGAATCGACGAGCACGGGCAATCGTGACTCATAGATCTAGGGTGTCGGAGGTGCGGTGAGTCAATCAATCGCCTGTCCACGGGTTGCATTTGGATTGACCGACAACACTACCTAGGAAGGGAGCAGACCGGATAGACGCTGCCAGATGCACGCTTATCTAGATACTGGAGAGACTAAGATCAGCCTCTTGTCTCCCTCTCTCTTTCCCTCCCTGGTGTTCTCTGGTTGTCCTGTCCCTTCCCTCTCTTTCCTGTCGCCATCGCCAACCACCCCTCTTTCTCTCTTCCTGCTCTTGCCCAATTCTAGGATTCCCTCGTATGCTCTCCTCTAGCATCCAATGACAAAGGCAAGACATCGTCACTCGTAGACTCAGGTGAGGCACTTACCCACTCAAACTCTTTGCGCACCGCTCAGCGTGACTTGGTATGACCTTCTGGTGCACAGCTCGCTACAACAGCCGTTGGCCTTCTGACTGCAGGCGTCTCAGCTCTGTGCACAGAGTCCAACGCACTACCCTGATATCTCGTCCCGTACCATATCAACAAATCGAAATGACGGGCGCCTCTGGGATGTACAAGTATGCAGCAGCTCGAGCCATTCTTCACGCAGCTCGCTTCAAAGGATTGCAGTTTGCGCGCCGATCTGGACTAACTCTACAAGCCGGAAAGACCACGCGCTACTGCTCTACATTGGCCACATAAGTGCAATAATCGATGCTCCGAAATCGTCCCGTGAGGCTCAACTGCACAACACCTGGCTGAGCTCATTTTGAGTAGCTGCACTCTACTTGCAATTGATCCATCACATGCGCGGTTGCTTCCGGTGAGACTGACAGCTTGATGTCGGCCGACCACCCCTCACATGCGCGGTTGCGACCACAGCGACGACACGATGATGGTGACGCAGACCAAGGGGGTGGTCGGCCGACATC
>QXDR01000010.1:0-32296 GCA_003717165.1 Protomyces inundatus | reverse complement strand
ACGAGCGCGGCGGTCGACGTGGTGGGTTCTCATGACTGGTCAGAGCACTGCCAACGCGCGCGATTGTACCTCAAGCCGGTGACAATGCCTGTCGACGAGCGTCACGCGTATGTGTACAATCGATTGCTCAAGCAGCTCTGTTTGAGCGAGATTGCACGACCGACCTGGCATGAAGTACCGCTTCTCGACACGATCCAAGGCAACCAGCAAGACGAGGCGTTTGGCGTTCCCGGTCTCGGTCTGAAGCTTGTGACGCTGATTGCGCGGTGCTCTTTCCAGCAGGGCTCTTCGGTGGCGCTAATCAATGACCGAGCGCAAATGGAACAACTGCTCAGAGACTATGCGCGTCAAGCACCCATGTTGCCACCAGCGTCCTTTATCAGTGAATGGCAGGCGGTTCAAGAAATCTGGCGCTTGACGACCGACTTGTTTCATCGGCGCACGTATCTCGGTGCGGTGCATGACGATCCGAGCTGTGTCACCTTGCTGGCCCGGATTGTCGAGTTTGTGCACCTGATTTCACCTAGGGGCGTTTATGGCAGTGCTTTGGCATTGCCCATGTTGACGATTGCACCGTTGATACAACGAAATGGTCGAGATTGGTTTGAGAGGACGCTGATTGCTTTTGCTAAAAGCAGCACAAAGGGCACCTACTACAACATTCTCGAGTTGGCTAAAGCCTGTTGGGTGGCAACAGATCAGGGGCATTGCAAAACCATGGCTGACGTTCGCTACCTCGAAGCCGCCCGTGGGCTCAACATTTTAGCTTCCTGATTGTCTTGCGCAACACTGACTTCACACATGCATCTATATCTCATAACTTGATTCTCTAGTTTAGTCTTCTAATAGACTTCTTGATTTCTCTGCAATCCCTGCGCTCTTCAGTGAATCCTCTTACTTGCGCAATGCCGCCAAGACTGAGAATTGACCGCCTGCACCTGCCAAGACCATCTGTCGCCCTTCTGTCGCCGTATTGCGAATAGGTGTCGGTCGTTCAACGTCCTCGCCCGGTGGACCTTGTCCAACTTGAAACAAGTCGCCAAATCCCCACGACCAAGCGTCGCCCTCTGCGTCAACCAAGACGTTATGGTGTGCGCCGCATGCAATAAAAGCCGCGTTGCGTGAACTTTTGAATAAGACGCGTGTTGGTTCTGGCAGATAGCGCGGGTTGCCTGCTTTATCATGAACAACGGCTGCAGGCAAGGCATCGCGTTTGAATCCAAGTTGACCCATGTCGAGTCGGCCCCAGACGTACAAGCTGCCATTTTTGCAGACTGCGGCAGAATGATGCTCGCCGCCCGTGACTTGCTTGATAGGAACGCCTGTGAGCGCTTCAACCAAGGTGGGTTGTGTGACAACAGCCCCATCCTCGCCAAGATCCTTCGTTGTGACGCCACATTGTCCGAATTGATTGAGACCCCAGGCAAACAAGCGTCCGTCTTTATCGACTGCGAAAGAATGATAGGCGCCACTGCCAATCGCGACGATATGTTTGAGTGCCAGTTTGCGCGGCACAAGCGCATGCAAGCGTAATCGCGGCAACACGCGTCGACCAAGCTGGAATTGCTCGCCGTTGCCCCATGCATAGACAAACCCTGTCGCACTGAGTGCAAGCACATGATCCGTGCCGCATGCCAAGTCGGTAAAGCGTTCTGGGTGTGGAATCCGTTGAGGCTGCAGGACAGTGGTTGTGTCGGCGTCAAAGCCGAGAATGCCATCTGAGCAGCGAAACGTGCCCCATGCGTAAAGATGGCCGCAATCGTCAATCGCTGCCGTCAGCGAGTCACTTGCTGCAATCTTGATGAAGGTTTGTGCGTGATGCATGGCAGAGGGCGTTGATTCGAATGGGTTGATGAGATCAGCTTGGCTGTCGTCATCGCTGTCGCCGTTGGCAGGGGCATGAACGGAAGACAGACCGTGCCAAGCCGTGTTGCGGCCGAGTGCGCCTTGATCATTGACACCCCATGTCCAGACCTGGCCTGATTGCAAGAGAGCAGCCGTATGCATGCCGCCGACAGCCACCGCCACGACATCTTCTTTTGCCAGCACAGCATTCAAGCGAGGTCGCTTGACGGTCCTGTTTTCTTCTTTGGGGCCAAGACCTAGTTCACCCATACTGCCTGTGCCAAAGACAAACACATCCAGGAGAGGTTTTGCTGCAAGATTATACTCAAGCGCGTTGGGCGTCCAGGGGACTGGGGCGACTTTGCGAAATTTGGCGGATCGCCTTCGAATGGTGACATTGGCTTTGAGGGCTTGTGCAAGGGATGGACGGCGCGTCTTTTGCGTGGTCTGGACGGGATCAAGCGGGTCCGTAGCTTTACGCTTGCTGTTCTTTTTCAAGGCCATCTTGTTGATGTGTTGTCAAGTTGTTGATGGTCAGGAGGTTGTGTTTGCAACGATCGCGACAAGCGATGCCTAGCAAGTGGACGCGTGGGAAAGTCGTCGATCCTGTCAGTTGGTCTCGGCAGAACCCATTCGAGGCTTGCTCAGCGCAAGACAAGTCGATATAAAGACCCGCGCGGTCCATGAGGACTTGATGGGAACAGGACGATACGCGCGTCTTTTTGTTGTGGCGTCAGAGACTGTAATCTGACCCTCGACCAGGTGACCACTGCTTGAATGAGACGAGTTGGCCTCGTTTGCAGCGCTCATGACGCGTTTGCGGTGCTCGGAAGCAAGGTGTACTGTAGTGCGATGTCAGGGTTGGTCGACCCGTTGCTAAACGAGTCATCAAGTCTTCATGCCAGGATGACTTGATCGAGTCATTGACCGAGACTAGACCGGTTCATTGGCCCGCTGAAGGCCGATGAAGCGATGGCGGTCGTGCTCATAAGCTCTGATGGTAGACTTTGCATCTCAGACAGATCAATGACAGTCTGAATCGAAGCTGTATCAAGATTGTCTACTTGCAGAGCAAGAAAGGATTGGACAATTGCTTAGCTTGGCAGTGTGTCGAGCGTGTAGCCTGTGTGTCTCGGTCGACGATGTCTTTTGAGTGATGGAGGATGGCTTATAGCGTCAGGATACTTGAGCATGTAGTGATATTGAGGTAGTGGTATGCATCAGTAGACTTGTATTTAGCTAGCTGAAGCGTGCTTGTTTGTACATGTGCAGTGCAGTGCAGTGCAGTAGAGTAGAGTAGAGTAGTGTAGAGTAGTACTTGTAGAAGAGTAGAGTAGAGTAGTACTTGCAGTAGAATGCTCGCTCAATCTTCGAGAAAGGAAAGAGACTCGATGACCTAGGAAGCTTAGCTACTGCTGCGACGCTACCTAGAAAGCAATCATCAAGAAGCATACAAAGCTACTGTAGCTGTCATCACTTGCTTGCAATGGCTCACTCAGTGGTCTTGATGCATATCTTGTCATGACCAAGCGTGATGGCCATTCGAGACGAGTCTAGCCAGGACACAACCACAACCTACGATCCTTCATGGATCTGCGGTCAGCGTGCCGAATGATGCTTCTGAGTAGACGCCTTGTATTGGACTGTTGCAAGTAGATACAGCGCCAAGACTGTCCGAGGACTGGTGTCTGGCGCATTGCAGCTTCCTGCAGCTCAATCTGCTCTCTACCGCTTAGAGACGCACGCAATGTCGTCCAAGAAGACAACCAATAAGACAAATACGTCGCCTGGTATTATATGAGACGCCGTCGCGAGCAAGAGTCATGAAAGGCATGCTGGAGAGACGCCGTTGCTGTTGTTGGCAATCGCGAGGCTCACTCCCGTCGCATGGATAGGCTGCCGCAGACGATACATCCACCGCGTTTGTGTGTATGCCAATCTTGTCGATGAACCTAGGTGTCTGGCTAGTTCGCGTGACGGCGAGTCAAAGCGCTAGAGCGTCGCGCCTGCGCATTCATCATATCTTTGGCGGTGAAGAAGGCCGATTGCCCGTTTCAGAGCCTAGTACTTGTATGTGTTCCAAGCAAGTTGAGTGATGGCCATGAGGTGCTTGAGAGGGTCTGTATTGCTTTGACTGTCATGAGCCTACATAGATAGAGGATGGTCCAAGTCGGGGATGCTTCTTGTGCTTTGATGTCTGTAACCCATGCAAGATGAAGACAGGACAAGACAAGAGACAAGACAAAAGACAAGCAAGAGACAAGCAAGGGAGAACATGGCAAGGCTCAGAGCAAGACGGATCAAGCCCTAAGCAACATCAGGATGCGCATACAGCAACACTTGACCGACATGCCCGAGGACGTCTCGTCAAAATGACTGCGAAAGCCGCGAAAAGCACAACAGGGTCGCCAACGCGCTTGACCCACGTCTCCAGCTGGATGCATGGGACGGCGCGGCCCGCTTCAGAGGGCATCGCTCATGCGATTGGCTCATGACTGTCTTCTTTGATGAGGCCGCTTCACACATCGTCAGGGTCACCACGCAAGGACCCAAGACGCGCAACAAGCAACAGCTCTGCTTGGAGGACTATGGCCAGTGCGTCCCATCAGCCACGATGAAGGCAACGCGCGTTCTTGTCTGGACGTGGGCGCGGCAAGGCGAGCGTAGAGCATGCATACGGCAGACGAGAGACGCACACTGTTGGACTTGGCGACATGCCTCTCTCGCAGCATGACATGACAATGCGCCAGGTTCTGTCGGCTTGATCAGATGCGCGTTGATGACGGCGTCGACGACAAAGACTTCCACAGCAAGACACGGCGCGGAGAGAATGATTCAGCACGATGACGACAGATCCGAGAGAGAGTCTGACTGCTTGCTTCTTAACAGCACAGTAGACTTCCTCTCCTCCCTCGTTTGATTGGGCTTCATCATTATCTCTGTGCCGGATGCTACGTTCCTGCAACCGCCAAGCTCTTCTACAGCGATAGACTGTTGCGTTTCAAGGTGGCCAACATCTCATGGCTTCTCAATCGTGCGCTCAAGCAGGCTCCATTGCACGAGTCTCATGTCGGGACGGGCCTACAAGACGTTGCCGCTTGTCGCATACTGTACGCATGGCTGTCTTCATCAGGAGCGACAATCTTGACGATTGCATCTTCAACGACTATCGGGTTTGATCCTCATTGCTGGCAAGGTGCTGGTTCAAGTACTTGCTGCCAACTAAATGACACATTGCCACGACCTAATCGACAAGATCCGAGGTAGCCGTGCAAGCTCTTTACAAAACAGCACTTCTCCAAGTTCTCCTTCATCACCTCGTCGCCAATGCAGAAAATCAAAGGCCCGTCGTCACTATCGGCATCGACGTTATATCCATAGGACGGCCTCATTTCCCTACTCTTGTTCAAGACCTCTCGTCCTCTCAGCATGGACGGTTCATGGACGCTACAATCAGGACGACAGCAATAGCCTCCGTCATCTGCTCTCCTTGCTTCATTCATCGCGCATGGGTCCAGCTATCAATTCAATTTGACTCTGTGAATCGTGCAGGAGATGCAATGGATCGCAGACTGAGAAAGCTACACGACCAACACGATGATTGCCGAGTGATCAACTCTATTCTCTGTCCACGTCTCGCTTAGTCAGATGCTCAGGAGGTGATAGACGCGTCGCAACCCCCTGAATACAACGCACCCGCTCCAGTCGACTGCACACGCCTAGCTTCAAACAAACACCTATTCATTGCTCCCAGCGTTTCTTTTGTCGCCGCACGGTGCAGCGGCTTTATGTCCGACGCGGCGGTTGAAGCTGTTCCTCTTCCAATCCTGCCAGCTAGCTCAGGCGGTGCTCCAGATCATGAGGCTGACACACACGACGCGCAAGATGACAACGAAGACGCGTCCACTCATTCTGAAACGACCGACATAGCCTCACCCGACGCCACAGAAGAAGAAGAACCATGCGATGGCGACAACAGCGTATCCTTGTCTCACTTTTTCGATGAACAACGCGCATCCTTGCTTGAACGCTTGCAAGACGAAGATCCAGCCCTGTTTGGCGACAAGATTCGCGTGTTGAAACAAGGCGAGCCGCGTCGATTGTATCCAGAATTACCTCGACCGAACGTCCTCGTGATCCGTGGCGAAGCTTGGTGGCAGCCGTGGCAGCCAGGTGATGCTGGCGCGGATGATGAGGACGTTGAGCAGTTCTTGCGTGACCCGGAAGAGGATGCCGTGGCAGATGAAACGTGCAATCGAAAGAGGAAGCGAGATGAGGAGCGTGATATTGTTGAGGTGGATAAGCATGCCTACGATGATTGCTCTGATGAGGATGATGAGGGTGACGACGACGCGGGCGATGACCTTGAGCGAGCGCGCAAGCTACGACGTACTTATGAGGGCTATGTTTCAGTACACTGAATCGTCACTACCCAGATAGCTCAGATCGCGCCTGTCATCGCATCTGACTTGCATCCTAGCCGGCGTGAGCACTACGCGAGCAGGGGCTGACCACTGTCAAAAGACAATGAAGCTACAGCTATGCATGGGTTTATTCATTTTGTTTCCTCTCGCTGGATACTTGATAAATATTATCTTGACCACAAAAAGAAGCCACTGCTTGAACAGGTCAAGTTGATGGAACGCTGCAACGGACCCGTGAGAGCCGTTGCTTTTGTTTGTCAGAATCGCCCACAAACGCAGAACTTTGCGCTTGACTCTCTATGGCGACTTACCACATCTTTGGGTAGCTAGCCAAAGGCTGAGCTGCATCTCGCTACCCAAGGCCATTTTCTGCTGCATGGCACAAGACAGTCTGGGTTTGACCCATCTGAAGTAATGATGCCCCTGGTTGGCTGCAAGCTTACTGCACACCAAGCTTAAGAAACAGACACAGCGCGGCCATCACGACAACCAATGACGAACTCGAGCTGCAAAGATTGCAAAGCTTGTATCACGCCTGAGAACAACGCATGCTAGCCTATCTTCTGGAAGAGACGCCGGCAATCGTATATGGGCCGGCAATCGTACATCGAGACGGCTTGGAAGACGAAAAACGGCGCGTGTGTGCGTATGTGAATGAGACGGTAATGTTGAGCCAGCGTGATGGCATCTACAAACCGGCCGAGGTTTAGAAAGTCATCGAAAAATCGGTTGATGAATGGCGTTTCCAAGTACCAGGAGGACCGGTGACGAGGAGGGGCCTCGTCACTGATGTAAGACTTGAATGGAAGGGAGCAATGTCCTGTTCCGTCAATGACTCTAGGTTGAGCATTCCTGGCGGGTGAGAGATCGTCTAGGTTGTGCTCGTAGAAGAGAAGAGTGAATTTCTAAGGATGCATAGTCTATGACTTTTTATGAAGAATACTTTAAGAAGCGCATAAACAACAACGGCTGCCGATACAAGTACGCCAGAGTCCAGCACTGGCACTTGTGCGGTTGTTAGCACAGGCGTGAGTAGGAGTCGGACTACTCAAAAGAATGGCAAGGGCGATATTGAGATGGACACCTGAATTCTCAGCAGTATCGACAGGAGCAGCAGTAGAATGGACATAAACAGGAGGCCGTCTCGCTTAGACAAAAGCACGCGTAATGCCATCCTCTTCGCATCCACGTACAGTTGATCCTCAGCGCCCGTGGCCATGGCCTTTGAATCCGGCTGTTGCTGCTCGTACTCTTGATTTGAGGCGGCATTCGATGCGTTGGTCTCCTTTGGCGTGACAGGCTGGCCGATGTCTAGAATGATCGGAATCTCTGCAACAGACGCGTCATCTTGTTCTTCTGTCCCCTTCGAGAGATGCTTGCTGCGGTGAATGAGGACGGCTTGGAAGGCATAATACGCCGCATGTGTGCGTATGTGGACGAGACGGTAATGCTGAGCAGGCGAGATGGCATCTGCGTACCGGCCGGGGTTTAGAAAGTCATCGAAAAACCTTTTGATGAATGGCGACTCCAAATACCAGGAGGACCAGTGACAAGGAGGGGCCTTGTCTTCAGTATAAGATTTGAACGGGAAGGGGGCGATATCCTGCGCCGTCAAGGTCTCCAGGTTGAGCATTCCTGGCGGGCGAGAAAGCATGGAGGTGGTACTTGTAGATGATTGTGTCTTGATGAGGTGCTCTTGAGCTTGGGCAGAGGGGTTTATATCTTCTCGCGGCCGGCGTCAGGGGCTCTCCTTTGCAAATCGTAGGCCCATCGTCTCAAAACAGATACGTCTTCACCGCACTCTTCTCCAATGAGAACAGAGTGTCGATCAGGATTGGCTTGTGTCGTGTGACCGCCTGAGTCGCGATAGTCTGCAACGAGGCATTTGATAGGCCCAACGAAGAAGGCTGTGTTCCGGGTCGCCCAGAATAGCAATATCAGGAAAAGAAATGAGCAGCAGGAAATGAGATACGCCAGATGATACGCATTCAGTAGCTTGACGCACACATGATTCATTTCGTTTCTGTGAAGATTGCTGCTGAGACGGGTGCTTCAAATGACAGCCTTGTACCTCTTGCTAGCCAGCCTCTGCTCAAACTCGATAAGAGCAGCCATGCAAGTTTTCAAACGTCGTCGCAGGCACAGCTGATCGGTGAGGCAAAGACTACCATCGGCGTCGTCTCAATACGACTTGAGCACAAACAAATGGCGCAATGAGGTGCTGGGCGACAGGGGTTGATCAATCACAAACAGAGCGTTTGTTTGCACGGTCTCTGACGCTAACCAGTATTGCCAAGACTGAGCTTGAGCGTGTCGAGACTAGAGATGCTGGAATGTCTCGAGGCAATGCGTAGTCAAGCTTTTCAGCATCATGATTGTCTTGCTTCTGTTTGTTGGTGAGCCCGTGATCAAAATTTGCAAGCGACGTCTGAACGTATTCGATCACTGTTGATTGGCTTGCATGGAGTCCATCTTAGCAAAGCGTGTTTGTAGACCTGTAGAAAGAGGTACAGTGTTTGCTGTCACATGTAGACTGAGACGAAAAGTTGGTCAGCACAGCTCTTGCGCACAAGTGGCAACAGTGAGTGCGTTTCCTGGTCTGAGACCTCGGTGAGAAAGCGTCAGGCTGGACACCAGCGACACGCAACTTTTACATCACATAATTCCACCAAGCTTCACTAGAAGAAAAAAGGACTCGTGTGCTGTATAAGCTACGCGCCTTGAAATCGATTGCTTCGCAATCAGATGTTTGATTTGGACAGGTTGAGCGCGCCTGAAGAAAAGGTGCCCGGCCACGAGAAAGAAGGACGTGTGCTGCAATGGCGAGAGACATTGATATAATGCCTTGAACGAGCTTGTGACGTCAAGCAGAGCAGTGTATGCATGTGAATTGACGTGTTGCGCTTCTATCAGATGCTCGTACAGGATGTGAGATTGAACCGCGGTATTCAGCATCGAGAGACGCATGCGTTGTTCTTGATGAGACACTTCAAGCTAGAGCCAAAGTCAGCTGTTTCAGGCGACATATGTGCGCAAAGAGCGAGCCATGAAGACGATGGTCGCCGAAATAGGACAGCTTCGCAGAGCCCCTGATCTGCGATCTTTTCAATGCTCGCCATCCGCCCTCAAAGCATTTCCAGAGAAGACACTAGCATTCGCATCGGTCAGATACTTTCAAATTGAGCTGATTCGAGCTGATTCTCTTGACTCAGCTTGATCGATTCCGATTGACAAGGTAAGCAGGCCTAGGGCATTCTCAAAAGGTACATTATACAATGGTCTCTCTCAGCATCATCTCTTTTGACAGTCTCTTGTTCTTCCCCACACCAGACAAATCTCACGCTCTTCCACACTGTCATTCAAGACTTCAACACCGAGACAAACATCGCTTGGCTTCATCTCTCTATGACTCTATCACAAGCTGCTCAACTTGCTGTCTGTACAAAAGCTTCAGCACATCTACATCATTAGTCCAAGCTCAATGAACTTGAGCTACCATCAAAGCTCCTCCTAACTATCACATGTCTCCCTCGCTCATGATGCATATGTTATTGTATTGCGTTGCACGAGCACCAAGCACAGACATGTACCCGCGCTCTGCTTTTACGTTCAGCCTGCGGTCATCCTGATCTGCTCTTTCATGAGCCTTGGGGCAAGGTTTGCCCGGTTTGGGTCCGTCACTTGGTAGGCTAGACGAAACAGCCAGGCACGCCGTTTGCAGCCGTTGATTGACAAACTCGGGCAACAAATTGGCATATGCCGCGCCTGTAACAAGTCTCAGCTGACTGCCGTTGCAGTCCTCATCAATTTCATACATTACTCCTTCTCGTGTCAGAGCAGCCGGCATCTTTTACTCTTAACGCGCCGACCTTTCGGCGACCAACGACGTGGCATCGCTCATCATCATGCTAAGGCACGTCCATGTTAGCAAACGCCAGTCTTCGGGCTCTTATTATCGAAGAGCTTCAAGAATGCGCCTCAGCGCACGAGACGCGTATACCTGATCAAGAGCAATCTGTTCGTTCAAAACAGATGCATGTCGGCACATGGATTGTAACTCGACAAGCGCAGACAACTCTACAAGATCAAGTCCCCGCATTCAACGTCTATCGCCTAAGCAAATGCCTCGATCGTGGATGGTCCTCTGTCTTGCCTGACTTCTGCAACGTCGCTTGATGACACACCGCCAATCCCCATCGCTCAACAAGCGTAACCCCAAAAGCAGTCGCCTGGCTTGGCCGAAACAACAACAGCATACCTTTGTACTTATCCACGTGGCTTTTACATGTCTTCTCTGCTGTTTACGATTTAGTCTTGCGATCGCCGTACCACGCATCTTTTTTCGCTGCCGAAGCGCGCCTCGGTGGTTGCCGATGAACCTACGGACACTGCCGCGACAATTGCTCATAAGGTATGACGATGCCGATGATGACAGCTTGTGCTTGACAATGCTCAAAGGTTTCTACAAATTAAGCAAACGCGAGTGATGCTGTCGGCTGCCGCATGCGTCCTTGACGCCAGACACGACAATCTCAATGCCTACTTTCAAGCTCAATCACAGCTCATTGCTTGACAAACGGCATGGGCGGCAGCAGCTACGATCCATGATCATCGCCAAAAGAGTCGTCAAAGCAAGGTCGACCTGCCCAATACTAGCGCGTTGACCGGCAAGGGTTGGATTCGAGGCGGGCGGGCTTTGAATTGCCGACAGCGTATCTCATCAGAGAAGCAGCAACGCGCGCTAGCTTGGCTGCGTGCCGATGAAGACCTGGTGTGCAAGAAGCCGGCAAAGCTCTAGGTCATGCGATGGCGAGGGCCCTGGTAGATGCTTTTCGAGACTTTACTGTACCAACTTTCTTCAGCAGCTGATCAGGCCTCTCTTCACACCAGCTTCACGTTTCTCGAGATTGTCAGTCCTAAAATTAGAATGACTGTCTTCTACTTGTACCATTGCTGACTCAATCGCTATCTACTCGGCTAGGATTGCAAAGCGATAGTCTGTTTGTCGAGACGACCCCTGACTGCATGGCCTGCGCTATTTTTTGTCAGCGATTGGGGTATGGCTTCTTCAGGAGACGCCTACTTGCACCTTCTCCAAGCTTCAAATAGGGTGACCATGCCCTCCTCCTGCTGCTCAATCCACCTCAGCAAGATTTGAACAAGGCCATTCGCTTCAGTCAACATGGTGTACGCCTGGTTGACACCAATCTGCAACCTCCTGCGACGCGTGTGTGCCTTCTTCTCACGCAAGCCAAACACCGCTTATGATGAGGAGAGCGCCGTGCAAGGCCCAGAGGAAGTCACGGAAGATGAGATTGACAGGCTTCTGAGGCGACTGGGCGCCCACACGCTTGCAAACGAACGTCGGCAAGCTGCACGGGATGAGCCAGAGCTCGAAGGCCTGTTGTGGGATCAGACAAGCGTCAGTGTCTCTCCTGAATCGCGTTTTGTTGATGCTGACAAAAGTACTTTGATTACGGCACCAACACATTGGCTGACCGGGAGTATGCCAACGTGCCGTGCGCCCGTCGTCGCTACTCACGACGGTGGGGCGGGATGGGACCGCCTAAGACGATGCCCTATGGCGAAGCTTTGTGGCCGATCCCTGACGAGGCTGAGGAGGAGGAAGAGGAAGGAAATGGTGCCACAAAGGCAACCAAGAACTGACCTATGCCGTCTGGGAAACGGCGTGGCAGTGGAGAGGAGGAAGAAAGAGGCGAGGAGGACGAGATGGGTCTGGAAAGCTAGCTGACGTTGTCTGGGAAACAACGCCAGCTAGCTAGAAGGCAGCCAAAGAGGAAGAGGACAGTCTCCTCTAGAGCAGATTGGAGAGGACGGTGGCCCAATTGAATTGATGATATGAGCCTTCTTGTAGATAAATATTCTGCTCTGGCAAGCAGCTCGCCAAACACGAGGCCTTCTGAGGGAACGTCATCGGAAAAACTTGTCAGAACCATGCGACAGACGGCATTGTTTGTCTGACGATTTGTGTTGTGCAGCAGACTGGATGGCCTGGTCCTGGGCTTGCTTCACTTATAGGCGTATACTTGTATAAGAAGTTGTAGACGGACGCATAGCACTGTTTCTGGCATCTACGTAAGCACCTTGGACTACCTCACAATCGATTGGACAAGCCGTGTCCACAGCATAGGTCTATACAATGTAGTTGAATTACAGTGTGGGCAGCAACAACGCGTGGCAGACACGTCTATCGAATGACGACTCGAGGCAGCATCTGGACATGCCAGGAAGCAAGAGAGCAGGTGCAGAAAGCTCATGACGCCGTCTAGAGCATGACAGAGCGCGTGATGAAGACAATCGACTGCTTTTCTGCAAGAGATGTTGATGGTGATGCGGGTACAGAGGTAGACGCGTCATTTGACAACAGCTGTCAAGGCGCTGACGAAAAGGCAGGCTGCTCCTGGTGCGGTCAAGATAATGTCGCGTCGAGTCCAAGACAGTGCGTGCCGAGAAGCATGACTTGGCGTGACGTTCGTCGCGTCTTTGAGACATGCAGGACACAGCACGTTGTTGATCGTCCGAGATGTCTGCGATGTCGCCGTCTTTCTGCTCAGAGCAGATCCCTCAAAGGCGACGTGAAGTGCGGCGTCAAGATCAACGTGTCATGCCTTGTTTCGCGTATTGACCGCGCCATGGATGTAGATGATGTTTCGGTTTGCAGCGTGATTGAAAGACTGCATCGAGCTAGCATTGCATCCCAGGGCAGACAGGGCGTAGATTACGCTCGAGACAATACTTGACGAGTTCGATGCAGCACATGGCCGGCCGTTTACGTTTGGCAGGCAATGGATGCGTTACATGGTGACCGCAAACGAGTGAAAGCAAGCGACGGAAGCCATAGAAGCAAGTGACAAATCTGCGCAGGCACTGCCACCGTCTGGTACAATGCGCATCGAGCACTTTGCGCCATCACAGCACGTCCTTTGCAGCCAGGCTGGCAAGATCCGCAATGAGCAAGGAGCAAAGGAAAGCGCATCGTACGAATGCGCTCAAGACAACGTTGTCTGTGACGTACTGCTGCAGCGTGGTCGTAAGAATGTAGTTGGCCTCGAGCAGCGGATAACGACTTTGTTGACGGTGTTGTCTGCTTTGCCAGTGATCTTGAAACGACTGACACAACGCCTGCGACAAGCATGTATTATACGCTTGACTGAGAGACTGATGCCAAAGACTGTGCAGGACTGACGACTTGCTTTGACGTGAAGGCGACGATTCTGGTGCTGCTTTGGAGAGCTAATCGCAAGTCTTTTGCCTTTTGCGCTGCTGCATCGAGCACACTACAGAGTACTTCAACTGCTCATGCGCAGCTTCATCTCGCGTGCAAGCGGGGCGTCTTTGGATCTGCAGCCGGGGTATCGATGCGCATGGATGGCAGCATTGGCGCCAGAATCACGCGGTGGACGACCCAGTTCGCTTGGTGACGTTGCGCTGCCTGGATGAACGCCTGCCATCGTGGACCGCAAGGCCATGAATTGCATCGAGGCAGACTAGGCCATAGAACGCGAGGCATGGGTGTGTTGTCGCTTTGATGCGGTTGGCGCCATGAGCCGTGTGGTCGAGAGTGATGTGCGCGAAGGGGTGGCGTCGATAGGCATTGTTCGGCTTGTTTAAGGACGCTTCCAGAGCCTTTGAGAGTGATTCGGGTGGATGGCTTTGCTCATGAGTAGAAGTGTCATAGTTGAAGTATGGAGCTGAGCTGGTCTTGGGCGTTGATGCGTTCGAGGGAGAAAGAGCGAGAGAAAGAGACGGACTACTCCTGCTGGATTGCACAAGGATAGCTAGATGCTCTACAAATACTAGACTACTACAAGATCAAGATCATTTGAACGCTTCCATGACAGCTGCAGAGGCACAAGAAGATAGGCTAGACGAGTCATGACGCATAAGGTATGCAGTCTACAAACGCCAGGCGCCGCATTGCCTCTAGGCCAGTCTTTACTCTCTTTCGAGCTTCTGACGAGATCCTTTGCCTCTAGCTATAGGCTCTAGCCTCTAGCCCTGCCCTGGTACTTAGTACACAATGAGGCTTCCTGCAAGATGCTCTGCATGCGCTTCCGTACACGCGTGATTTGGTGACGCGTCAAGCTGCTCAAGCATCGCTTCGCGGCTTGGGGCTTCGCTATCGGCGTAAGCATCGGCGTCCGACGTCAGTGTCAGAATACAATCATCTATGTTCCCGGGTTTGGCTCGGCGGCCGCAGTCTAGCACGGAGGTGATTCAGCCTGCAAGCCTGGCGGAACGGGAGCCAGGCTTTGCCTGCTTGTGCCAGTCGCGTCACTGCTTCAGCCGTGCGCACTGCACAGAGTAGCTATAGCAGAGATGACCAGACTCTGATGATGGCCTGTCTCGTACACATTGCCATGGACACTGGTTGTCTTGGCGCACGACCGCCTGCCATGACCCTCACCAAGAGAATCTCAAGACACTGCACGCGCCAACGCGAAGGACCTCGCAAGATCACCTCCAGCGAACCACGGCTTGTCGGACGCAAAGGGCACCGCGCATGCCCATATCATGTCACCATATCAGAACCGTCGCCCATCTTCTACCGCAAGACCAAACAAGTGAGATCACATGGACCGGATGACACGTACAGGTCAATGTGGCCCATTTTCGAGCGATCTGGCTGGCGTGCAAAGAGGTGACGACAATGATTCAGAGTGCTTGCAAGGCTGCCTAGCGTCATCACAAGGCAATGGCTGCGCTACATCCTTGGCTTTGCATTGCAAGCAGATTGAAACATTGTTGCCGCGTCGATGTCTTCGCATTCTGTAGTGCGGCGGGTGGCTGCGCAGTCGAGCTACAGGCTCGTCTGGACCCTATCGTTGATACAGCCGCAAAGACCTTGTCGTACATTTTGTTACGGCACACAAGTGCGTTGGCTATGCGCGATGCTGTCAAGTCTGCTCGCGCGGATAGACTGCGAATACGTCTCCTTCTCGGGCGCAAGTCGTTCTTGACTAGCTTGCAGCTTTGCGGAAGATTTGGCCAGTACCGAGCAAGACATTTTTGGTGTCGGCGCAGGAGACGAGACAAGCATCAGTCCGCGCGGTATGCGAGCCGTAGACGAATAATACGGAGAATCTCTAGCAACAACGACATAGGGCTACGTATACCCATCGCTTCAGGCAAAGACAAAGACGCCAAGAGGACAGGGTGGCTGCATATGCGCGAGAGAGCAGTCCATGCAAGGGCGATGGTCTTTGGCAGAGGCGCGCGCAGAACGTCGTCCTGACCGCCGCTGCGTCGCACCGCCGACTGTCGCTGGACAATTCTTGGTACAGCGCTGGCCTGGGCACCGTTGCACCTGCTCCACATCGCATCCACTTCCATAGAGACGCGCGTAGCTGCGCCAGCTCTGGCGGCTTGAATCTGGCGACCAGCTGCAGTGGCGACGGACACCTCGCCAGCCCTGCTCAAGTCGGGATTAACACTGAGTCACGCGTGATTTGACCTGTCCCAGTGTCGGCGTTAGTCAAACGCGTCCGGCAGAGGCCGCTGTCGCTGAGGGCCACAGAAAGGCACGCGTGCACACGGCGCCATAGAGGCGATCCGTTGACACTTTGTGATGTTGCGCGTCGACCTCGCATTCAAGCTAAATCAATTGCAGATCCGGTAGAAACCTGCAACCAATCGAGCCAACGAAGACGAGGCATTGACTTGTCGCTTAGGCCACGGCCCATTGTGATCGACTTGGCTGGTAGAGGAGGTATACATTTTGAGGATGTCGCCGAGTTTGCGGGGCAAAAAATCATAGTCGCCAACACGACCCAGGTCAACACCGTCTCTTTGCAACGAGGAGCAGAAGCGGCAAGCTAGGGCCGTCGCATAGGCAGCTGCGCAATCACCCATTTATTGTCTGCCACTCAGCAACCGTTCGCGGCATGGCCAGCACAGCGGCATCCACCAATCTGGCACCCGCCTGAAAATGCCCAATCAACGGCAATGAGCCTGTGATTCCGGAGAGTACCGACCGCACTGGACAGTGTCATGAAAGACGCAGCCGATTGCATTCATCTTTGGCCCGGCGTTATGGGCTTTGCGCGACTTGAGCGGCTCTGCCAGCAATACTCGATGCATCATGGCGCTCACCTATATTCACCTCGCCGGTGCAAGAAGTCGACAGTAGGAGTGACTCGGCCATGAAACAAACGCTCTGAAGCAGAGGTCCAGCCTGTTCTCTTGACTCAAGTCGGCCTGCACTAGTCGACAAGTCGTGACATGCGATGTACTAGTGTATACCAGGGCGATGAGTTGGTCTGCGCTGTGAGTCGGGTTGGGTGGCCTGATGCCGCATTATACATTCTGCGAATGCGCTTGGCAACCTCTGCTCATTTGTGCTTCAGATATGACAAAAGATGGCCCGCGGTGGTCTAGGCAGGTTGTCGACTCGGCGAGTGTGCTCAATCAAGCACACGGTGGCAGAGCACCCGTTCTGCTCCAAAAGCCATACGCGTTGCAAACACTCGCTCTCTATGCTTGCTTTGGTTCCGTCTCTGCGTCGAGCCTGTCGTCGGCCGAGGCTACAGTCACAGCCGGAGGCCAGTATCGATATTGAGGTAGCGACTGCAGCTGCTGTATCGCCAAGCCATGCTTTGGCGAAGATGTGCTTAGGCGTAGGCTCTATTTCAGACTCCTTAACATGCCTCGGTAGGTAGCGCCTCATGTAGCACGCCCTAGAGCGTATTGAGCAAGTCCATGTACATCATCGGCCACTCGACGCGTGACCATCTGAACCAAGTCCTTCAAAGAGGCTTCAACCGCACTGGCATCGACCATTCGCCTGCCAACACGCAATTGGAGACCTTTCACTCCTTCTCAAACCGAGAGCTTCGTCAAGCGTCGCCTTGCGATAGTCTATTCTGATGTACAAACTGTACGCGCCTGTGACAAGGTTACGTGAGCCGGCTTGACGAGCTGCCTCCCGAGATCCTCCACGAGGTTGCTTGGTGTCTCGTGTTCGATTTGTTGGATTGTCAATCACTCTATTGCTTATCATTTGTTAGCCAATCAATCAACAATAGCCTCAAAACCCATCACTAGGCATGGCATCGCGTCAGTGCCATTTTTTGGCAATTTGACAATGCTGCACGATATGGGCGATCGTCAGACTTGTGTGACGAAGATGTAGAGGAAGATGTCTCCGCCACGCTGAGCTTCTGGACAGATTCTAAGGACGTCACACATGACTCCATGCGATCCAAGCCAGCAGCGTCTCACTATGGACGACACAGTGCGGACAATATTCAAAGCGGCGCTCTACGCCTGTTCGGGTCGATTCGATGCCATGCATCAGACTCTACGCTACGTCGCTGATGCTGCTGAAGCCATCTATACTATCACACAGAAGGTCTTGAAAGTCGGCGACAAGGAGATTACAAGCTGCTTGAGCAGATCAGCTGCAGTCTTGGAAATCGCCTCTTGAAGCATTGCGAAGAGAATCGATCCCTCTCGCCATCAGACAGGGATCTTTGTCCAACACTTGACATCATTTTTGCTGGTATGGCTTACAAAGTTTGCAGCGGTGTTGATCAAGCCTTGACCCTTGTCGAGATGTCTGTTCAATGGCTCAGGATGTCATATTGCTATTGGAAGGCCAAGACACCAAACACGAATCAGTTTGCTCGCTCTACGGCAAAGCGAGTCCTTTGGGCTGTACCTGTCTCGCGGCAACGAAATCGTGCGTTCGGGCCATCTCGAAAGTGTTGATTCATTGGGATATGGTCGATGGCGCCGGAGGTAGCGGCGATGAAATGTCCTTTTGGGAGAGCCCGGACCACAATCCGTCAGACTGTCTACCGGGTCCTCTCGCCTTGACGCTCCTGTTTTGTGCCATTGCTACTGAAATTGGGTTCCAATGCTGGCTGGCAGAGTTTCTTCAATCAATCGTTGCGGTGCCTTCTAAAGATGTGAAGGGTATTCGAGAGTTGCACTTCTACGCTGCTGACAGGTTTGGCGGTATTGATAGGGTCAACGACATTGACAGAGCGCTGACTGCTGACGAGCTCCAATTTGTATTTACAACGCAAGATGATGAATCAGTCAGCAAGGAAGGAGTGCTGCGCCATGTCATGTTAAACGGCTCTGACATGTGTCGCCAAGCAGTACGTCATCGTGTCTATTTGGAAAGGGCTCTGTTTCGCGGTGACAGCAAAACGCGCCTTGCTACGCGGAAAATGATGCACTTGACCGATGGAACGACTGCCGGCATGCTCGGCGATTTTACCGGATTAGTCATGCAGGTCGAACCATTTTCTGCCAAGTTTTGGCACGAAGAGCCGATGGGAAGTTTGCGCGCAAAAGGTCTAGAGGCAAGTGCAGAGTTTGATCATATCAACAGGACCCTCACTGCCGTGCTGGACGAAGGCAATGCTGTCATTACTGCCGTATCGTGTCCTGGAGATCCATCACGCTTTACAATTGGCGCCACAACTGCAGGGTACTCAACTGATTGACCAGGCTAATGTCAGCAAAGGCGCTTTGTATACCATTCTCACAAATTGCAGCTTGGGAAAGACGATTGGCCATCTCCGCCGCTTGCCTGCAGGGGACGAGAAGGCTGATCAAGCTATGCCTGATGATCAAATCTGCAATGCGCATCTAATCAGCTACAGACGTTGGTCTGTCTTTTTTGAAGCACAAAGCAAAGTCGGCAGCGTCGTGATTCTTTGAACGACAAGTGACTGTAGCTGCTTGAACCTGTGCGCGATGTCCAATGCTAGACTTGATCCATATTATCATCTTGTCTACAGCAACCGAGCGATCATTTCAATAGCATACGCGACCCTTGTTGCTCTCATTTGAACTATTCCTGAAGTTTATGATATGAAGCTTGAGTAGCTTTTGAGCGGCAAACGTATGCTCGGGCGTCGTTCGCGACTCGCGCTGGGAATAGTCGATCATCTGAACTGCAGCTGCTGGTCACACATCGTCAACGAGACAAATAGGCAGCACCCATGGCCACTCGACTCATACAAGGCACGTGCTGCTGCTTCATGTGATGAGCTACTAGCTACTGAATTGAGAGGCGATATTGCAAAATGCATCGTGATATAGCGGGTATGCGTCCCCCTCTTTACTGTTTGGTCCGGGTTCATCGCGTTGCGCAGCGTATCTTTCAAGCGCTTGTCAACAACCAAGATTTGCGATGCTTCAGCAGACTCCGCCTCGAGCGCCTCAGAGTCGAGCGCAACATGAACCGTGTGATTTGAGGACAACCCCTGTCTCGATACCTGGTGCTCACAAAAATAGCGCAATTGGGACTTACAGCTCAGGGGCCAACTGCGAGCGCTAAATACAGCGCGTCTGCTCAACTTGCATACTCTACATCAACACACTCTCTCAATCCACAGATCAACAGATCAAGCACATATGGCGCGCTCTCTTAAAACCCTCTTTGCACGCGATGACTGTCCAACTGTCAAGATCAACAGGAAACGCGACTTTAACGTCATGGCTGCCATTCTCAAGTTTGGTCAAGATGCGCTCGAATTGCATTGTGCTAGAGATGCCCAGCTCAGATCGTCATCAAGGCATTCGTGTAGCGTTCCGCGCGTACCTGATGTCGAACCGATGCCCGCCCCATACACCTCGGCACCAGATGACGCTCCATTCATCATTTCTGAATCGTTGCCTGCGGCCCCTGACATTTCGTACGCTTCATCAAATACAGTAAGCAACCCATTCATTGCACCAAGCTAACTTATTCGCTACCTAGCAACGCTGTCTGTCGACCCTCAAAGTTGTCTACCTTGGGTCACCGTTACAAACCATTCCATTTCAAGACCAAGACACGCGCTGTGCCTTTTCAGCAACCCACCGTCAACAACAAACCCATTTCTCAACCAATACCCATGCCAAGCGGTCCACTTTCCTACGGATTTCCGACACCGGTGCCTAATCAATTGCCACCTGTCGACTTGAGCATCCCTTTTGTTCATATTGGCAATTATGTACCCAGGACACCAATCAGCCAGCCGCAGGTCGGTCTAGCTGTCTATGACCCTTCTGGCGTCCAAGTGCCTTGTGTCATGGACAAGCCTTGTGTTGGACGAGGTGGAAGTCTCTTGAATGTTTCGCTGACAGAAGAAGAAGAATCGGCAAGACAGTTGGCGAGGCATGAGATGCAAATGGCCATCTTGGCAGCACAGCGACGGCCTCACGGACAAGCGGCAATTGAGCGTGCGAAGCAGCCGGGTCCGCCAGTACGACCACCACGACCTGATGATCCGTATGTCTATGGTCTCTTGAAGCGGGATGTGAAACCGCAGATTTTGCGAGGTCCTAATTGGATCTGATCTCTTCTGCTTTTCGTTCCTACCCCTGTGCCTAGTGTACACTTATCCGCTTCCATCTCTTTATTTAGATTTTATTTAATATGAACTTATACTTCGTCTTGACCTCTCGGCGACATTCAGCACCTTGAACTCGAGCCGTGAAGACGTTTCATGCTCTTTCTGAGTATTTAATCGCTGCGAGCTCTTCTTTGCGGCTCTTTCATTGGCACAGCTTATTACTTCTCGGGCCTTCTTCGGCCCGTGACCCCTTGCCATCTCCTTGCATGGCTCCTTGTCGACCAGCTTGCACATTATGTTGCCTTTCAGCCGACAGGAGTGACATGAGTCGACTTGAGCTAAAGCATACACTAGAACTGATAAAGGACAATACTCGTCCCGCTGAGTATTGTCAGCTGGCTGGGTGTTTTCGTAGGATTCTGCTCAGTAGTATTGCCTTTGAATAGGAACCTCTCGCATTGTCCTTCAAACGGATGGCTATAGCGCAGCCTTAGAGATCTTCTGGCGCATCAAGTCGTGATTGCAAGCAAATTGAGGGTCGTATCAGCAAGAAGCAGTCTCCTGACTAGCCGATCATGCCCCATTGGGTCCGTCAGTCGAGCTGGCCCTTTATCAGCAGAGACCCCCCATCAGCACTCTTCAAACCAGGACCACTTTCTGTCATTCAACCATGGCAGGCGAAAAGCCCAAGAGTGGATGCGCACTGATGGAAGTCTTGCGTAATCCCTGGACTCGATTCATTCATCTCCTCCACCGTACTACCTGTACAACAAAAGGGGAAATTGCTCCAGAAGTCGCCCTGACTGAAACGCAGACTGTACCCGACACGTACGACGGTACTTCTTCCAAGGAGCCACAACAGCACACCATGCAAGTGCAAGAATGTCCCAAGAAACGAAAAGGCGCCTGCAGCCTGTTTAGGAAGCTCAAACCTGGCAAAAAAGAGCCTGTGCCTGAACCGGCCCAAGTATGCGGCCTTAGTACCTACATTGATAGACCACAAAGCTAACGACAGCAATCGACTGCTGAGGATATGTCTAGAGGGGATGCACAGGTCGACCCAAACGCGCGTTACACCCTCTCTCTCAGTTTCATGCAAGAGGAATGGCCCTTGTCGCCATTTACCACACGTTGTCCACTTTGTATGATTGACGACAGCTGTCACATTGATCGAGCTGTGACAAATCCTGCATTCCAAAACTTCGGCGGACGTAGGTTGCCATGGCCTGAGCCAGAGGAGATGACGAGATTGAGAACACGACCGGCAAGATATCCAGGCCCTCGTCTCTGTCCGTCATCTATCAATCGCTTCTCATTCGAGTAAGGCGGGATGAAAATCACACTTCTTTTGTGTCGGCAATCGAGATTGATTGAGCTTGTTGCGGCTCGGCGCCAGCTACTTTGCTGTGAAGGCCATGACGTTAGACTTCTTCGAGAGCGATTTATAGAGCGCAATCAATTTCTTCATATCACAATTCGTACTTGCCTTATCGAGCTTTCAACAGATGGTCTGCAGCTGAGGATCTTTTGTAAATTGTTGGTCAAGCTGCAGCTGACTCAATAATGAATGGGATGCCCGCCGCAGTTTCAGATGACTTTTGTCAACCTTTCAATTTGGGCAACGCTCGGAGACTTGCAGATGTCTAACGACATACACACGGCTAAGGATAAGAATACTACTTGAGCTAGAGAAAAATTTGTATGGTATAGACATCTGATGTCATTCGCTCGATGGAGTAGAAGTCAAAGACCAAGGAACATACTTGACAGCGTCTGAGGAAGAAAGATACCCTTGCGGCAAGAATGGATGCAGGATTATGACGTCGACGGCACTCTCGTCTTTATCTTCACAGATCAATTGCGCATCATGCAGCTGTCCGGTGAACGCATCATAGAAGAGGACGTCGCCATTCTCAAAGCCAACGGCGACCAGTGTGTGACTGATGGCCAAGGCAGTCACAAAGTATTCCGGTGAGCACCCTGGATTGAGATCTGGCTCAACATCGAAAGTGAAACTTGTACCCTGCAAATCATCGAGATCAACCACTTCGACGTGTCCGTTAGCTTCCGCAACAGCAGCGAGACGACGTGTCGTGTCTGTAGGGCCATATGCTATTTGAAGCGGCGCATAGTTGGCATGACACCATGAGCGCACCGTGCCATCAAAGTCAATTGAAAACGCAGTGTCTTCAAAGGAACACCCAAAAAGGCGCCGGGAAGGCCAATCGATGTAGGCTGTCAGTTCAGCGCCGGCATCAAATCGAAAGTCGTCTTGGGGACAGTCCATTCGCAACACGCGCATCGTTTGAAGGTCGACGGTGCAAAAACAGCCAGCATAACCTGCTGGCTCGTCTTCATTGCCGTCTTCTTCGTCCATATCAAAGGTGCGCTGCCCAAATACAATTAGAACGTCGCCATCTGTGAAAATCTTGACGTTAAATTCGGCGGGCACATGCGCAGGGGCAAGCGTCGATGAATTCAGCAAGCCACCGTGATGTGCATCCCAAATACACACCATTCCACCTTTGCTGCATGTGACCAGACGATCATTGTGCAGCGCTGCGTCGATAATCTTTGTTTCTCCTAGCCATTCTAAGGGAACACTCCAGCGCTTCTCCAAGTGTGGCTCGTCATTGATAAAAGGGTCAAAGCTCCCAACGCACAAGTCGCCAGACCGGTTTTGTAAGATGATTGCAGAGCTAAAAACTTTAAGGAAGGAAGGTCTTTGGGTCTCGCAAAGCGATTGCAGCCACTCTTCCCACTGCACAGTTCTTTTTGGTGGAATGGTACCAATTGAATGCGTTGCATACAGCTGATGTACCGCGGTCTGGAGTATTTCGTGTTCATCAAAGTCCACGGAATCGTCGCAAATAGACCAGCCCATGTTCAACTTTGCATCTTTGCCGTTATCATTGAGTCGCATATTGACAAACGACCTAATGGCCGCCTCTTCTCGCCAGGTCATTCCAAACAGAGGTTTATCGAGCGGCTTGAAAGGGCTGTGATGCCGCTGTACAGCATCGCGCCAATGGTCTTCCGTCACCAGCACCGTCATAGCCTTGCACGTCAAGCGCAAGTTATTGAGCGTTGGCACATCCACAAAGTGCAATAATTGGACTAGGACTTCGGTCGGCAAATTGAGCAGACGATCCATGTGCGCAAACGTGTTTGGTCTTGAGCCCTGACTGATCTTGTTGAGAGCGGGTGATGTTGAATTTCTCCTGACGCAAGCGGATTGCGGATTGTTTGGCGTCCGTGTCAGGGGCGTGATTGTCACATTCGCAGGAGGAGCGTTGTAGCAAGCAGCAGAGCGTATATCCTTGTATTTGCCTACAGACGCGACTATGCTCTCAAAGACTGCTATGGAAAGCCCAGATCAACATCACTAGGTCCCGCCAAGACAATTTGAGATGCTCAGAAGTACATTGTGTGGATGTCAACTTTCGAGGTGGATACTCCGAGAGACAGAGCAGCAGGCGGGAAGCAGCCGTTGACGCACGACTCAGTATTGACCGAACCGTGTCGCCAGAAAAGCAAGCTGTGAAGGACGCAATGCGATTCACTTGACGAGAGGGCAGCGTTGATGTGATCACGAAAGTTGGTGATATGCCAAAGTTCTGTGTCAAGCTGGCGTCCATTTTGAGCACACGACTCGAACGACAAGACAGCAGCCAATTCAACCCTGCTGGCACCCTTGCGTGAATATAACTCGCGCTTCAGAGTAGACTGCAGCGCACGCATGATGTTGCCCGCCGTTCATTCAGAATCGCAGCATGAACGTGAACAGAAATGAAGTGCCTTATAGAAGCGATTTCGAGTCCTGTAGTCACATGGCCGTAGGTTGTACCGGCCCAGTAAGCAGCGCCCATTGTTTTCTGATTATAGCCATGATCATTGTCGTTCACGCTGCATAAATCATCTCAGAGCGCTCGGCGACGGAAAGGTGTTGTAGCGCGTACTTGACGATCCGTCGCGCCATTAATGATCCTGCATGCCATTGAACCAGGTGCTGGTCAAAAAAGTTGTAGAGCATTCTTGAAAAGTACCAGTGGAAGAAGGCAGGCCATTTGATGCGATAATCAATAGGTGAAATGAGTGTCGCGGGCGTGCGCCTTCAATTTCCTTTCTGGCATAGTGTACATGGACCGTGACAGCACATCACAGACTTGCACCTCATTTTAGAGCCCGTCAAGCTAGCCTACGTCTGTTCTCAAGAGGGTACGCTCAAGTCACTTAATCTTGACGAGTGATGCGCTCGCCCGCTTTTTCATTGTGTGGTCGTTGGCGAAAGGTGGCGATATTCAGATGACGAAATCATTTACGGGCAAAATCGACTCAGCTGAAAGGTCTCCAAGCACTGGACGCCACAAAATTCCGATGAGAACTCGGGATAACATAGTACATGAGACATGAGAAGCTCCATGAGCGTGTTGTATGATTTATATCAAGACTACAAGAATACTTGCCTGCAATCACTGCAGCTCTAGATCTTATGGCTCACTCGACTCGTGCGTCAAGTGAGCGGCATTCAATTGGTTCCATGTTTGTGCTTCTCAATCCGATTGCAAGGTTATGCAGTTGTGGCAGTGACTAAACCAACCAATTTTGCTGCCACCAGCGTCTCCTGAAAAGGCCACCTCCTGAGATCTGAATCATCACAAAGACCTTCAGTTCTCTCCCTTGATTCTTCAACAACAGCAGCATTTGACTGATCCAATACAGCAAGGTTTTGAAAAACAGGTCAAATCATTCAGCACCAGCACGATGCCAGAACTGCATGGCCCTACCTTTATCTTCTTGTCGGTAGCTTTATGCTTCTTGGCATTGATTTTGTTCGTCCATGACAAGACCTGCAATTGTAACACTGGATTGACCGGTATTACCATCGCCGCTGTCATTCTTTTCTTGGCCATGTCTGCCTTTAACTTGGTGCAGTTTGAAGAAAGCTCAATCCATACCGGTTTAAAGAAGGGAAATTCTGCGCATACGATGCATTCCGCAACTGTCACTGAAACAATCGATGTATTAGTCACGCAAATCAAAGAGACAGCAGCAAGCTTGGCACAACTTCATCTTGAGATCTCCGACCTTTCTGCCGACTTTCGCTTTCGACACAGTGATCAGCAGCGACTCGATCGGGTTGCCCTGCCGCCCAATTCGCGCATCTGGTCAGTGCAGTCTCAAACACGCCAACCCTTTTCGAATCAGTATCGCGACAAAGACGGAAGTCATTCATTGCACGCAGACCGCAACACCTACCGCCCACTGTACACCCACCGTATCATTCCTGACAGATATTCTCGCAGTAACGATGCCCTTCCCTCAAGGATGAATATGCCCTACTATAGCTCAGCACGTACGAGCAGGGAGGAGGAGAGTTTACATTGGTCTAGCATCGAGAACCTTTCTGGCGGCTTTGTGAGCGACGGCAGCAGCACGATGCAAAGGCGCACGAGTTTTGTCATTCCCAATTCCAGCGCGGGTCGAACTCAGCCTGACTGTTACGACGGCGATAGAAATTCAGGGCAATACAGAGGCGGCTTGCACGCAAGTAGCCGAGCAAGGGAAGATGTCAGGCATGCCAATCGAGAAAATTCTACTCTCAATGCTCGATCACGTGAAGCAGTAGCACAGGAAGCCAGTCAAAGGAAGCGAGCCGGTGCTTCTCTGCAAGACAGTCGCAGCTGGCTGACGCAGCCGACTGATCCTGCTCAACGGCACGAAAACTTGAACCAATATGGTGAGCGCCGACAACACGTGCATGGCGGTGCCCATCGAGGAAATCAACCAGAAGACAGTGTTGCAGCAAAACGCGGTGATAGGCTCAGGTCAGTGGCTCAACCTCAAACAGTCAAGCAAGCTCATGAAACACGTCAATTTGTCGACGGATCAGCCGCAGGTACGAAACAAGAACCACAGCTCAAGCAGTCTCGAGATGCCATTCCAAGAAGGCTTCGTGGTGAACGCGCCCTCAGCACCATTGAAGAAGAAGACCTCGATGCGCTTGACAATGTGCGCTATTTGTGCCCGAAGAATGGTAGCTTGGCGAAGCAGCCATTTGATCGCAGTGTGCAAAATACAACTTCAAGGCGCGTCCTTCCCGATGATTGTGAAAACGGTTCTGCCACAGCTTTGCAGCACGAGAGCCGCTCAGTAAAAATTGAACAGGTGAAATACGCAAGCAGCAACAATTGTCGAAGCACATCATCAAAGCTGGATCTAGTGAGTCTGGGAGAAGCAGCTTTAAAAGAGCAGCAGAAAGATCAACAACAAACTTCTTCACCACTGCAAGAGCAAACATGTACGCCAGTTTTGCAAAAGAATATCAAAGCGAGCTTCAAAGTCGACGATGAAGTTCCTGCGCATGACATTCGAGGCCAAATGGAGCCTTGTCAAAATTATGCGCCGCAGAACCAAATCGACTCCGCAGACTTATTGCAAAGCCTCAAATATAAATCAATTCCATTGCAGGAGCGTGCAAAGCCCAATTTGTTGGAAGTAAACGTTGGCAACACAAAATTTGAATCGCAAAGAGACGTACCGTCATCTAATGATCTTGGTCATCTTCTCAAAGAAGCGAAAGTCGTGAAGCAAGATGAACGTCAGACGACTGCTCAGCGCTACGAATACGATGTAGCAAAGGATTTAGATGAGCGACAGGGATCTGTTACGTGCAACAAGCAAGAACTGAATGATGACCGAAACAAGCAACCGGCGTCTTTCTTGAAGCACGGCCGGAAACAGGTGGTCAACAAAGGCGAGCAAGGGCAATCTGGTGGAAATGGTGAAGAAGAAGTGATCATCAACCAATCTGGGTGTCATGCCTCCATTGAGGCGCAAGCTACGACGACAGATTTCTTGCGCGCCGATACTTTACCAACTCTGGAGCAGCAAGATTCTCTTTGCGCTTCCAATGACACGTGTCCTCAACATCAACCGCCAGATGCCGCTGCAATACCGAAGCGACGTCATTGGAATGATAAATTTGAATGGTGGACAATGACAAATGCAGAGGCGGAGGCGGCTCTCGACGAGATGTTGGCCGACGTGGAGAGAGTGTCACCTTTTCCATATGAGGAGGCCCTGATGCCAGAGTGGACAGAGGAAGATTGAGCGGTCAAGAGCGTAAACCAATTTTTGCTTACTTGCCAAGGCAAAATAGTCATGGCATGAAGTTATGTGCCAATGAGGTATGAAGTCATATTTTGTGAAAAAGCAAGCGCGTTGACTGAAGATTACCTTGGGTCTCGGGTGGCGATTATTCGATGAAACTGACTCAGAATCTTCACTCTTCAATCGTCTCCAGCACTCTGTCACACTGCCATCCACTTCCATCCAAAGAGACTCTCGAAGTCACCTGTGACTGTAACATAGTGCCAAGCAATGAAATGCTGCCCTGAGCACAGATGATTTTGACAAGGCAATGCTGCATCGCTTCGCCTTTCAGCCTTGACGCTCTCAACACACTCCTCATCTGCTCAGTCTGTTGGATCATTGTCGTATTGTTCAAATCTGCAGCAATCGAAAAGACAGTGCCATTCGCGTCAAGTGCAAGCACATGACGTGCGCCACAAGCAATCTGCACAAATTCAGGTTTTCCTGTTGCAAGGTAAACTTCCATTGGCATCGAAATGGGTATGTGGGAAGGGTGAAACCTGCCCCAGACGAAAAGTCGGCCATCGCTCGTCAACGCCGCTGAAACAGCCTCGCCACCCGCAACACTCTTGACATTCTCGTTGGATAGCATCTCGACCTCTGTCGGTATCATCACCATCACAATCTTATTTTTTTGAGCGTCGCCAGCTGCAGAAACGCCGCACTGGACGTGGTCGTTGGCACCCCAGGAGTAGACACGTCCATTGACATCTATCGCCAGAGAATGATCTGTACCGCATGCTATCGAGATGATCTGTTTCAGGCTGAGGGCACGCGGTGTTTGTATAGAGGCACTTGTGGTACGAGACAAGATGCGTCGCCCCAGCGCCGGGGATTCGGCGGAGCCAAAGGTGTAGAGCGTACCCATGATGCTGAGCGCGACACAATGTTTTTGACCGGCTGCAATGTCGGTAAACTTCTCCTTGCTGGCGACACAATTTGGCAAGATGGGCAAAGACGAGTTGACGTAACTGCCCCAATGCCAGAGATAGCCCTCTGTGTCAATCGCAACCATGAAGTTTTCCATCGCTGCAATCTTGACAATCACAGGCAAATTCTCAACGAATCCAAAATGACGGCCTGGATGAGCAGCAGCCAAAAGATCTGTTTCTTCTTGCGCTGTGAGGGTTCTGTTTTCCTTGTCGGCTAGAAGTGCAAGTGTCTCTGCCGTGACAGTAGTGGTACGGCCCAACACGCCGCGTGTGGTATCACCTGCTGTGTAGACTTGCCCTTGTTCGGATAGCACGGCGATGACGGTGCTGTTGAAGGCCATGGCAATGATTGAATGTGTTGGTACAGACAGAGCAAGGGATTCAATCTTACTGAAGAGGATTTGATTGTAAAGGGCAGGATGATCGATGGTGTCGACTGAAGGAGGTGATGAATTCGCTGTGCAGCCAATGAAAATCTCAGTCACCGCGTCTCGATGCCGTCCATAATCTTGCGTTTCGATTGCCGGCTGCGTAGGGATGATTGATGCCGTCGATGTCTTCCTCGCGAGGGCCTTGCATTGCTTAGTGGCGAGTACAGGGCGTGGTTTTTGAATGTTGTTGTTTGAGCCTATCAGCACGCCATTTACGGTTGTCGTCATTGCGCTTCGCTCATTTCGTTCCTCCGGTGCAATTGAAACCGGCATGGGGTCGCAATAAACGTCCATCTTTGCTTTTTTGTTTCGCGGAGAGGTGGCAGAGAAGGCATCGTCCAGAATTGCCAAGACTTCGTCCATGTCGACTGAAAAGTCAGGTCTATCACTCATCTGTCTCTTCATCCCGTGTGAAATGTTTTGTTGTGTAGATGCAGAAGAAGAAGATGCTGACAGTGAAGATGAAAGAGTGTGCTGGTTGGATATGCGCTGCAGCTGACGTTTCTTCTTGACGGAGGGATCTGGCATTGTAGTTTGTCGTGAAACCTTTCTCGCTTGCTAGATGGCTGCCTTCTTGTCCCGCTGCAAAGAGCTCCGTGTGATTGATTGACGCCCAGCTTTTGCCTGTGCACCGGAATTCGAATCTGTAACGACAGAAGAACTAGTCTTTGAATAGCGCAAAGATCATCGGGACAACATCCAGTTGGGCGAAACGATCAAGCACCAAGCGCGACGAGACAGGGGTCTCTTTATTTGTTTGGCAGCTTCTCCTGGATCGATCTCTGTCAACTAGCAGCATGTTTGTCTAGTGACCAGAGGTCAAGGTGTTGGGATAAGAAAAAGGCCGATAGAAAGAAGAGATCTATGAAGAGAGACAAGCAAGAGCAGTATATAGCAAGCTAAACCGCTGCTGTGGTCAAACGAAGCATGTCTTTCCCCCTCATTCAATTTTCTCACGGTGATTCACAATCATAGAAACTAAATTACCGAAATCAGCCGTGCAAGCACTTTGCGTGGACCTAAATAGTCGTCTGACACCACACAGCCCATGAGCATCACTCGGGGCGATTCTCAAGCTAGAAATGGAAGCAGACAGGCCAGCAGTCTTGCACAGAACCTGCTGCAATCTCTGATCAGAATCCGCACAACGCAGCAGCACGTGCTGCGAATTGGCCCGGTCGATAAGGGCTACCTTTTTCGCCGCCACGGCCATACCACTCCTTGATTGACCGTCGCAATGGAGTCGCCTGGTCTTCCTTGCTGCTTTTTTCACTGGCAGACGAGTGCGAAGTGGTTGGCACAGGGTCAGGCTGGCCGCGAAAGAAGAGGCGTGGCACGGTTGGGTGGATGAAGATGGAATCAGGCCGTTGCCTCGTGTGGATGTTGGAACCAAAGAAGGGCACTTCAAAAATTGAATGCTCTTCATGATCAGGCTCAGACTCAGACTCAGGCTCCATCTCAGACTCAGACTCAGGCTCCAGCTCCGGGTCAGATTCAGGCTCAGGCTCCATCTCAGACTCAGACTCAGGCTCCAGCTCCGGATCAGACTCAGGCTCAGGCTCCATCTCAGACTCAGACTCAGGCTCCAGCTCCGGGTCAGACTCAGGCTCAGACTCAGGCTCATAAACACGCTCAGACTGCAGCTTCGATGCTGGTAAAGGAGCCTCCATGTCTTCATCGTCAGAGTCTATATAAATGTCCAAATGCATCTTGAGTGCAATTTCCTTGGCTGTAGGCTTTGGAAAATAATGGGTCGTATCGAGGCTGCCGCAAACAGGTAATTGATCGAGCACCTCTGACCAAGTCATGACCCTTTTAGGAAAAGTTGGGACATGCTGCCGCAACGCGGCCGATTTGGCGAGCATGGCGAGTATGAGAGGTTGCGGTGGTGGTGGTTTATACGGTGGCGGTGGTGGAGGCTTATACCAAAGCTCTGAGAGGTATCGTTCTACGCGTCTGCATTGTTCTTCTGCCTGCAATTGGTTTGGATTTCGCGGAGGCATTGGCGTGCAGTATTCGATGCTGCGCTTTGTTGGCCAAGTGTCCGCCGTAGGAATCCTAAGGATACGCTGAGGTTCTGTTGAGTTGCGGATAGAGAAGAACGGCTGGTTTTGCCAGTTTCTTGCAGAGGCGACGCGTCGTGATCGCTGCGACCATTGTTATGTCTCCTGTTGTTCAAACCGCTCCCGCCACAGCCTCCTGGGACGCGATGATTTGTTTGTCGTTCGCTCCCTGAATCATATCACGGCATGTATCTAGTTGCAGGCCAGCAGTCAATGTCTTTCTGGCTGAATCGCTTGTATGCCTCCGACTAAGCGCACCGAGTTGATGAGTGGCCTTCGGCGCGGGCGACATTTGGGTCCAGGTCGTGTTTGTACTGCCTCGTCAAGATCCTCGGTAGCCATGCTGGTGACGCTGGAAACCAGCCTGGTGCAAGTCGACCAAATGAGCCTGGCTGTCTGACTGCGACTGTGCTGCTGAACTTAGCTAGCAGAGTCAAATGCCTTGCTGTTCTTGCAATTGTTGAAGAGATGGATGGGCAGGTTCTCACAGTGGATTGTTTCGTGTGGGGCCGAGATTGACAGCGGGAAATAAGCCCGAGCGCGCATCACCTAGGTAATCGTCGCACGCTGCAGAGTACAGTCGGCAGTCAGCGCGCAGCTCAATCGCGTTTTGACCCAACTGTTCAACTCAGGATCATGTCGAGGTGCCTCTAGCTTGTATCACGACAAGCTGCAGCTGATTTGAAACAATGCTGGATGCCCCTGTCTTGTGCTGCTCATAGCACTGCTTGTCAAAGGCATTATGATTAGCTGCTGCTAGCAGTGCCTCAGATGTTTGGCAGTATCCAGACAAATAGTCGTGGTCTGAGGTCTTTCCGCTCATGAGCCTGAGGGTCATGACACAGCTGTTTGTCAATTTGAAACACTGCTGTGCTGTCAATCGCAAGGCGCCCATACGACTGCCCGTGATTGCTTCTTCAGCTTGTGACGCTATGTTGCTCAGGTATCATCGTGTTCATTGGGTCGTATGAAGAGCAGGATGGACCCTGTTGCTACGACATTGTAATCATGCTGTACCTTCCACTGCTCCTGCAAGTCTGAAGACTTTCTCTTTCATCCTTCTCGTCAATCTCAACTGACTCTGCCCACGCAAGACAACACCCACACTGATAGCGAGTATTTGACAAACCG